>LPNX010243486.1:570-49748 GCA_001517045.1 Pseudotsuga menziesii | reverse complement strand
ATTTGCTTAAAGTAAATTGTGAATGCTGGAATGGTTAACTCCCTGCCCAAGAATGGACATGAATGAGCTCATGTGCCTGTTGGGAAGGCATGAAAAATATGAAGGTCTCCTTGATGAGACTTGGACTGTCATGCCTATTGGGCATTTAACTGACTGATTTTAAATGTCTATATTATGCTTGGCCTGACAGAATTTCAATGGTGCATTTCACAGGTGAGAAAAGTGAAACTTGGTGGTGCACATTGATCATGGCAGTAGATCAAAAGTTACTGGAATTGGCTGGAAGTCACCTTCAAATGATTGCCAAGACCCAAGAAAATTTTGGAGAGATGCTCAAGATACAGAAAAGGCAGAATGAAATGAACCACCAGATTTTGCAAGACTCTATTGGTTTGCAAAGGGAGGTGAAAAGCCTTCTGGGAGCAATCGACAAGGTAAAGGAAGGTGGATTAGTGATGGGACATTCGTCCAAGCGACCCATTAAGAAACGGTTTAGGCATGAAGACTAAAAGGAAATTGAGCAGGTAAAGATGAAGCAACCAGTGAAATGTTGGGAATGCGGAGGACATCATTTACGCCGGGACTGCCCAATGAGGGAGCATGAAGAGGGAAACAGCCGCAAAGTTCCTAGACTTTGGGATAAGCTGAAAGATGAGAACCAGCAGGAGAAGTTCCTGGAAGCCGAGGGGCTTCATCCTAAATGTTCAAAGTAAATAATTGAATGTGGGACAGATCTGCAAATTTTTGAAATTATGGATGTGCAAATTGTATATGTATTCCCATGTATTGGAACACCGAGGACGGTGTTATTCCAAGGGGGAGGAGAATGTAACACCCCGGTTTTGACCCCATTTGCATGATCTATATAATGTAATTAATCGTGGTGAGGAGCTAAAATCAAAAGCCCCACCATCGATTTGGTTGTGTATGTTTCAGCAATAGGGATAGTTGCCGATGGTATATTGTGCTATTTGGCACATTAAAATTGAGCATCATGTAAATACGCACATCAATTAAAATAAACCTATAGCCAGCTACGATGGTGCAACGTTAAAATGAAAAGGGCATGATTGTCCTAAGGATAAGGGGGGGGGGGGGATTTTCTAACCGTGGGAGCCATTGGGAAAGTTCCATGTGTCAACCACCTTCTTGTCTCATTCAGCCACCAAGTCATTTGGGGCAGTTACTGCTTGAGGAAACATGGGCATGGGGGGGGCGTCAGTATGGTAGGCTACTGTCAACTCTAATGGTACGCATACCCATAGGTAGAAGCCATTGTTTCCCTCCCGCAGGCAGTTGGCCTGGTCTTCACCTTCACGATTGTGGTCTGGGGGAATTCCATCTTCACACCGAGAGACGTTCTGTTTTCCTCACACATAGTTTTCCCATCATTTTCCTCACGCACCGGTCGGTGTTCTCCTTTGGTTTTTTGCATACAACGAGCTGGAAGAGCAGCCTCAAGGGCACTATTTCTGCTGTGGATGTGAAATAGTCGTGGTTTTCCTCCATGATTCGGGCTTGCTGTTGGTTTAACCTGCGATTTGGGTTGCTGTCGTTCTTCCCATGATTTTTGGATGTTATTGAGAGTCCGATTTTTGTCTTCCATTTCGGACTGTGTGTGTGTGTTTCCTTCTTCCATTCGTGGACTATGTCTTTTCCCCTTGTGCACAGGTTGAGAGTTTGTTCTCTCCGCATTTTTCTATCTGTGTAACTTTCTTCAGCGTTTGCGTTGAGGAGCTGCATGCTGTGGGATTTTAGTTGTTTGACGGTCGTTGACTTCCACATACATTAGTTGAGTCCTCCCATGTCTATGCTGGAATCTCTGCTTATGCCCCAACTAAGGATTGTGTAAGGTTCTCGTTGTTTCCCTTATTAGACTGGGGTCTGCATTTATGTCCTTCTTTTTCCCAAGATTGAGAATCAGACTTCTCCCCTGTCTTGAGACTATGTAAGGTTGCCATCGTTTCACTGTGAGGTTGGGCTGTTGATGTACCTTGGTTTTGGGTTGTTGTTGAGTTGTTTGGCCATGGTAGGGCCAAGAACAACCTTGAGTGGTCTTGTGGACCTGAACTATGTTTCACCTTTTGTTTGGGATTGTCACCCGGTTGTCCTTGCTTTCTTCACAGAGTGCTGAATGGATTGCTTTGCTGCGATATGTAGTGGTTGGTCTTCGGACTATTGAGAGTGGGATTGTTTTGCTGCGGTATGCAGTGGTTGGTATTTGGACTGTAGTGATTGGTTTGGCTGTGTTTTGGGTAACCTTGGCTATGTGTAAGCCTGCATTGACCCTTATTCCTTGAGGAATCATGCCCAGCTTGGGGGTGGCAGTGTTGCTGAGAGATTGATGAGCACGCTAGCCTATGGTTGGGTGGAACGTTGCAGTAATGTAGCTGGTTGTGGGGTGAGCTCTTCACAAAAAAAAAGATAAGTACCCCTAACTATTCCATCCTTGCAATTATATCTACTGTTTCATGAGAAATGATGAACATGTTGAATGTTGGAATGTATATGTTTGCTTCCATTGAATGTGAGTAACTGTGTATCCTTTTATGTTTAATGCATCTTAGTATGCATTATTTTAAGCTTTTAATATCAGCATTTACCCCTTTCCGTGTTTATGGGGATTTTTGCCTACTTGTTTGGTGTTAGTAGCGTCCTCTTTTTCGATCGAAGGGTTGGGGACGATTCAGTAAGCCAGAGGGAAGCACAAGGGGAAGGATTCCAAAGCCATCGATTCGAATCCAAAATAGAATCAGAGATCTTCCGATGGAGCATTGGGTTCTAGAAAAGAGAAGACTAAGTGTCCATACTATATGAGAGGATTTCATCCAGAAATCCAGTGCATGAAGACGACCACCGACCAGTTGACAACACTCCTTGAACAGAACAATATTTCCCTTCCATAAGGTGAAGAGATGTCTGATGCTAGAGAGCAGACTGAAGAATATGAGAGGTGCTTGCTTTGAAAGTAGGCCTCGCTCCATTGAAGGCTTACTTGATGGATTATGGAGCATCCGACCACACGGTTGCCTCTAGGGAATCCTTCACCACTCTCACTCTATCAGGAGGACCTAGCACTAATATGGGAGGTGATTCCAAAATCCCAGCTGCTGGGATAGGTTCTATTAAAATTATAGCATGATGAGTTCAAAAATGCACTCTATGTGATGTCTCCTACAGCAAATCAAGTTGTTCAAGATGAAGAACAAGCATAATCTTCAACATAGTGAATTCAAATTGAATAAATTCTCCTTGGAGTGATTCCTTCTCCTGTTGCTCCGAAAGTTTATGAGATATTTGATATCTCATATTCTCATATAGATTATCCAAAAGAATACATTTGAATCTCTGTTATTAAATAAAAACTCTCCTTCCATTCTATGCAAACATTCTCCAGTGATTCTTTTATTTTAAATTTTGTGCAAAGCTTGCCAGTGATTGTTTCAGAAAATGAAGAGGAATTTGATTTTTCAATATCTAATGTTGTTGTTGGTGTGCAGAAAACTAACACTTTGGATGTTTTGGAAGAAATATTGGATTTTATGAGTGATCCATTCTCTCTCTTTGATCTAGAGCTTCCAACAAATTCCTACATGATTGCAAGCACCAATACTCATAATTTTGTTGAAGAAGGAGAAAGTTGTGCATCTACCATTTCGGTGGGGCACTTGGAACCTTTGTTCCACACTCTCGGATCTGATATGACCTTATTTGGATATGATAAGACCTTATTTGGTTTGATTTTTATGTTTCAAGAGAATTCATTCATGCTTGTAGTTGTTCTCATCAATTTTGGTGTGAAAAATCAAGTACCGCAAGTCTCTTTCAAAATTGTTGTTGGGGATTTGATGTCGATTTTATCTCATGAGTTTGCTGATATTATATTTTGTGAATCATTGGTTATTTTTGAATATATATCAGATTATGGAGCTCAAGAATTCGCTCTCCACAGTCCCAGGTATTCTCTACCTTCCTACTTGATCACATGCTCATCTCCTCACAAAACTAGTAAAGATGGAGAGATTATGCATTCTCTTGGACACTTGCTCCTAACACTTGGAGCTGATTTTACCTCACATGGTTTGATATTCAAGGCTGAAATATATCAGTTGCTTGTGATTTCCTCACATAGTTCGAATTCTAAAGCACTTTTTCTCTCTCATTAGTTGATCTTAGTTGCTCTACATGGGTCCAGTTTTCATCTTGCAGTTGTCCATCTTCCTGATTCAGTTGAGCATATTCTTCTTCTTTGAAAGAGGAGAATTCCTCCATACATAATAATTTAGTTTAGAGAGGTTCACATGCATGGTACTAGGACAGAACAACCATGATGTTGCATAGTGCTACGAATTGCAGCGGAGTTTTTGCAACTTATTCCCAAAGAGGAAGAATAGCTTGTATTCATGTTCCTTCTTATTTTTTGAGGGGGGGGGTTTCCCGTGAGGTTTTCCCTATTTTCCTTAGTTTATTAAGCAGTTTTATTTTTCATTAGATTTTATGGGTGACCTTTGGCCTAGTTTCTAGGGCCCAAATTTGTCCAAGTCAGGATAATGGCGAGGTGTTAGGATTATTATAATCCTCCCTTGTCCATTTATAGTAGATTGATAATTTTGTCTAGCATAGGGAGACATATTTATTGTATTGGAGTACGAGAACACATATAGAGGTTAAATTCCACTTACTTCATGTTCATGCATGGGTTTCAGTGCCTCTGAGACCATTCCTTACATTTTAGGAGGCACTTTGAGTGCCACCAAAAACCTCCATCAGTTGGTTGTGGTAGGTAACCAATTATGCTAAGTTTATATTCAATTACATTCAGTTAGATCAATTTCATTTATTCTAGCACCAGTTATGCATGGATGGATGGGAAAGTTCCACTAGCAGCCTCCGTTAGTTGGTTGTGGTAGATAACCAGTTATGCTAAGTTTAGCTTTAGTTACATTCAGTTAGATCACTTTCAGTTAGTCTAGCGCCAGTTATGCATGGTTGTATGGAGAAGTGGTGCCTTTTTCCACCTACCTTGTTAATTTAACTAGTTTAACTGATTGTCAGACTGATTTAGTTATCATGAGTTAGACTAGTGGCTCCCATGCAATCATTTAGACACTCCTAGTTAGCCAGCTAGTCAAGATTGAGTTGGTAGATTTGAATCTTATCCACATGATTCGAATTCTCCTTATGTTACTGTTGTATACTACTGGAAATAATTAAGATTAATGTTGTAATTTAATGACAAATTATTATCAGTTTTCTCTGAAATTTATCTTGTTTAGTGTACATTGTTATTACTATTCCACTACACAATTATACCTTTCATTTGCTCTCATTGCATGTAGATCAATGTGATCTAAGTCGTGCCCAGGTGCACGTCAGGGACAACAGTCGACTGAATCAGTCGAGTTCTATTATAGAAAAAGATTATAAAAAGGAACAACAAAGCAAGAAACACACTCGGTCAACAAGAAATATACACACAAACAATATGAAAGAATTCAAACCAATTTATTACTTCTACTCCATGAAAGATGGAGGAATCAGATGATGATCAGAAAGATGTCTATGTTACATAATGTACATGCTTATATATAAAGATGAGATGCTTGGGTGACTACCTACTATGTTCAGTTACAAAAGAATTTATAACAGTTCAGAAGTTCAACCATCTCAAAGCATGTTGGTATGTTGTATTTGAAGCAAACCTATCGAGGGTAAACCTGTCGAAGATGAACCTGTCGGTTGAACATGCCGAGGAAAACCTATCGAAGGTGAACCTATCAATTTCCAAGGAAAACCTGTCGAAGGTGAACCTATCAGCTAAACATGTCGAGGAAAACCTGTCGAAGGCGAACTTGTCAGCTGCCAAGGAAAACCTATCGGAGGCGAACCTGTCGGTTGCTGGTTGGATCGTTCCTCCTTCCTTAAGAAAAAATGGTCTCCATTGTGTATTCATTCAGGTGAGGAAAATTGTCGGTGAATTCATTAGCAAAGTACCATTTTCCTTGCACGGGGATTTGTCCAGCTTTAACCACTTGAAACAAGGGAATGGAGTTCGTCCTTGTAAGGCGTGTGCGTCATCCCACAATGGTGTCATATAGAAGAGGTTCCTGAACATTTGTATGGATGTCTTCAGGTTTTTCTATCTACAATTCATTCTATTCCAACAATGGTGCATGATATGGCTGAAGTAGATCTACATTGAAAACTAGAAGTAGGACAAGGCATGCAGGCATGTCGAGCTGAAAAGTGTTTTCTCCAATCTGTTTAAGGATGCTATATGGACCATATCACAATGGTTTCATCTTTCTGTATGGACCAGTGAAGTGCTCCTTATTTAGATGTAACCAGAGCTGATCCCCAATTTAGAATGAATGAGGAATATGATGCTTGTCGTGTCGGGCCTTAGCTTTTTCATTTTCTCATTGCAACATTTCTTCTACTTCCTTCTCGATGTTGTAGATTTGATACTTGAACTTCAATGCTTTCTCTACTTCTCGTCCTTAGAATTCGGCGTCATTCGACTGTGTCAAGGACCTGATTAATTCAAGAGGAATTGAGGGTTAAAATCCGTAACAGATCTCAAATGGACTCTTGTCTATAGAGTTGTGTTGAGCATGATTGTAGCTGTGTTGTATGTATGGAAGGTTGTCATCCTGTGTTCTGCGATGCTTGTGGTTTTACATGTGAAGCAATTGTATGACTAAGTGATTTACAGCTTCTGTCTATCTGCCTGTCTGCGGATGGAAGGATGTCGACAAATAAATTCTTGTGTTGAGCTGTTTCCAGAGAGTTTTCCAAAAGGTGCTGACAAATCTAGCATCTCTGTCAGAAATAATGGTCGTCGGGAGGCCGTAGTGTTTCTGCACATGCTCAAAGAAGAGCTGAGTAGTCTGTTGTGCTGTTGTATTCTTCTTACATGGTATGAGTATAGCCATCTTAAAAAATCTGTCGACTACTACTAGTATCACGTCATGCTAATGTTTGATAGTAGGATATCCTATCAAGTAATCCATAGAAATAGATTCCCATGGTCGACTAATAACTAGAAGGGGTGTATAGATTCCTTTTCATTGATTCGGTGGTTTAGCAATGGCACAAACCACGCACGATCGAATTTACTTATTGATGTGAGATTTAAGTGAAGGCTAGTAGAAATACTTTTGGAGGATAGCAAGTGTTTTTGTGACTCCAAAATGTCTTGCGGTCTTGTTGTAGTGCGCATCCCAAATGGTCTTTTGTCGGTTCGCATCGGTTGGTACACAAAGTTGTCTAAGCTTGTATAGCAAGGTGTATTTAAAGTAGTCGACAGTCGACAACTTATCGGTATGAATTTTTTGATAGATTGTATAAAAATTGAAGTCTATCGAATACAATTGTGGCCAAGTAGTGGTTTCATAACCCTACATACCCATCACTATAAACAGTAGAGTAATGGGTGTTTTGCTGAGACAATTGGCTACAAAACTGGGTTTTCCTTTCTGATACTTAATTACCAACTGAAATTGTTGTAGGTAATTAATCCACTTGATTTGTCGATTTTTCTGTAGTTTTGACTGAGTTGGAGTGAACTGCAAAGGAGTATGGTCAGTGAGGATGACCATTTCCCTACCAAGAATGTAGTGTCTCCATTGCTTGAGAGCTTTCACAATGGCGTATAGTTATTTTTCATATGTCAAGTACCTTTTGACTATGTCGTTGAATGTCTCGGAATGAAACACAAATGGGTGACTTGGCTGAGTGATCACTGCGCCGAGGGCATAGTCAGAAGCATTCATCTCAATCTCAGAGTGTTGATGCAAATTAGGTAACACAAGTATTGGTGCAGTACAAAGCTTGTTTTTTATTTGTTCAAAAGCTTGTTGTTGTTTTGGTGTCCATTTGAAGACAATTTTCCCATTTCCTTTCATAAATTGATTCAAAGGAAATGCAATGTGGCTGAAACCAAGTATGAATCGTCGATAGAAATTCACCAAACAAAGAAAACTTATTATTTCATGAATGTTTTGAGGAATGGGCCAGTATTTGAGGATCTGTACTTTTTCTGGGTCGACATGAATTCCTCTAGAGTCAATTACATACCCCAAATACTTGATGTTGGTCATCGTAAATGAGCATTTGTCCATGTTCAGATATAGTCGATGTTGCTCGAGAGTGTCAAAAAATTACCGAAGTTGTTTGATATGTTCTTCCCATGATCAATTGAAAATCAAGATATCGTCGAGATAGACAATTACACATTTATTGATGAAATATCGTAGAAGGTCATCCATATATCTCATGAAGGTTGCAGGTGCATTGGTTAAACAAAAAGGCATGACTAACCATTCAAACAATCCTTCCTTGGTCTTGAAAGTTATTTTTGATACATCGCTAGACTCGATTGGAATCTGGTGGTATCCCGACTTGAGGTTGAGTTTTGTAAAGAACTTAGCACCTTTCATATTGTCGATGAGTTCATCAATCCGTGGAAGAGGGTATCTTTTATTCACTAAAATTTTGTTAAGATCTTGATAGTCGATGCACATGCGCCAAGTGCCATATTTATTTGGAACTAAGACGACTGTACTTCCACAAGGAGAGGAACTGGGGTGGATATGACCCTTGTTGATCAAATCCTAGATTTGTCTACGAATCTCTTCATTTTTTAGAATGGATCTTCTGTAAACAAATGTGTTAGGTAATGAAGAACCAGGAACAAGTTCGATGCAGTGTTTTACTTGATAGTGCAGAGATACTCCATCTGGTGCTTGAAATATGTTCTGGTATTCTTCAAGAATGTTGTCGATTTGTTGTTATTGTAGGGCGCTACGCTGGTCGGTGAGTCGAATCATTGTTGCAGTATTCTTCGAATGTTGAGGCTTTATCATGATTAATGTGGACTTTTGAGCATGATTGATAAGCTTCTTTATTTGCTTGGCAGTTATCACAGCAACCGTTGATGTGGGTTGTCGCTCTGGTATTCCATACCATTGGTTTCGGATTTTGACAATCACCTTCTGAGGCTGTGACTGATATGTACTATGTCAATCCCATAGGTAATTTTTACCGAATAGGGTGTCAAATACAAAAAGTGGTGCCACATCATAGAGTACTTCATCTTCAAAAGGATTAATGAAGTAGGCAATTCGACATTGTCGTGTGATCCTTAGTTCCTTCCCATCCTTCATCCAACATATATTGTAAGTATGAGGATGTGGAGTGGTGATAAGACCTTATTTCTTCACAAGATATTCATAAACGAAGTTCTTATGGCTACCATTATCCATGATCAGATGCAATGGATTGTTCAAAACCCATATATGTGTATGGAATAGGTGCTATCATTCCTCCTCATTGATGTTGGTCGAGGTTTTTGGAGTGGTCGAGGTCAAATCCAGGAGGGTTGATGCATCTAGATCAGATTCTATTCGAGTTTTGTCAAACAAGTCAGATGTTGATGATTTTTCCAAAACTGTCTTCTGAGCTTTGCATTCTGACTTATCATGCCATGATGAACTGTGATAATCACACCATTTCCTGATAGGGTTCTATTTGTTGTGATCCCTCTTGTCTTTCTAAAATTTATTCTTTTGATGATTAGGATTTGGTGGAGTCTACTGAGAAGGATTCTTGAACTTGTCGGAGTCAGCTAGCAACTTCTTGTCAGATGTTCGACCTGTCGGCTTGTTCACAAAACGTATTTTTCCTTTTTGTTTCGCTCCAATATTGCTGCCATAATGAAATGAATCTGCAAGCATGCTGACAGTTAAAAAATCCATCTCTTATTGAATGTACGGGGATAAACCACTGATGTACTTCAGGACAAGCAATTTATCTTCTTCTTGGACACCAAGTCTAGACATGAGTTGATAGAACTCATTGGTGTAACTCTGTACGGACTGTTCTTTCCACTGCCTTAGCTGGTGGCACTTCTTGTATTGTTGCTCAAGGTACTTAGGAGGATAGAAGTCCTTTTGGACATAATAGAAAAAATATACCCATGTGTCTATGGGGTCTTCTTCTTTTTCCATTTTTGTCAAAATATTCACCCACCAATGGTGTACGGAGGTTGACATGTTCAAGGACGCAATGGTGATCTTTTCCACTTCGGAGAGATGATTTACCACGTAGTAAGATTCCAATTGTTGTACCCAATTGTCGACAGATTCCATGTCAATCCTGCCTTCAAGGTTCAGTATGTCCAGATTCATTTGCACTTTGAAGGGGATGATTTTATCAAAATGATATTGCATCGAGGATTCCCCTGAGTTCACACTAAATCTCATGAGAATCTCGTTGAACTAGGAGAAAATTTCAGTTCGCTGGCGAGCCAATGCTTTTTCTATGACTTGATTTGTCTCTTCAATTGCATGTCTATTGTCTGTTTCTTCGGCCATATTTTCTAAAGTCGAAGGAAGTTTATGCTTGTGTTGTTGGGCTTGCAAGCGTGTTTGAACATGCATAAGTTAAATAAATTCGATGGAAGTGCTTATGTAGCATAAGACTTTGAACAAGATCTTGTTCTAATACCAATGATCCAGGTCATGCCCAGGTCATGCATGCTAGGGACAACAATCGATTGAATGATTTGAGTTATGTTATGGTGGAAGCTTATAAAAATTAACAACGAAGTAGGAAACACACTCAATCAACAAGAAATATACAAACAGACAATATGCAAGAATTCGAACCAATTTATTACTTCTGCTCCATGACAGATGGAGGAATCAGATGATGATTAGAAAGATGTCAATGTTACATAATGTACGTGATTATATAGAAAGGTGAGAAGCTTGGGTGACTACCCGCTACGTTCAGTGAAAAAAGAAGTTATAACAGTTCAGAAGTTCAACCATCGCAGAGCATGTTGGTATGTTGTCTTCGAGGCAAACATGTGGAGGGAGAACCCATCGAAGGTGAACCTATTGGTTGAACATGTCAAGGAGAACCTGTCAGCTGCCAAGGTGAACATGTCGAAGGAGAACTTATCGGTTGCTGGTTGGATCACAATGGTTCAATAATTCAAACACAGATTTACTCCGCTCTTGTTATTTAGGGGAGGCAAGAGTGCAATCAGGTCGCTCCGTAGGTCTTAATCAAATGAATAGGACATGCAATGAGGGGCTCACCCCACCCAAAACTGAATTGGTGAAATCCTATCCATCTCCAGTCTGCAAGATACACATCTTCAACACAAATCTACACATCTGTAATATCTTGGAATTCATAGCATTTCATCTCAAGGAAGGCTATGCCCAATCTCACGTACTCCTCATTTATATATAACCTCACCTTCTTTATCATATTTAAAACATGTGAAAGGGATCCATTCATAACCTCTTCCACTATAGTACTACATGCAGATACCATGTACCAACCATTGTTTTAGTATCCCTCAATGAAAGAGGGATCGAACACCCTCCTCACGTCCACAATGAAGAAAATCTTGGCTGCTTGATCAAGAGGAATATCCAAAACCCTAGTTCTCATTCTATATGCCAATGTTGCTAACACTTCGAATGTAGTGCACTGATCATTCAACTCTTCTATGATGGGTTTCTTTAACCTTTGTAAAGCATCAGAGCTAAAGAAAAAAATGAAGTGAGGATTAGGTCCTCCACTTTCACATGGGGTATCTGTTGTTACGTAGAAGAATTAGGGTTTATGATGAATCCACTTTCAAGTATCTCTTCATGCTCAAAACATACTAGATCATGTGATTGTTGTTGGGGTTTCAGAAACTCTCTCTTCCATGCTGCTTCAACCGAAATCCCTTCCTCTCCTCTTGAAATCTCTGCAACTCCCTTGAGAAATTGCGATGCCCCTCATCTTTCAAATAGACTATGGTTAAAAATGACACCGACAACAAATCCCCAACAATCAAAGTGTGTTACCTAATTTTTTCCAAAACAAATGCAATAATCGGAGTTAAAACATTAATCCATTAAAATATTCACAATAACATCAACGATAATTAAATAAGTTACCTGGAAAATGAGAGGGGGTACTTCCTTGAATTTTGCAGTGAGGGGAAACTGAAAGAGAAGTTTCTCAAATGAAGGTTTCATCTCCTCCAATTCTCCCAGCAGTGAAAGACTGCTAGGCGTGGAGGCTTCAACAAAGAGAACTCCCTCTCCTGTGCATTCTACCTGGAGACTTTAGCTATCCATGGTGCTTTTTACCCGGCATGCAAGAAGGTAATAGGAATCCAATGTTTTTTACAGTCCATTCTTAATAACCTTCATTGGATTTGGGGAAGCATAAATATTACGAGACCCATTATTATACAAGAGCAATATATCAAATCTATCAAATTTACTGCTCACTACGAGATGATCATATAGATTGAAAAGATAGAGGATAGTTTTTGGAGAATATCAAGTCATAACTTTGGATTCTGCGTTAGTTGTTTGAATTATGGGAATGTAGAAAGATGTTTGTACTCCTGTCAATAGTAGTCTATGAAAAACCATGTTCATTAAGGTTTTTTTTGCATGCTAAAATGAAGAACACACTTGCCAAGTTACAGAACCACAAACCCAGCTAGTTCTGCAAGAGAAACTGCATAAACATGACCTGAGTGGGATGCCAAATGAAAATGGATGAAGAACCCTCCACCATTGAAGTGGGAAGGCATTCCCGAGACAAACGTCATCAAATTAACCCAATCAAAACATAACAAATTTTGATTATTTAAAAAACCCGTATAAATAGTTTTTTTGAACTACACATAAACAAAAGAAATATTTATAGAATCTATGAGAAAATTCATAGGGGATAAGTGATTTATATATATCCCCTTGTCGAGGACATAATAATAACTATAGAGGTGGTGTTTGAACACCAAACATCAAATTTTGCAAAACCAAACAAGAAACCAAAAGGTTAGAATGGGACTTAAGATTAAATAATAACTATGAAGGTGGGATTAAAGATTAAATAACAAAACCAAACAAGAAACAAAAAGTTTGGAATGGGACTTGAGATTAAATAATAACTCTGAAGGTGGGATTCAATATTCTCTGGAAGTGGGATTTGATTACCAAACCTAAAATTTTGCAAAACCAAATAAAAAAAAGTTAGGTTGGGACTTGAGATTAATAATAACTATGAATGTGGGATTCAATCATCAAACCTAAAATTTTGCAAAACCAAACAAGAAACCCACACTTTAGGGTTTGGATAATAGGACTTAGATGTGAAACCAGCACTTTTTTTTGTTACCCAAAAATTATAAACAATAAAACCAATTATTTTAAAATAGCTTATAATAACAATATAAAACACAATTTTAAATAATGTAATTCTTTTTTAGAATATTTGGCTTTGGGTAGAAGTAAACAAGGGAAAATTGGCATTTATGATTGACTTTGACAAAGACAAGAACAAGAAAATCCATGAAACCATTTTCCAAATAAACCATATATTGTGGGATGATGTCAATTGAAGGTTTGAGAAAATGAGAAATTTTGGCAAAAAATGCTATTGGATTTTAACCTTCTGGCAATGCCTCTTTTACATTTTCCAATTGATGTGCTGCCAGATCTTGAACTTTGGTAAAATACAAAAATTTAGGTAAAGTCAATCACAGTACTAACACTAATATTGTAATGCTTACAGCTCACCAATTTTTAATTAAGGATTTCAAAGATCCTAAGCATGTCTTAGATACTGGAATTGTTGATGATATTATTAAGTTGTATAGATTCAACAACTTTGGGTCATCACCTTTTCCCTCATTTTTTATTGCTCGTAGCAATGATTTGAGCAAACTTTAGCATCAACGATTTGGTCATTTAAATTATCACTCATTTCAACAACTATGTAATTAGAAAATGGTAACTAGTCTTCTGAATCTCATCTCTTGCGGAGATGGTGTCTGTCTCGGGTGTATTCTCAAAAAACATCATCAACATAGTTTTTTAAAATGTGCCTCATGGAATGCCTTGACTCGCTTGCATATTTATCATAGTTATTTTTGTGGCCCACTTCCTTCTGCTTCTTTTTATGGTTCAATTATTTCTTAACTTTCATTGATGACTTCTCCATATGCATTTGGGTTTACTTATTAAAACTTAAGAGTTGAGTTTTTGACAAGATTTTGGCCTGTAAGGCCCTTGTAGAGAAACAATATGGACATCAAACACACAAGTTAAGAATAGGTAATTGAGGTGAATATGTAAAGAACAAATTCACTTCTTATGGCACTGAACCAAGAATTGAAATGCAACATACTATTCCATACACACCACAACAAAATGTTGTTTCTTAGAGAAATAATTGCACATTAAAATAAATGGCTAATAGTTTTCTCCAAGCTAAGGGATTAAGTCTTGATTTTGGCCTGAAGCCATTATTTGTGACAATTACATAATTAATTACACTCCCACCAAAAATTTAAAATACATAACACTGGAAGAACCATGCATTGATATTAAACCAAATGTCATCCATTTCGGTGTGTTTGGTAGTGAAGCACATGCTCATATTCTTGATAAAAAATAGAACTTGCACTACAACCTAAAAGTGAAAAGTGCATATTTGTTGGATATTCTAAAGATGTAAAACGTTATAAACTTCTTCAACCACATTCCAATGATATAGTTATTAGAACAGATGTTAGATTTGATGAAAATATCTCGTCCTATGAGCCTAATTCGATGTCTTTTCCATCTATATATTGTAAGACATCTTATACGCTTGTGTCATATTCCACTCCTAACTTCCTTAATAGTGCGCGTACTCCAACGTCTTCTTATTATGATAGTGAAGATGAAAATACACCTTCGCTTGCTCATTTTACTCTAGTTGCGCCAACATAACTACTTTATCAATGGGTTTGTACAAGTTATGAATCAGTTGGTGATGTTTTCAATGATCCCATATATCAGTGTCGAACATGTTCATAGTTCCATCAACCCTCTTCTCTTTTGGATCAAGTTTCAGAGAATCATGGTCCAAATACATTTGCATAAGATTTAGGCCATCGATATTGAGACGTAGTTATGCATGAAGAATACCATTCCTTAATGGCGAAAAATACTTGCAATCTTGTATCTCTTTCGAAAGGAAGAAAATATGTCAAATGTAAATGGGTCTACAGAGCTAATTTTACATATGATGTAAGTGTTGAAATACTTAAGGAAAGGTTAGTTAGCAATGGCTTTTCCCAAGACGAAAGAATTCCCTACCATGAATAATTTTCCCTAGTCATGAAAATGAACTCCATCCGCCTTGCTCTTTCTGTGTTTGCTTCACATAAATGAGAGATCCATCAAATGGATGTAAATTTTTCCTTCTTGCATGGGGAATTTCTACAATAAATTTACATGGAACAACTTCCTAGCTATGTTCAAAATGAATATAGCATTGTCTATCGCTTTTGTAAATCCTTCAATATTATCCCAAGTTTTTCTTCAGGGGGGATGTTAGGATATTAATAAACTTAGGAGTTAGTTAACATCAACTTGGTATAAGGTATCTTTATGTAAAGTGTGTTTATTTAGTATGCATTAGTATGAATTTGCACATATGTAATCTGACGGCCACAAAATTTTATAGACATAGAATGGTCTGACGGCTCATTCTCACCTCGATCTTAATGGCCACTGATCCATGGGTTAAAACCTAATTGCTCCATGATGTCTATTTAAAGAGAATGGATATCCATTTTCTTGATGATTGAGTCTAAAAAACTCATTGTAACATTCTTTTTATTTTACATAATTATAATATTGGATCAAGTATCTATTTGCATGGAGACCTAGAATATTCCCCTCTTTGAGGGTCTTAACCACATAAAAATATGATAGGTAGACATGTGATTTGTTTGTGTGATTAGCTGCTCAAGATGTTTGATCTTTTGGAAATATCCTCTGTAAGTCAAACAGACATGTCTATATTGCAGTTCTATAAATGAATTTTTCACACTCATAATGTAATGCAAATCTACTCCCTTATTTTTTCTTTTAGAATAAAAAACTATGCACTCAACAACTCTTTCAACTGAAAATGAATCTACAAAATTACTGCTTAAATACCAATTAAGGAAAAAAGGACAAAAGAAAAACAATTATTTTACTCCTTTTACTTTTTATTTACTTTTTATAATAATAAAAAATATACTAAATGAAGCATTTAAATCAGAAATATTTCCTAGTTATAGACCTCAACCCCTTTGGCTAGTCCTTAATACTGACTATATATGCAAGAGAAGGAAAAATAGTGAAAAAATACCCTATAGGAACCCACACACCTATTAAGTGGAAAAGGTGCATGGACACGTGTTGTTCATGGAAAATCTACCTTATGACCTAAGGGTCTGGGTTCACCAACATACAAATACCAAACTTGCAGACATATAGCTATCAAGAAATTTGAGAGAGAAATAGGGCAGAAAGCTAATGTACCTTGTTTATGAAGGTTGGTCCTAGATTTTCTCCTTCAATCCAAATGCTCTAGCAGCTTCAAGGGATCTTCAGACCTGCAAAAGAGACAGATACCTTCCTACAAAATCTTAAATGTTATATAAGAGATTAATGAAATATTATATTATAACTGCTCTGAATCTCCAAGGGTATTCCTCTAGAATAACCTTGCTCTCTTGAGATATATCCTTAACCTCAACCCCTTCCTTCTATTTATACTGGGTAAACAAGAGGAGTTAAGAAGGTTAATATGGTTAGGGAGGTTGGGGACGTTATGATTACGAACCCAACTGTCCCTAACTAAACACGTTTTTTTTTTTTTAATTTTGGCTTAAGGTAACCGCAAGTATGAATACTAGCAAGTCGGGAATGAACCGCGAATTTTATGAAGGAAACCCGTGAATGCAAAGTGTGATCATGTAACCACGGGTTGCATATATGGCTACACGCGAATGACTCGTGAGATGCAATGTCAATAGTCATGATTACAAATAAAGATCTTTAAAAAACATGTGCAAGACTGGTATGAACAAGATGTATCAAGGCACATGCTCATCTATAGGTTTTTGGAAACTTCCATCCATTGTGTATTTTTGTGTACCGATGCATTTAATGTCACTACTCAGACGGAGAAGTTCCATTTCACAGGATAACAAATGCCCCCTAATATATGACTTCAGAGGGAAATGATGGCCGAAATACATTACAATTTATGTTGGAGAACTCAATTACCAAGGCCACAGAGAGGTACCTGAAACAGACATATCAAAGTCATGTCCAAAATCATTTCTGAGGATGCCATGTTCAATAAAGTGGAACACTAGCTCCTTTACAATATTCGATTACATCATATAGTATGGGAATCAGGGCCACATATGTATTAAAATGGTGGATCAAAGCCACAATATACAATGATGAGTCTTCAATATTTGGAAGTAGTGTCACGGAACATAACACCGTCTTGTGCAACTTAGGTTATAGATATTGTAACCTAAGGTCTTCATCCAAATCCATTGTAACTAGTACAACTCCTACCATGTGAATATGTAAGATGAAGTCGAACATGGACGAAATTCATCAGAGTGTCAGTAAATGAGTGATACTAACAACTGAAGCAAAGGAATTCACCAATATGAGTAGTGAATCCTAAGGTACCATTTCCAAAACTCTAGTTCTTCGTCTTCAAGAAATGTTGATGAGAAACCATCGTGCGAGGAGGAAGGCAATGAATCCTTCAACAGATCACAAGAGTAACTGGAAGACTAGATGAGGGAAGGTATACACAAGGAATTCTCAGAAAAGAAAGTGATGGGAATCAGGATGACCAGACAAAGGTAAGTATCCTTGAACAGTGAGCATGACATAGAGATGACCCAAGGCATATTTAGACTTTCATATCGGACAACTACAATTATATGTCATGTAGGAGACATGATTAGATTCCCCATGTATAAAGGACAAGTGGAGGAGTAATAACCCGAAGTGATAGATGAACTGGAAGTGGAAAACCGAGACATGAGTATCAAGAACTTCAAAGAGTTCTTTGTTCAAGGATGACATGATGCCACTGTTTATAACCCAAAGAGTGAAATTTTTCCTTTCCTTTCTTGTTAAGTTTTAACGAGTCCAAGAAAGTCAACTTGAGTCTCTCTTCATTTTTTATAAGCTTGAAGAGGAGAGAGAATAATGCTTGATATGTCATTGATTCATGGATTTTACGAGTCCGAATTAGTATATGATCGTTGGTTTTTTCATGGTTTCGAGAGTCTGAAAACTCCGAAGAAGACTCTAGGGGGGAATTTTTCGTAAATTTAGTCTCCTGAGTCCAAAAAAGTATAAAACAATACACAGGAGAACTCTCTTAGCTTCCAAAGAACTAAGGTGTGCATTTTTTGTGCTTAGTTGGGAAGGTCCAAAAAAGGTTTAAATTACCACCTAACCAATGCACCTTCAAAAGCAGCACATAGCCTGAATTTAACGAGTGTGAAGGAATGAAATATCACTTCGAAAGTTCCATTTGTTTGTGAGAAATGGGACTTATAATAGGAAACTCAATGCTTTGTTCTTTTATGGTTTAGCGAGCATGAAAAATACATAAATTATGCTCAAAATATTTTTCATGTTTGGGTCCAGAGCATGAAAAAGAGAAAACTAATCTCATGCTGGGAGTTCCTTTTCCGTAAGTTTAGTCCTTCAGGTGCGAAAAAGAGATAACCATGTGCCTGAAGATACTCTTCTCAATTCCGAAGAAAAGAGTGTTCCTTTTTTGTAACTAATATACATGGTCCGAAAAAGTGATAACCTACCACCAATGTAGGTGATTGTTCAATTTACCTTAACAAGTCTGAACGAACAAGTTTACTTGGTTGACCAGTCTATTTTAAGGAACCAGACCAGGGCCTAAACATAACTCCATAAGGACAGGGAGCCTTATAATCGAGTGTATCTTAGTAAAAAGATGCAAAATGAGGTTCATTATGTCATGAAAAACAACTACGAAGGCTCCTACAACCTAATACAACTGCGGCATCGGTACCTGAAACACAAGTAAATGTTCTAAACTAGGGTTACCCATGTAAAGGAGGCCCTATCCACGGAAGAAAAATTATGTGTACAAGGTAAAGAGTGGTTATACACTATATTCCATGGCTGAAATGAGATCCTAGGGTTTAACGAAGGATGAGGTATGAGTTTAAAGTATGCAACGGAGAGAAAATCCTACCCTATATGAAACAAAAATCAACTTCTGGATCATCTAGGACCTGTAGTAGCTAGGAAAAACAAAACAACTTTAAACTATACGAAGTGGGTAAAAATTTCAAATTTTTACTATAAATAGCTCAAAAGCAAAACAAAACATACCATTTTGAGTTTTTAACCATATTTATCTATTTTAACTCCTTACTTCAATCAATCACTATGGGAGATCTGGTGGACCATTTTCGAATCCACAAGTTGCAGGTTTGTCTTCTCTCCCTCCTCTTTAATTTGATGCATTCCAATTTTAATTTTAATGGCCAATTTATTGATTTTTTCCATCCCTAAAGGAATCCTGGGGTAACCGCAGGTGGCCTTCATTAGATCCGTGAATGCAAGTTATAACTACAGGTTTCCTGCAGTGCAACCCGTGAATGGTTTGCGTTGTGTAGACTACACAGTCACGAATACTGCGCAAACTCAATTTTTTTCAAAAAATTCATAATGAAATTTTTTTTTGTTTGATTATAATGATGGAATTGTTTACATGGCAGGAAATCATGGTGTTGGAATGGAGGGAATGGAAGCATGAGGACATGGACCGTGATGCAATGGGAGATACTGTAACTTTGCAAGATTTGCAAAGATGTGGTTTGTTGAAATTATATTGCACATCGAATATGCATGTCCAAGTCCGTCTATTGCAGACACTAGTGAACTTATGGGATCATAAGCTTGGGCTATTTGAACTCCAAGGGGAAACCTTAGAGTTGACTGTAGAAGACATTTATTTTATTACGGGACTATCACGCAGGGGGGCCCTATGAACCTGGAGGGCATCGGCCAAGGTAGTGACCCACTCAGCGTACAAGATTACATAAATGATTATTGTTTGCATGGGACCCAGAAATCGAGGACACAAATCTCAATTGTGCAGATTACCAACTTTCCACTGAAATTCATGGTAAGAGTCATAGTCATAGTTGTAGGATTATCATCTCTACACTTAGCAGCACGTACACACATGCACATAGAGGTAGAGTGTATGCAAGGTGCACTGTTTGATTGGTGCTTGGGACTAGTCCCTATTATGAAGAAACAATGATCTGAGTATGGGAGGGGTAGAAAGAAAAACTTTGGATATGCCAGCATATTAGTTGCATTTTTCTTTGAGAGGGTTCCTTCCTTCAATCCCATAGTGAACCTACCACCATTCCCACCCCACGATCCTAGACTCATGCGGTGGGGTGATATTTTCTTCCGAAAGGATGGTGGAAGTGGGATCTAGAGCGGATATGATGATGATTTCCAATCCTGGTGGGGTAAATAGGTAACTGTCCTTGAGAAATTCCCCTATGCAGGATTGGATTTCAAGGGTGATCCAGAACTCATCCTCCCCCCTAGAGGAGCATGAGGATAGATAAGTATGAATTTTTAGTTTTTCATTATTTGATTTTTATGATATTTTTGTTCATAAAATTATATATACATACATACTTGAGTTTGACCTACTTTATGTTGATATGCAGATGTTGGACCAATCCGGCCTGATGGACACCCCATAATTTTGGTTTGGTCTATGGAGGTTGGTGGTCATGATGCGATGCTTCATGTGGTGGAGGGGAAGCTGACTAGGCTTACCCATGGTGTCCCCACTCTCAGGATGGAGAGGATCCCTCTGGCGATGCAGGGGCATGTAGTTGGGGTTCCTCTGTTTTGGTTATGCCTTCTTATAAGGGTAACTAGGGTCGTGCTTTGTTACTGGGAGGGTGTAGAAGCAGCTGCAACCGAGGAGGATGATGATCGGCCCTAGATCTATGCATTTTATGGATTGCGATCCTATTTTTGTATTTTGATGTACTTATGATAGGATATTTGGATCACACTCAATGTATCTATGGAAATATTTTTACACACTCGCGCACATATATACCTGGTTATATACATGTTCTTCAAATGCGTCTGTGTATTTTTATTTTACAATGTATGTGTTAAGTTCCAATCGAGTATATAATTTTCATATGCATCAGTGATTATGTTCTGATATCTTGAAATAAGATTGTATGAAATGTATTCAAAATTTTTTCAAGTAACCTGACTCATAAAAACTGACGTAGTAAGGTAGGGTGTCTCACATGATAAGCACCATTAAGCTGAGAAACCAATAACTGGGATTCAATACTGACTTTCAGGAGGGTAATACAACGCAACGTAGCATCACAAAGAATCTCAATGATCGCACTGTATTTAGCCATATTATTGGTTGTAGGACCTAACCAGGCCCTACCAGAGGCAACCAGTTGTCCTGAGGGTGCATAAATGACCTAAGCGGCTGAATCATGATTGCAAGTGTGACTGGTTGCGCCATCAACGAACCCTACGAACCACTCAAATGACATATGAAGCAACATGAATACTATATAAGAAACACTAACCAGTGATGACCTATTGTACAAAATCATACAATAATAATACAAGAAAAAGTACCGTTCCTAAGCATAATACTTCTTCAGGTTGAGCTCGTTTCTGGGCTACGATAGTTTGTTACCATCCTAATCAGTTAACTCATAAGCTCTCTTCTTAAAAAATTTTGACACGACATAAGGGCCTAACCACATGGATTTAAACTTGCCTACCCCCAGGGGTTCATTTTCTTGATTCCAAAGCAAGACAAGTTCTCCCTCGGAGAAAACCCTAGGTTTCATGGCTTTATTGTATTGATTTTTGACCTAGTTCTTATGATACTCGTTTGCAGTCAGCGCATGTCTGCGCAGTTCATCTAGATTATCTAAGTGAAGAAAATGTTCTTCAAGATCCGTAGTGTTGAGAAGCACATGAATAGCAATTTTTAGAGATGGTATCTCGCATTCAACCGGCGTGACTAATTCCACCCCGTGAACGAGTTGGAAGGGCGAGAAATCCGTAGCATTCTTAACATTAGTCCGGTATTCGCAAACTACAGGGTACAACATGATATGTCAATTTGACCTACTTGTGTTGATTGTGCACTTAAGAATGGTTTTCAAGGTCTTATTAACCGCCTCTACTTGTCCATTCTCCTAAGGGTAAAAGGAAGATGAAAGATCTTTCCTAAACCCTATCATCGTGGTCAATTCAGTCATCATGTTGTTTTGAAAATGAATTCCATGGTCATTGACAATCTGCTTTGGTATGCAAAACCTAGCAATGACTTGGTTGAAGATTAAATAAGTTGGTGTTTCGCCATCGTCTTGAAAGGTAGGAATTTCCTCTTCCCACTTTGTAAAGTATTCTACAGCGACAATGATGTACTTGTGCCCCCCAACAGAAACTGAGTTGCACGTCATGAAATCAAACTCGCACTTAGTGAAGGACCCTACCACGATGATGGGAAATAAAGGAGCAGTGTGTGACTTCATCTTCCTGGTATAGAGCTGACAAGGATGATAGAACTTTACAACTTCCACACAATCTTTAAAGATAGTGGGCCATAAATACTTGGCACGTAGAATATTTTGGTTAGTTGCTAAACCAGATAAATGACCCCCACACGCTCTACTATGGGAATCGTTTAGGACATGCTCCACCTCCTCGTGGGTGAGGCATCGACACAACATAGAATCCACCCCTTGTCGATACAAAGTATCGTCGATGATAAGGTAGTTTTTTGCATTAACTCGCAACTTACGTCGATCTTCCGGTGAGAAGGACGCATGACACTTGAGAGTCTATAGATATACTAGTATATATTCATACCAAGGATCAGAGGTTGAGATTAAAAAGATATACTCATCTAGGAATGAGTCTTCTTCCGCCACTATAGTCTCTTTGTTCTGGAATTCTGAGATTAATTCTACGAATACTAAGGATTTTTTAGACTTAGTGTGACTGAAAATCCAAGTCAAACTCTTGGAGAATGACTATCCATTTATTGAATTTTTCCCCAATTCTACATCAGGATAAAACATACTAGAACAGATTCACATCTGCAACCAATGTGGTTGTCCTCAACAATATATAGTGTCTTATCCTCTGAATGGCATAAACTGCCTCCAATGCCAACTTCTCGACGTGCAAGTATCTAAGTTCAGGACCCGCTAATGCTCAACTATGGTAGTAGACAACATGCTCTTGGAGCTCATCATCTTCCTGAACTAGTACTACTCCTATGGTCGGCTCGGATGCAGCTAGATACAATACAAAATATTTAGTGTAATCTGGTGGACGCAAGAGAGGAACTGACAGTAAATCCTTTTTCAATTCCTTGAAAGTGCGTTGTGTGGTTTCATCCCACAAGAATGGGTTGTCTTGCTTCAAAAAGTGCATGGGAAATTTTGTAATATTGGCATAGCTGACTATAAATCATCAAAGAAAATTGGATTTCCCCTAGAGACTCTGCAGTTGCCTGATAAAATGCGGAGGAGGCAAATTTACAATGGCCTCAACTTTTAACAAATCCACCTATATTCCTCTATTTTGACACAATGAACCCGAGTAACCTCCCCGAATCGACGTAGAAAACACACTTGTGGGGATTCAATCATATTTTATAGTGTCTGCATCATTCAAAAATCATATGAAGATGGTTTGGATGGTCCTTTCTCTTGCAAGAATGGGCAGGTAGATCATGCAAGTAAGGTTTGACAATATGCTTTATATCGTGGAAGGAAAAATTCATTGCCCGTTGGAAAGTAGCTCTCACATTTTTCAAACCAAAGGGAATTTTCTTATACGTGAAGGTTCCCCTAGGAAAAATAAAGGTCATTTTATGTTGTTCTTCCAGTTTTATTTGAATTTGGTTATATCCCAAAAAATCGTCCATGAATGAAAATACCTCACTACCTGCACAATGATCAATAATCTGGTCGATGAAAGGCATGGGGTAGTTATCCTTGGGACACACCTTATTTAAATCATGAAAATCAGTGCAAATGCATATAGTCCCTTGTTTTTTGTCAACTAGAATGGGATTAGATACCTATTCCATTAGAGCAATTGGGTAAATAAACACATCTTTCAACAAGTTTTCCACTCCAACCTTGATGACTTCCGCTTTCCGTGGATTTACTGGTCTAAATTTCTGTCGAACATGTTTTACGTTGGGGCAGGTACAGATCTCATGTTCAACTATATATGGATCAATTCCTAGAATCTTCTCATATGACCAGGCAAAGATGTCGTGAAATTCCTTAAATAAGAAAGTGTAAATGGCAACCTCTTCTAGAGAACAGTTTGCACCAATATAAACAATTTCCACGACTTTAGGTATTGCATAAATGTTGATCGAAATCATGGTAGAGATATTTTCCATATTCCCCTCGAAAAATACTCCCTCCTTTGGTAAATGAGGGCAATGAATTTTTCCTTCCATGTAGAATCTTCTGGGCTTTTGCTAACCCAGATAAATGACCCCCACACACTCTGCTATGGGAATCATTTAGGACATGCTCTGCCTCCTCGTGGGTGAGGCACCAATGCAAGATAGAATCCACCCCTTGTTGATACAAATTATCATTGATGATAAGGTATTTTTTCGCATTAGCTCACAACTTACGTCGATCTTCCCATGAGAAGGATGTGGGACACTTGAAATTCTGTATATATACTAGGATATATTTGTACCGAGGATCAGAGGTTGATATTAAAAATATATACTCATCTAGGAATGAGTCTTCTTCCACCACTATATTCTCTTCGGTCGGGAATCCCGAGATTAATTCCGCAAATACTAAGGATTTTTTAGACTTAGCAAACTGAAAATCCAAGTCAAACTCTTGGAGAATGACTATCCATTTATTGAATTTTTCTTGATTCTATGTCAAGATAAAACATACTGGAACATATTCACATCTGCAACCACTGTGGTTGTACTCAACAAGATATAGTGTCTTAGCCTCTGAACAACATAAACTGCTTCCAATGCCAACTTATTGACATGCAAGTATCTAAGTTCATGGCCTGCAAATGCTCAAATAAGGTAGTAGACAACATGCTCTTAGAGCTCATTGTCTTCCTAAACTAGTACTAATCCTATGGTCGACTCGGATGCAGCCAGATACAATATAAAATCTTTAGTGTAATCTAGTGGATGCAAGAGAGGAGCTGACAATAAATCAATTTTCAATGCCTTGAAAGCATGCTATGTGGTTTCATCCCACAAGAATGGGGTGTCTTGCTTCAACAAGTGCATGAAACCTTTTGTAATATTGCCATAGTTGACTACAAACCGTCGAAGGAAATTGGATTTCCCCTGCAGACTCTACAGTTTCCTAATAGATCGAGGAGGAGGTAGATTTACAATGGCCTCAACTTTTAATGAATCCACCTGTATTCCTCTATTTTGACACAATGAACTTGAGTAACCTCCATAACTCGACGTATAAAACACACTTGTGGGGATTCAAGCGTATTTTATAGCATCGACATCATTCAAAAATCATATGAAGATGGTTTGGATGGTCCTTCCTCTTGCAAGAATGGGCAGGCAGAACATCCAAGTAAGGTTCGAAAATATGCTTTATATCGTGGAAGGAAAAATTCATTTCTCGCTGGAAAGTAGCTCTGACATTTTCAAATGAAAGGGAATTTTCTTATACATGAAGGTTCCCCAAGGACAAATAAAGGTCATTTTTTGTTGGTCTTCCAATTTTAATTGAATTTGGTTATATCCTTAAAAACCGTCCATGAATGAAAATACCTCACTACCCACACAAGCATCAATAATCTGGTCGATGAATGGCATGGGGTAGTTATCCTTGGGACACACCTTGTTTAAATCATGAAAATCAATGCAAACAGATATAGTCCCTTATTTTTGTCAATTGGAACAGGATTGAATACCCATTCTGTTAGAGCAATTGGGTAAATAAACCAATCTTTCAGCATTTTTTCCACTTCAGCCTTGACGGCTGTCACTTTCCTCGTATTTACTGGTATAAGCTCCTATCGAACATGTTTTATGTTGGGGTAGGTACGGATCTCATGTTCAACTATAAATGGATCAATGCCTATCATCTCCTCATATGACCAGGAAAATATGTTACGAAATTCCTTAAATAACGAAGTGTAAATGGAAACCTCTTCTGAGGAACAGTTTGCGCCAATGTAAGCATTTTCCATGATGTTCGGTTTTGCAGAAATGTTGATAGGAATAGTAGTAGAGATATTTTCCATATTCCCCTCAACAAATACTCCCTCCTTAGGTAAAGGATTAATCAGCATATCTACACCTTTTTTCAGTCTCACAAGGAACTCTGAATTCACAATATTGCTCAACTCTAGAAGGAAGAAGGACTTTTGGTGAAGGTCTTCACAAATATTTTCTAGTCCAATCATGGCTTCCAGAATGTCTTCGTCAGAAGGAAAAACCATATCCAAGCAATCATAGGAATATGCAAAGTTCTCTACCCTGGCGAGAAAATAAGATTCATCTACCTCCTTTGAGACTGAATAAGGAGTCGTGATGGAATCATCAGCAGCATTAGATATATATTGATAAGATAATTTCATTATTTATAAGGGAACTTGAGGTTCTTCATGCAAAGGGAGGACCTAGGGGTTAGTTCTATCTACAATCGTCCTGATAGAATTCCCAACACTCATTGAACCTAAGTTGTTAATAGGGGATGATATATCAAATGTGCCCATTAGTGATGTATACATTCCAACACCCAAGCTTTCATTCGTCGGTTTCAACTGATCCATCAATGGTACCATGGATTCGTTAGTTTCCAAACATACTTTCTGAGTAAAACTGAGCTGGTCAAAGGTTACCAGCTTCCTTTCATGCGGAAACACTAAGACCCAGAAAATAGATGAGGGAATA
Organism: Pseudotsuga menziesii; assembly: GCA_001517045.1. Classification (NCBI taxonomy): domain Eukaryota; kingdom Viridiplantae; phylum Streptophyta; class Pinopsida; order Pinales; family Pinaceae; genus Pseudotsuga; species Pseudotsuga menziesii. The sequence goes on along the minus strand of LPNX010243486.1, from coordinate 22,841 downwards.
TCACACACGGCATAATTCCAACTTCTCCCCAATAGAAGATTATAGTCCAAGGGAGCATCGATCACTTCAACTTCAACTGACACTGCTTTCTTTGCCAACTTTATTTTGAAAGTTGGTAGGATACCATGCTAATGAAAATACCTTCTATTGAAAGCAGTAAGTAGAGTTCGATGGGACCAACTCTGGGGATCCCAAAGCTTTCCAATAAGACATCGACATGACACACATGGAAGCACCTTCATCAAATATTGTTTGTCCAATTTTTTTTCCTCCATGGACAACATCGATTGAGAAGGCCACATGGTATGGAAAGGGCAATTTAACATCAGAAAGATTGAATATGGATAGCGTGCTCACTGAGTCCTTACTACCTATGGCTGCTAAGAGTGCATCCCTTTGAGATGGACAACTCTATAGCACCTCCAATGTCGACATAGCACAAGGTGTTTGAGTTAATCCTTCTACCACATAGTAGTTAGAAGCATCCTTGGCATTAGGGTTGTGGAATGTTTTCTTAAAGACTCCTTTCAGTATCTTGGTAATCGATTCAGTCGGTTTCTCAATGGTGAGAGGGGATGAATTTTTAGTAGTAGACTTACCTTTATCCTGAGCCTCTGATTCGTAATTTTTGTTTCTTGTTTGTAGGAAAGTGTTGGATCAGACCATGTTGATATAATTGTGATCAGTAAGAGCACTAGTTGTGCCCCCAACATATTTCGAAGCAGAAGCTACATTTTGTCCTTGGGGAAAGGGATCATTCAGGACAACCAGTTGTTGTTATTTAAGCATATTTTGTGCTTGTTCCATTAAGGGGAATTGATAAGATGGTCTCCTTGACACAACTTGTAAGGAAACTTAACCTTATTCTTTTCTTTATTTCCCCCCTTAGCATTATTTGTGGGATTTTGTTTGTTTTGGTTGCCATCACCCTTCTTCCCCTTATTCTTTTTCTCATCAGGTTGTTGATTTCCCTTTTGGGAAGACTGTGTAGAAAAGACATTGGCACTTTGTGGTGAGGGAGTGGCAGCCTTAGCTACCTCCATTGCATATTGTTTCACTAACAACTCATGGAGTTGCTTGACTAGTGATTCTACAGTGGGAGTACTTAATGAACCAATCACACCATCGGCATGGGGTCCAGGCTTGCAATTCTCTTGGTCATTTGTAGACCTCGACACCTCAAGGGTAATTTCATATAAAATCTCATACTGAGCATATATCAGATCTAACTGCTGGTCCCTAAGGATTGCCTCTTCCTCTGTGGTAACTCCCGATGTGGACACATCCTTAGAAATATATGGCAGTATATATTTCAAGAACCACTCCAACAAGAAATCGAGAGGGCTGGTGGCTTTAATAATCATCTTTCTCATTTGCCACTCCTGAATATGATCGGATATGTGTGTGACCTTGTTTTGTCGAAAAGGAAAAAACAATTTTGTACCAGCATCATACCAGACATGAAGTTGAAAATTATTTAGGAACACAGTTGCTAAAACAAGTTATCAGACGTGAATGACGGAAGCTCTATGTATGATTTAGCTGCTACATTGGTTAATGTTGTCTATAATAGCCTCAACCAAATAGAGCCATCATTCAGTGAGTTGGAAGAGCACCAAAGGTGAAATGTGGTGCTGTGAGCACCTAGATCCTTGCCAGTTTCCCCTTCAAACTTTGGGATGTATGAGGGCAGTTTGATGGGTTCATGTGGCCATGCCACATTGTGATGCACGGGGTCATTCATTAGTTTAGAAAATTTTGGCAAGTTTAACATTTCCAAGAAAGGAAGTTTAGGCCTAGTTAGGGTTTGATATTTATGAGTCTAGGGTGTGGAAGTACCTTCCCCAGGGATCCCGAAAGAAAAGGTGGAATTTCCCCCAACAACTGGTTGTGATGTCGTAGCACTATTCTAAAATGGGTTCCATTTGAAATCCAAAGGATAACTCACTTGTGGTGTGTGATAAGTGGTTTGGTTTTCTCCAGCTGAAACTAGAGTTTGAAAAGTAGTAGCAGAGATTCCTCCACTAAACGGTGAAAAGGGAGAGCTCCCAAAAGGGGAGGCCAAAACCTGACTGGAAGTCTGAAAACTGTAACTTGTGAAGGTATTTGGGTTCCCATAAGACATACCCACATAAGTAGGTGATGGGCCTACATAAGGTGTGGATGGAGGAATATGTCCTCCATTCCACAGAAAACCCTAGACAAACGAAGTGGACCCACTTGGACCACTTTGAGCACTTTGCATGGAAGGAGAAGAGGTAAAAGGTACACTGGGAATCCCAGTGACCACCCCACTAGACTGACATATAACATTAGAAGATACTGAGGGGTTGACTACTCGAGCACTAGGAGAAAGAGGTGTAGTAGATGCACTAGGTCTTGGAGCACTCACCGAGGGAGGTGAGACTCCACCAGCCAACATGGCTGAAGTAGGTGTAGACATGCCCTCTCCTACAGTAGACATATATGGACTCAAAGAAACACCAAAAATATGTGAACTGAAAGGAAGTACATGGACTATTATAGGATCATTTAAATCAGTTAGAAGTGTTTAATAATTCCTTGCAAACTTGTCAGCCTACAAGTCTTCTATCTCTACTGGTGGGATTTCTTCCTAAGAAAGTCTAATTTATGTTTCACCAGCACTTCGCTAACACTTGTTGGTTTGAAAGAACTGTATGTGTCAAGTCTCTGCCTTTGAGGTGGCGGTGGAGGCTCCACTATAAAAGATGGAGGAATTTTTTTCAACCTTCTAAAACTATGAAGAGAATGGTCCTCCACAACTAAAAATCTGAGTCACACACCTAAAATTCCAAGTAAAACACAAACAAACCAAAGAGCACACACTAAAAATTTCTTAAGTATCACAGACACACGAGGTAATAGATACACCTTCCAAAGGAAAATCTAGGATGATTAGGGCCCAGATCTAAACAATGAAGATCGAAGAGTGGTTATTTGGAGTCTCATGAATATTTTTTTGAGTGCAAGCGCTAGAATCACCCAATTACCCTCCCAAATTATCAACTGAGGTTACCTTCCAAATCCACCATAGGAGCACTGGAAATAGCCTTCCAATACCACCTGTGTAAGAACCTAATTTCTGGAAACTAAGGCTACCAAATCTACAACGAGAGTCCGTAGGAACATTCGTTGGCTTGACTGGACTGCATGGGAAGGGTATCTAAGCCCGAAATTCTAACAATACCAGCACCTCACGGGGCCCAAGAAGTGGTATTTATAGAACCCTCGTACATACAACAATCTTGGTATACGATCAAAAGAGGTATTGGAGGGTTATCTCTGCAACCAATCTCTCGCGCGACCTCCTCTGTTAGAGGAGATTTCTGGATTGTCTCTTGTAAAAGTGCATTTACCTAAATATAGGCCACTATGTCTGAAATCAAAGTGCTCTTGGACAGTTAAAATCTCCTAGTCTAAGAACCTAGCCGAAGCTAGTTGATGATCGAACCTATAAAAACAAAGATTACTAATAAATTTTATGTTAAGTTTTGTTTTTAAGGCTTTATTACTTAGAGGTAGTCGAGTGGAACTAATGGTGTTTGTCCCTCAACATGTGAAAGCAAATGATGTATAAATTTCAAAATAAATGCAACTAGCAATGCTCTTTTTCCTTTTCTTTTTTAATGAAACTAATGAAACTCTTTAAATGATTTTGAGAAAACACAAGACTTTAATATTTATTATTTTCTGAAAATAATGGAAAAATAACGAATGCAAAGCTATGCAAATGAAACTGCCTTTTGTCTTTCTTTTAAAAAAACACAAAAATTCTATGCAATTAAATGCACCTAAGCAAGTTAAGAAAACTAAACATATATAAATGAAAATAATACTAGTCATATATTTACAGTAACAATCTTCAACACATAAAGAAAATATGACTCAAACCCTAAATTGGACATAACTATTGACTCGGCAAGACCAATAGATCAAAAATTGGTAAAAATGACTAACCTAGACCACGACAACAACAGTCCAAAGAAAGCCAGTGTTCTACAAGGACTAACAAAAACCAGCAACCTATAAAGACACCAACTTTCAAACAAAACAACAAATATGGAAAGATGCAACGCATATACATAGAAATATTTAGACCTAAGTTACTCAAAATGCTTGATCAACAAGCAAAAGGGAAATGCATACACCAACAGCAATAGCACTGTTAGATTTTTACCATTTAGTCAATATGATCTTAGGATCTTATATGAGAGAATAACATGCACAACAATAATCATAAGAGATAAGAGACACAAAGAGTTTTCCTCAGGGAAACCATAAAGGAGAAGACCCCGCAACTTCCTCAGAGATAGAATGAGCACCAATGGAAAAAGTAAAACCCAAAGACAGAAAGATGATCTCTGACAACTGTTCTCTCTCACTTGTGCGAGCTCTTCTTCTCTCACTCATTCGCTACAGTTGAGTGAGTGTGTGTTTCAAATAGAGAGTCTCACTCTCTACTTATACTAGTTTTCCACTTGACAATTACTTACCAAGGTTGACTTCACTAGGAGAGTCTAATAACCCTAGCACCCCTCAATTGTGGGGACTATTTCCCCAACTTACAATGGAGGGTTAGCCTCTATGAATTTACATGACTTTATTATATTAATGATTCTCCCGATAGGAACATTGGGGTACAATGAAATACAATATAAGATATACAAGTGAATACATTCCGAAGTTACAAATACATCAACAAGCACAATGCTAAAGAAGGAACCTTACAGACACCTGAGAAGTCAACATGTAAAAAAATGGCTAAACCCTAGCGATGTGACCTATATCTACAAGAAATTACTACTGTCACTTAAAAAACCCGTGAATGGACCACGATTGTATATACATTCAACCCGTGAATACAGTAGGGTAATTGTGACTGTATATATAGACAACCGGTGGTTACAGCCGTAATTTGTCAAAATAAAAAGAAATGGCTAAAGGATTCCAAGCATGAAGCACTGCAAACTGGAATCAAAATCCAAGAAAAACACTTACAACAACAAATAGAGCAAATTGGACATGAAAACCCAGAGAATAGACCCAAAATAGGTTAGACTCCCCGGTGGAGTCGCTAGTTCTGTTGTTCAGGGAAAATCTACCTTATGATCTAAGGGTCTGGGGTCACCAACATACAAATACAAAACTTGAAAGCATACAACTATCTAGAAATTTGAGAGATAAATAGGGAAGAAAGCTAATGTACCTTGTTTATGAAGGTTGGTCCTATATTTTCTCCTTCAATCCAAATGCTCTAGCAACTTCAAGGGATCTTCATACCTACAATAGAGACATATACCTTCCTACATAATCTTAAATGTTATATAAGATCTAATGAAATATTATAATTTCAATAAGACAACAATATAATTCATGAATCATAACACATAAGAACATTGGTGCACCAATTGTGGAGGAAAATCTCTCTTTATTGATACATAGTAGTGAACGATATAGCCTAGATATGATACAAGTCATTCTTTGCTAGCCAAGGAACTGAATTCTACTACTCATTCCTCCATCATAGCCTTGCTCTCTTGAGATATATCCTTAACCTCAACCCCTTCCTTCTATTTATACTTGGTAAACACGAGGAGTTACGAAGATTAAGATGGTTATGGAGGCTGGGGACGTTATGATTACGAACCCAACTTTCCATGAATAAACATGTTTTATTCTTTAAATTTTGGCTTAAGGTAACTATGGGTATGAATACTAGCAAGTCGCGAATGAAACACGAATTTTATGAAGGCAACCCGTGAATGCAAAGTGTGATCATGTAACTGCAAGTTGCATATATGGCTACCCACGAATGACTCGCGAGCTGCAATGTTAATAGTCGTGATTACAACTTAAGCTCTTTAGAAAACATGGGCAATACTCGCAAGGACAAGATGTATCAAGGCACATGTTCATCTATAGGTTTTTGGCAACTTCCATCGATTGTGTCCTTTTGTGTATCAACGCATTCAATGTCAGTATTCAGATGGAGAAATGCCTTTCCACAGGATAATACTTAATCCCATGAAAAATTTTAGAAATGATTTCAATACGCATAGATAATTATTGGAATAGCTATGGTTTTTTACTTTTTGCATCAAATCAATATTTTGGTTAGTTTTGATCTAAAAAAAACACTCTTTAGTGTATAATATCAAAATTGATTGGCTACAACACAAATTTAATTCAAACAATATTTTACATATTTTATATAGTATAACTAATGTTACATATATTGCTTTCACATAATAAAACAAATGGACCAATTATCTTGATAGTTATACTAATATATCCTCTTATGTCATGCTATATTAATAAAATTAATGCATATATATGTTGTATTGAACATTTATTAAGAAAATACAATTTTCCACATTTTCATTATTGTGGTTAAAATATAAACATTCTTGTGTATGCTACTTTGGAATTTCTCATTGACTCTATCACTTTATATATGTTCTATTTTAAGAAAAGGAATTCCAATTATACCAGGAATGACCAATGCAATCACACAAACAATGCAATATTAACAAATGAAAAAACAAAGCATTCAATTTGAACTCACTATCAATACAAAAATTGAACATTTTAGTACAATCTTTTTCTCTTGAAAGAACAAATATATTCCATAGTTGGTCCACAACTGACATTTGTGCCTTATTCAAATTAAAAAAACATAACTTACGATCATGTAAATTAAAATAACTTAATATACTAACTTGAACTATTGTACAAGGTTTTTTTAAGAACTACATATTCAATTCTCAATACATTATTGCACGTGCTCATATAACCATTTAATTAATCTATGTAATTGTTGCAATTAAAATCCCAGCTTTCAACTTTCAACAATCCATACTTTCATTGACATTATATTCATAAATTCAATGCTTAGTAGTTTTGGTTTTCACATCATGTGCAAATTTTGGTACGTTTGGTATTAAATAAAACATGGCTTAAGCCCATGAAACTTTTTAGAAAGGAATTCAATAGGCATAGGGAATTATTGGAATAGCTATGTTTTGAATGTTTGCATCAATCAATATTTCGGTTAGTTTTGATCTAAAAAAGATCATTCTTTAGTGTATAATATCAAAATTTATTGGCTACATCGAAAATTTTAACGTAAACAATATTTTACATCTTTTATATAGTACAACTAATGTTACATATCTTGCTTTCACATAATAAAACAAATTGACCTATTTTCTTGATAGTTATACTAATATATCCTCGTATGTCATGCTATATTAATAAAATTAATGCATATATATGATGTATTGAACATTTATCAAGCAAATACAATTTTCCACATTTTCATTATTATGGTTAAAAGATAAACATTCTTGTGTATGCTGCTTTGGAATTTCTCATTGACTCTCTCACTTTATATATGTTCTATTTTAAGAAACGGAATTCCAATTATACCAGTAATGGCCAATGCAATCACACAAATGATGCAATATTTACAAATGAAAAAACAAAGCATTCAATTTGAACTCACTATCAATACAAAAATTGAAGATTTTAGTACAATCTTTTTCTCTTGAAAGAACAAATATATTCCTTAATTGGTCCACAACTGACATTTGTGCCTTATTCAAATGAAAACAACATAACTTACGATCATGTAAATTAAGATAACTTTCTATACTAACTTGAACTATTGTACAAGGTTTTTTTAAGAATTGCATATTCAATTCTCAATACATTATTGCACGTGCTCAAAGGAGCAGTATACGGGACAACCAAATCGCCCCCAACCTGACGGAATCCGATGGAAGCCGACAGAGAAAAATATTGGAAAATTACAGTTTAGAGTGTTTAATATGCAATTTTGATGATCTGGGTCATTTTAAAATCGGTCGTTTAGTCTAGAGGAGATAAATTCCAATCGCAAATTTGCATTATTAATGAAATAACAATTTTTCGGAGTAATTTTGATAGATTTTATTGAAAAATTTGTTGGAAACACGGGGAAATTTGGTTGTCTTTTATCCTACGCGATACTCAAATAACCATTTAATTAATCTATGTAGTTCTTGCAATTAAAAGCCCAGATTTCAAATTTTAACAATCCATACTTTCATTCACATTATATTCATAAATTCAATGCTGAGTAGTTTTGGTTTTCGCGTCATGTGCATATTTCGGTAAGTTTTGGTATTAAATAAAACATGGCTTAAGCCCATGAAACTTTTTAGAACGGAATTCAATACACATAGGGAATTATTGGAATAGCTATGTTTTGACTTTTTGCATCAAATCAATATTTTGGTTAGTTTTGATCTAAATATATATATATATATATATATATATATATATATATATATATATATAGTGTATAATATCAAAGTTTATTGGCTACATCGAAAACTTAGTGCAAACAATATTTTACATCTTTTATATAGTACAACTAATGTTACATATCTTGCTTTCACATAATAAAACAAATTGATCAATTATCTTGATAGTTATACTAATATATCCTCTTATGTCATGCTATATTAATAAAATTAATGCATATATATATGTTGTATTGAACATTTATTAAGAAAACACAATTTTCCACATTTTCATTATTGTGGTTAAAATATAAGCATTCCTTTGTATGTTGCTTTTGAATTTCTCATTGACTCTATCACTATATATATGTTCTATTTTAAGAAAAGGAATTCCAATTATACGATGTCATTCATTAGTTTAGACAAATTTGGCAAGTTTAACGTTGCCAGGAAAGGAAGTTTCGGCCTAGTCGGGGTTTGATATTGAGGAGTCTAGGGTGTGGAAGTACCTGCCCCAAGGGTCCCGAAAGAAAAGGTGGGGTTTCCCTTAGCAACTGGCTTTGAAGTCGTAGCACTATTCTGAAACAGGTTCTATCTGAAATCCAGAGGGTTACTAACTTGTGGTGTGTGATAAGTAGTTTGGTCTGCTCCAACCGAAACTGGAGTTTGAAAAGTAGGAGCAAAGATTCCTCCACTAAACGGTGAAAAGGGAGAGATCCCAAAAGAGAAGGCCGAAACCTGACTAGAGGTCTGGAAACAATAACTTGTGAAGGTATTTGGGTTCCTAGAAGACATACCCACATAAGTAGGCGATGGGCCTACATAAGGTGTGGATGGAGGAATATGTCCTCCATTCCACAGAAAACCCTAGACAAACGAGGTGGACCCACTTGGACCACTTTGAGCACTTTGCATGAAAGGAGAAGAGGTAAGAGGTACACTATGAATCCCAGTGACCACCCCACTAGACTGACATGTAACATTAGAAGGTACTAAGGGGTTGACTACTCGAGCACTGGGAGAAAGAGGTGCAATAGATGCACTAGGTCTTGGAGTATTCATCGGGGGAGGTTAGACTCCACCAACCAACATGGCTGAAGTAGGGGTAGACATGCCCTCTCCTGCACTAGACATATTAGTACTCAAAGAAACACCAGAAACAGGTGAACTGAAAGGAAGGACATGGACTATTATAGGATAGTTTAAATCAGTTAGAGTTGCGTTATAATTCCTTGCAAACTCGTCAACCTACAAGTCTTGTATCTCTACTGATGGGATTTCTTCCTGAGCAAATCTAAGTTCTGGTTCACCTGGAACTTCACTAACATTGGTTGGTTTGAAAGAAATGTCTGTTTCAAGTCTCCTCCTTTGAGGTGGCGATGGAGGCTCCACTGTAAAAGATGGAGGAATTTTTTTCAACCTTCTAGACCTACAAAGAGGATGGTCCTCCACAACTAAAAATATGACTCACACACCTAAAAGTCCAACTAAAACACAAACAAACCAAAGAGCACACACTAAAAATTTATTAAGTATCATAGACACACGAGGTAATAGATACACCTTCCAAAGGAAATTTTGGGATGATTAGGGCCCAGATCCAAACAGTGAAGATTGAAGAGTGGTTATTTGGAGTCTCATGAAGAGTTTTCTCAGTGAAAGCATTGGAATCACCCAATTACCCTCCCAAATTATCAACCGAGGTTACCTTCCAAATCCACCCTAGGAGCAGTAGAAATAGCCTTCTAATGCCACCTATGTAAGAACATAATTTCCAGAAACTAAGGCTACCAAATCTACAATGAGAGTCTGTAGGAACAATCGTTGGCTTGACTAGTGTGCATGGGCAGGGTATCTAAGCTCGGAATTCTAACAATACCGACACATCACGGGGCCCAAGAAGTGGTATTGATAAAACCCTCATACGCACAACAATCTTGGTATACGATCAAACGAGGTATTGGAGGGTTATCTCTACAACCAAGCTCTCGTGTGGCCTCCTCTGTTAGAGGATATTTCTGGATTGTCCCTTGTAAAAGTAAAAGTGGATTTACTTAAATATAAGCCACTATGCCTAAATCCAAAGTGCTCTTGGATAGTTAAAATCTCCTAGTCCAAGAACCTAGCCTAAGATAGTTGATGATCAAACCTATAAAAAGAAATATTACTAATAAATTTTATGTTAAGCATTATTTTTAAGGCTTTATTACTCAAAGGTAGTGGAGTGGAACTAATGGTGTTTGGACTCAACATGTCAAAGCAAATGATTTATAAATTTCAAAATAAATGCAACTAGCAATGCTCTTTTTCCTTTTCTTTTTTAATGAAACTAATGAAACTCTTTAAAATATTTTGAGAAAACACAAGACTTTAATATTTTTGATTTTCTGAAAATAATGGAAAAATAACTAATGCAAAGCTATGCAAATGAAACTGTTTTTTGTCTTTCTTTTAAAAAAACTCAAAAATACTATGCAATTAAACGCACCTAAGCAAGTTAAGAAAACTGAACATATATAAATGCAAATGATACTAGTCAGATATTTATAGTAACAATCTTCGACACATAAAGAAAATATGACTCAAAGCCTAACTTAGACAGAACTATTGACTCGGCAAGACCAATATATCAAAAATTGGTAAAAATGACTAACCTAGACCACGACAACAACAATCCAAGGAAATCCAGTGTTCTACGAGGACTGACAGACACCGGCACTCAAACTAAAAAACCAAGAAGGAAATACCCGACACATCTACACATAAATATTTAGACCTAAATTACTCAAAAATACTTGATCAACAAGAAAAAGTGAAATGCATACACTGACAGCAATAGCATTGTTAGATTTTTATCATCTAGTCAATATGATCTTAGGATATTATCTGAGAGAATAGCATGCATAGCAATAATAACAAGAGACAAGAGACACAAAGATTTTTCCTCGAGGAAACCATAAAGGAGAAAACCTTGCAACTTCCTCAGAAATAGAATGAGCACCAATGACAAAAGTAAAACCCAAAGACACAAAGATGATCTCCGATAGTTGTTCTCTCTCTCACTTGTGCGAGCTCCTCTTCTCTCACTCATGTGCCACAGTTGAGGGAGTGTGTGTTTCAAATTAAGAGTCTCACTCTCTATTTATACTAGTTTTCCACTTTACAATTACTTACCAAGGACGACTTCACTAGGAGAGTCTAATATCCCTAGTACCCTTCAACTATGGGGACTATTGCCCCGACTTAAAATGGATGGTTAACCTCTATAACTTTACATTACTTTATTATATTAATGATTCTCCCGATATGAACATCGGGGTACAATGAAATACAATATAAGATATACAAGTGAGTACATTCTGAAGTTACAAATACATCAACACTCCCTCTTAACTAGGAAGGTATTCTCTTGACACAGTTCATCAGCACAAGTCTTCATCTCTGGATCATCATCAAAACTGGCTCATCATCAAGCTGGATCATCATCATCATCATTGCTCCCGCTATCTTGATCAAATGGTGCTATCTCTCTATTCTACTCGTCATAGGAAGTTCTACAGAGCCAACCCTTTTTCATGCTGGTTGTAGGCCTAGCCTCCATGTAGGTCTTCATCTTCTTTAGCACTTCTTTCTGACCATGGGAGGAACACATCCCACAACCATGTCAAAAGGGCTCCACACTTACATCTGACCATGTGGGGAAAAAATCCTGCAACCATGTCAGAAGGGCTCTACACTTACATCTGACCATGTGGGGAACACATCCCACAACCATGTCAGAAGGGCTCTGCACTTACATCTGACCATGTGGGGAACACATCCCGCAACCATGTCAGAAGGGCTATGCACTTACACTTACATCTGACCATGTGGGGAACACATCCCGCAACCATGTCGGAAGGGATCTTCACTTACATCTGACCATGTGGGAACACATCCCCCAACCATGTCAGAAGGGATATGCACTTACACCTGAGCCTCATGGGGAACACAACCCGCAACCATGTCAGAAGGGCTATGCACTTACATCTGACCATGTGGGGAACACATCCTACAACCATGTTAGAAGGGCTTTGCACTTACATCTGACCATGTGGGGAACACATCCCGCAACCATGTGAGAAGGGCACAGCACTTACATCTGACCAAGGGGGGAACCAATCCTACCACCATGTCAGAAAGGCACTCGAACTCATCACTTCTCCTTGGAAGGAACCTCAATCTAGAGAACACCATGCTTCTCCCTGAAGTACTCAAACTTCGCTCTGGCCATTTCTAGCATAGAATCACATCAGGGATGATTACGTCCAAGGATAACCTGTGAGCTTCATCGGCACTAATTACATCCAAGGACAACCTACAGGACCATTTACTTCTGAGCAACCTATGAGCTTCGCCAGGATTTTATGATCAGACAACCTGTCTCACTGGCTATGTTAGAACTCCCTCTTTCGAGAGATCTCGATCTGCATCACAAACTAGAGCTTCATTCCTCCTCTCTGCACCATATCCATGATATAGTGATATTTTATCTTGATATGATTCGACTTGTCATGGAACACCGGGTTCTCTGACAACTCCACACAACTCTGGTTGTCGCAATATATGCAAGTAGCATCCAACTAGAGAACAAACAAATCATATAGTAGCTTCCTCAGCCACATTGCTTCACAACTATCCAAACAAGCTACGACATACTCTGCTTCAGTTGTACTTTAGGTTCAATGCCATAGGCGTGTCCATGTCCTTGCATTCCATCATCATGAACCTCTTCAGGATCTCCACTACATACTTCCCTTATCCAAGGGAGATTTCATTCGCACTCTGCCACACCTTCATGTCCATAAAGTAATACACCATACCCAAGTATTTCATCTCAAACTCGGCAGAAAGTCTCCTTCTTGCAACTTTAATGAGTTCCACTTTTTCTGTCAGGGACAAGTCATCGACATATAATAGGAGCATCACTGGTCTTCCACCTTCAACCTTGAAGTAAAGGTTGGAATCTGCTTTACTCTCGGTAAATCCTAGAGCCATCAATAAGTTGTCCATCCTTTCATACCATGTCTAACCTCAGGATCTTCTACAGTCACTCCCTTTGAAGTGGAGCATCATTCTCCCTCTGCTTTTCGTACTCTATGTATTGAAACATTATGTACTAGAGTGACAAGTAGCTTCCTCTGCTTCTAATATTCTAAGTATCCATATAGAGTCACTGGATACCAAGATCCTCTATCTTGAACCATTTCAAAAGTTCTTCTTGCACCCATCTGTGAGCTTGTCATCCTCTATAGGATTTCATCTTCAACCTTGTAGCAAAGGTTAAGATCTTCATTACTCTAGGTGATCTCCAAGCTCCTCATTTATGTGTTATCCCATGAGTACCTTTTGAGCTCATACACGACCCTCTTTAATTTGCACACATGAGTCTGACTGTCATGTGTCTCGGCTTCCAGTGGCTGCAAATGTCTCTTCATAGTCTATGCCTTCTTTCTGTGAGAAGCCCTATGCTATGAATCTTGCCTTGTATCCCACGATGTTGTCCTCTACTACATGTTGGATCTTGCAGATCCATATGGAAGATACTACGGACTTCTCTTCAGGTCTTCGACATCGCATTCTAGTCATCATTCTTCATTATAGTGAATCTTGAATTGTCATCACTTGTTCTTCGGAACAAGTCTCATCCTTCTTTTATTGTATCCGATTGTACGTTATCTATCCTATAAGTCAAATGCACCAGTTGTATGGTTAAAAACATTTCATAATGCATATTTATAATGGCAAATTCTTATGCATAAAGATATAATCTTGCAACTATTTTAGCCTATACAACATTCATCCATATCTCATGGAAACTTTCTAGATGCCTTCCATCTCTACCATGACATCATTGAGATTGTGCACTAATCCAATATTTCAGCAAAGAAGTTTCATTCTAGATAAGTAGCAATGGAGAGTTGTATAGCACCATGGGCTACTTACCCATCACATGCATATTAGTAGTATATTATCATTAATGCAAACATTCTATCATGCATAACACATCAACTGAATATAAACAAATGCATAACCAAATAATATCATGAAATGAAAATTGAATACTTATCTTTATTCATTTTGTGGGTAGACTCCTTCTTGAGCCTTCTGCTTCATCATCTTCTTCATTCATGACATCATCATTTCTTATTGAAATGCTAAGATGGATAATAGGTTCTTCAAGAATTGAGTCCTTCATATTCCTCATCACTTGAGGGATATTCTTTGAATCGTGAGAGCTAGATCTTCAGTTGCTCCCATCTTCTTTTCTCTTATTATGAGTCGAGCTTCTTCTTATGTGCACTCTTCCCAAAGTCTGTTGATGGTAATCACTTCCTTCTGGCACACATTCCTAGAATGAATGAATCCCATGATCCTGGGAGGCCATTCAAGGTGGTTATAACAATATCTTATTCTTCTTCAATTGCTTCATCATAGCATCGAACACTTCCTCATGTTTCATGCTTCGTCATAGCATGAAACATGAGGGATGAGATGATCTTTAATAGAATCTGCAATGATTCTATTGGCTCTATCCTTAGCCTCGTCTCCCTTTGGTTCCTAGACCTTTCTTACTGAAATAATGATCCAAGTCAATTTCTTTAAGGATCATACTGGTATTATACTTCCATACTTGGAATTTTTTAGCTTCACCAAGCTTGTAATCAAGCTGGTGTGATAGGTCATTTTGATATAAGAACCTCAAATGTAAATAGCAAAAGATTAGATCTTACCGATTTGAGGTGTCCGTCCTGGTTCTGGATCTGGTTGATCTAGGGTTTGTCAAAGAAACCCTAATTTTCAAAACTTGGAATATTTCATATCTGTTTGGATAGAAAGCTGCACCTCCTCAAGGCGAGCTGAGAAGCATACTCATTTTCCCAAAACTATGATCAGAACTACAAAATATCTTATGCCTTAGTTTTCTTCAATTTCTTCTGCAGCATTTCCTGATATTGTTTCTGCAATATATCTGAAATTACTGATCCTCTATATATGAAACTTCACACTATCATAGCCTCATCTGTCCTATTTACAACACCGTAGGTTTGAGCAGAACTGGTTTCACCAATTGGGACTTATGAGAGTTTTCCCAAGGTGACTTATTTCAGGACTATTCAACATATCTAACTTGTATAGATTTCCACATGTCATTGTTTGACCTTTGGGGTCTCAAACTTTTACCACACATAGTACATTTCGTGCCCTATTTGGAACATCTTGTAAAATTTCATTTGGAGCTTCGTAGCTCGAGATATAGAAATTTTCCCTAGGTGTCCTGTTTAGGGATGAATCTAGGGAGAGGCTGGAACCCTAATTTGGAGGAATCATATCTCCCAGAATATAGCAAATTTGAGACTGAAACTTTTACAAAGGGTACATCAAGAAATTATCTTTTGCTTGTAAACATTTCGGCTCCTGAGCCTTCTCCAACATCAAAATATAGCAAATGCGCCAAAATGACTAGTTTTAGTCTTTTAGGGTTTTTCTGGTCCGGGGTCAAATTAGGGTTTGACTTTCTCGTAGTTTTACCCAACCAAAAATTTCGATCTTGGTCTCAAAATTTTGATTTTCAGTAGGAGAGAAATCCTATGTTGGTCTCACTCAAAAATTCCTCTTCTGTAAAAATCCCTAATTTCCTGCGGCAATGACAAGTAAAAAACTGAAAATGCTCGAAATCAAATTTTGTTTCGATGGCAAGATGTGCCCTTCAATGGAGAGTTAGCATAGCCTCCTTTTGCTGATGAACTATGCAGAGAGACCCAAAAAGTAAGAATCCCCAGCTTCAGTAGTTGTACAGTGTCTTCTTCTTAGGTTAGCTCTGATACCATGTTATATTTTTATCATTTAGTCAATATGATCTTAGGATCTTATCTGAGAGAATAGCATGCACAACAATAATCACAAGAGACAAGAGACACAAAGAGTTTTACTTGGGGGAACCATAAAGGAGAAAACCCCACAACTTCCTCAGAGATAGAATGAGCACCAATGGAAAAAGTAAAACCCAAAGACATAAAGATGATCTCCAACAACTGTTCTCTCTCTCACTTGTGCGAGCTCCTCTTCTCTCACTCATGCGCTACAGTTGAGTGAGTGTGTGTTTCAAATAGAGAGTCTCACTCTCTATTTATACTAGTTTTCCACTTGACAATTACTTACCAGGGTCAACTCCACTAAGGGAGTCTAATAACCCTAGTACCCCTCAACTATGGGGACTATTGCCCCGACTTACAATGGAGGGTTAACCTCTATGACTTTACATGAATTTATTATATTAATGATTCTCCTGATATGAACATCGGGGTACAATGAAATACAATATAAGATATACAAGTGAATACATTCCGAAGTTACAAATACATTAGTAAGCACAATGCTAAAGAAGGAACGTTACAGACACCTGATAAGTCAACATGCAAAAATATGGCTAAACCCTAGCAGTGTGACCTATACCTATAGGAAATTACGATTGTCACTTAAGCAACCCATGAATGGACCATTACTATATATACATTCAATCCGCGAATGAAACAGGGTAATCACGACTGTATATATAGACAACCGGCGGTTACAGCCATAATTTTTCAAAAGAAAAAGAAATGGCTAAAGGATTCCAAGCATGAAGCACTGCAAACTGGAAGCAAAATCCAAGCAAAACACTTACAGCAACAAACAGAGCAAACTAGACATGAAAACCTAGAGAAAAGACCCAAAATAGGTTAGACTCCCTAGCGGAGTCGCCAGTTTTGTTGTTCAGGGAAAATCTACCTTATGACCTAAGGGCCTGGGGTCACCAACATATAAATACCAAACTTGCAGACATACAACTATGTTAGGATATTTAGACACTTAGGAGTTAGTTAAGATTGACTTGTGTAATATATCCGTTAGGTAAAAGTGTGTTTCTTTAGTATGCAATAGTATGCATTTGTAAATATTCTAATCCGACAGTCACGATATGTTCTAGACATAGAGTGATCTGACGGTTCAACTTCTCTTAGATCATACCTACCATTGATCTGTGGCTTAACACCCGATTGGTCTATGATCTCTATTTAAAGAGCATAGAGGGTCCTTGGCTAGTTGATCGATTATGAGAAGCTCATGTAACTTTCTTTCTTTTGCATAATAAATTGCTCCAAGTAGCTATTCGGTTGGGGTCGTGGACTGTTTCCCTCTCGAGGGTTTTAACCATGTGACAAACATTGGTGTATTGATCTGTGATTCATTTGTGTAAAGTGGTTTCTCTTGGTGTTCGGTCCTTTAGGAGTACCTTGTGTACCCTAACATGGTATTAGAGCTTTTATGAAAAGCCACTTTTGGTTTTGATCTAGATCTGGAACCGGTGTTGCCGAAACTTTGAAAGGGTTTCTGGTTTTGAAATTTCTGTGCATTTGTGGCCTATGGGAGCTATTCCATTGTGCCTGGAGCGCCATTTCTATTTGAAAACATTTTTCGTTTCACCGAAAACCATTTTTGGTTGCTCTAGAAACACCCATTTCGGCAAATCTGAAGGTATAATGTTACAGTGACGGATTTGTTTTTTTAAATGTCTCATATTTTATCAGTTTATTATTAGATCTTTTATGTTTTAGTCTCGGACTGTTGTTTTCCCTGACTGTGTATGCTCTTTGCTGTGCACCTTGCGCGATCGCGGCGAATCAGAAACAATAAGGGAAAGTTTTTTTTTTTCTTGTCTTCTCGGCTACGTATGCTCTTTTCTGTGCACCTTGTGCGATCACGGCAAATCAGAAACAATAAGAAAACTTGAAAACGTAGACTTTTCGGGTAAGCTAACCAAGATCTAACCCCATTGTGTGGAAAAAGTTTTTTTGTTTTTGTTTTTTTTTTCATTTTTTTGTGATTTGCAGGAAAAGAAAGCAAACACGGAAAACGAGAGAGAAGAGTAAAAAAAAGCCCCCTTCCTCTTTCCATAGTTTTAAGTACCTTTTAAAATTAGCTCACTTGGTCCAAAGTTGCTTTACACCTTGATAAGTCTTGAGTTCAAGTCTTATCAAGCTACTTTTTAGTGCATGCAATTTCTATTTTCAAGTTACTTTATTGTAAAAGTGCATCTCACATTAATAAAATAAAATAAAAGTGAGTCACTTAAGTCTTTTAATTTATTGCCGCACTATTTAAAAAGTCACATTATTGTAAAAGTGAACATCACTTATTCCACAAAAGTGATTCACTTCAAAGCAACTTTATTGTAAAAAGTGATTGTCAAAGGTTGATCTTGGGAAGAGGGGGCTTCTTTTTTTTAGTTGGCCAAGCTAATATCTGCCACGTCACTATTGGGGACATCTTCAACATTTTCTTTGATCAAGCATAACTTCATCATCCAGAATCCATTTTAAGTGCCTTTTTTTTTTTAACCGCATATTTTTTCGAGCTCTTTGCATCTAGACAGTTAGTTTCTATTATTTCATCCATTATTTTATAGTATGGCCGCCCCTTGTGATATTATACTTACAATTTCCAACTATTTATCATGGAAATCTCGTATGGAAGATGTTCTACAAAGTAGGGGACTTTTCAGGATAACCTCAGGGAAAGAAACAAAACCCATTGATGATGATAAGAAAATTAAATGGACAAATAGATGTGATGAAGCTCGTGGATTGATTGGGATGGCAATCTCTATTGATTTGCGATTCCACATATCTGACATTGATGAACCTGATAAAGCTTGGGAAAAGTTGGAATCTGTGTTTGGTAAACACAATGAAATTCGAGGTCATCAACTTGAGAATGAGTTGATTTCCTTGAATCCAAATGATTTTTCATGCATTCAAGACTATTTATCTAAGTATAAAACTCTTAGACTATTATGTGTAGAATGCAAGATTAAGAAAGAAGACAAACAATCACTAGTGCAAAATGAGAGATTAGTGACCAGGAGACCAAAATTTTTGGTCACCACATTTTTTTTCAAGGGATAAATGACCAAAATTGATAAATTTAAGTGGGCTAACTAAAAAAGACCAAGATAAATGACCACTTTTGGTCACGGGATAAAACTAAACTAAAAAAGACCAAGATAAATGACCAAATTTGGTCACGTGATATCTTGACTAAAAATGACCACATAACAATTGGTCATTTATTTGGTCATTTTTAGTTGTGGATCAGTTCAGCAATGGAAAATTACAATTTTGACAATGAACTTGTACATTTTACTAAATTCTAAGACTGCAGATGGATTCAAAGACCCCCTAGAACTTAGTAAATTGTAGACCGCCTCATGTGTCACAACTCCACCGTTGACACCAAACATCAATAAAAAAACATTTACACATGTACACAAGGGGTTTTAGACGTAGTCACCAAAATTTTCTAAAATGTGCATGGTGAGACATTCCGACCCTGTGGCTTTGGTTAATTAAAGTTATAATTAATGATCAAAGTTTAAATTTATGTATAATACATAGGTAAATTGTTTTTTTACATAATACAAATATGATATAATATACAATTTCACCCCTTTATTCTCTTTTAAATGGATGAGATGAATGCCATATTGATTTAGCTTAAAATGATTGAGAAGATGAGTGTTATGTTTTATATATTAGTATAGAAAGTAACATGTTAAACTCTAATTTACTTATTCATTCTTTTATGTGGATGAGATGAATGTCATATAGATTTGATTTTTTATTTAATTTTTATTATTTTTATTATTTAAAAAAATTATAATTTATTTTTCATAGAGTATCTATCTATCTATCTATCTATCTATCTATCTATATATATATATATATATATATACGTAGCATATATTCCAAAAAAGGTCTAAGATTTGATCTTAGAAGGTACATCTTTACTTTTTTATATACAAAAATGACATCATAGATGTTGTCAAAATCTGTCCATATCTATAAAGAAGTGTCAAAATCCGTCGTAAAGAAAACAATAAGAGAGACATATCCCATCTATAAACACCGGTAAATCCACTTAGTGCCGACTAGAAATTAATGACAAAATTTGTTGTTGAAGTAACAGTAGTGTAGATGATGCATATGTAAAAGATCAAATGACTCGACCTGCATTCAAAAACCACGACCTTTCCATAAAATAGCGATGATAATATTGAAAGCTTTGGTCCTAGTTATGTTCTTCTACTTGAAATTGTCTTACAACTAGCTAGCTGAAGGCCCTCTTTAAAAAGGGTGTATGCAATTCTATTCTTCTCCTTGTAGACATGTATGTAGGAGAATAAAGTAAAATTTGATTTAATATTCATAATTTATTCAAGTAATGGAATCAATTTCTAGCATGTACACATCTTTGTGCACCATTGACCCAATTAACAACTAACATAGAGTCTCTATAAACTTGTAGATTATGTAAACATTTTTCTATAGCAAAAATAATTAGAATTTTAAGGGGTAAAAGCTCAACATAATTGTTTGTTCTCACTCCAAAAACCAAATAAATATCAAAGTTAAATTTTGATGGTTAAAAAGATGAGTGTTATTTTTTACATTGATCTTGTAAATGACACACACATATACAGTAGGGAAATTGACATTTGGATCGATGCTTGTACTTCATTACATAAGGTCGATTCTTGTCCGCTACCACTATATCTCTAGGTGCACCTACACAACTTTTAACATGGGACACAGGTTAACCAAAGTTGAAATTTCTGAAGTTACTAACATTGCAAAAAATGCTTTTACAATGTACTCTATCACCACTTAATCTACAAGCATAAGCAAACTTTAAAAATATATAATTATTAAATTTAACTTGACTATTTAAAAAAAATTCTATATATATTTTTAAAAATAATAATAATAAGTGAAAATTTTCATTACAAGAAAAGAACTCTCTAAATTTTCATCAAAAATGATTTCAGACGGAAGTTTGTTTTATTTAAAAGAGACTTGGCGCATGCGTTTGCGGAGAAGGTATGTATTATATCATTCCCTGTTACCTCTTGGTTTCCTTATGGGTGCTTAAGGATCTTCGCGGGAAATTTCAGTATCTTGACATCCGGGGAAGCTAATCTCCTTTAATCTCCCTGGACATAAGTCACATATAGGATAATACAACAGGGATCCCATTTGGGAGGGCATCGAAAGCATTTTAATCAGTCACAATGTATAGCAATTTCCAGGAGCAGGCCATAGAGTATGTTCGGCATCCAGTGCAGGAGGGTAACAGTGGAAATTATGCCAAGGAATTCCCCCTGTACATGAATTCCCTTGAATACTTCAGAACCCATCTCAAATATGAGAAAAACCCCAAGATCAAAGACGCTATCACCCAGAAATTTACAGAGTACTTGAGGAGGGCAAAGGAGATCCGAGTTGTGTTGGACGAGGGGTTGAGTTCGAGGCTTAGTTCCAATGGGGATGCCGCCATGGCCATCAAACCGAAATCGAAGCCGGGAGCCAAAGGGGATGGAGAGGATCCGGAGCAAGCCAAGCTCCGATCAAGGCTCAATTCGGCCATAATTCGGGAGAAATCCAATGTCAAGTGAACTAACGTGGCAGGCCTAGAGAGTGTCAAGCACGCCTTGTAGGAGGATGTCATCCTACATGTCAATTTCCCCCATTTATTCACAGGCAAGTTTTTATTTTTATTTTTTTAGCTATGATCCGATCATTTTTCATAGTCAAGTGCTTTAGGGTATTTAAAAGCCGAATGAAGTTATAAGAATAATATTTAGTTTTACAAACTTTCCCAGATGAGGGGTTTCTTTGCCAATTTTTTACAAATGGGTCCTTTATTCCTTTTCATTTAGGGTTGTAAAACTTTCAAAGTTATTTGTATAGAGTTTTCTATGAGGCAAATCATCGATGGGAAATTTAGAGTCTTTTTATTTGTTTTGCTATATTAATATTTGTTACAATTGGATGGCTTATATACGGATATTGATCTTGACATGTTTTTGAAATGGGCATTTTTTTT
>LPNX010243470.1:0-21266 GCA_001517045.1 Pseudotsuga menziesii | reverse complement strand
TATCAAGACAATGTTTACAATTCCTCTGGATTAACTTTTCAAAGTTTTCTTTTGTGTTGGCACTTGGATGCCATTTTGGGAATCAACAAGTTCTCTCTATCATTATGCATATAGTTAAATATACTTTGGTCATGATAATGTACCTTTCACCTTAATAACAAGCATGAGTATTGTTTGGCACCATAAAATCAAATGCCCATTCTAAAAGGGTTAGAGTGTAATATTGAGTGTAGGGTTAATAATTCGCAAAATAAAGGCTTATGGATTTGTTTCCATAAGTCATAAGACTTTACATTTTATGGCATCCTTGAAGACGATAGGCCACCATAGTCCTACCCACAAACACCTTTTTGGCAAGAAATTTACTATCATAGTGTCCTCCTATGACACCATTACAATGAAACTCCCAAATAGTGTTTGTCCTCTTATGTTCTAGGGAAAAAATTTCGACTATGCATTATGTGTCAAGTATGTATATTTTATTTCAATAAATTGGTAATATTTTGATCTTGTGACCAAATTTTCTTCTATAAAATAGTGTATTCTTGTAATACAATGCTTGTAGCCATAAATAATATTATTTATTGAAGATAGGTTGAGATAGGTTGGGATAATTTCAACTCTAAATTATACAAATCGTGTAAATAATCATTGATAGTGCCCCTTAACTCTCCAAACCAAACTTGATACAAGATAGGTGATCCAGACATTGTGATTTCCTAGCTTGATCACCATCTCAATACTAAAATCATAGAATAGAAGTAGTCATATGCAAATGCGTCCTTATAGTATAAGTTTATATTTGAACATCTATTTTAGTGCGGAGTGGTCTACAAAAAAGTTTTAAATGACCACCTAATAAGTAATATGGAATTTTTTCCATGCATATACTATAATAAGGCCCTTAGATTCTATCATTGTTATGTTGTGTTCGGTTTTGAAAATATTGCAACTAGCAAAGTAAATTGGATAGCCCATGTTCCCTTCTCCTGGTCACACCAACATTGCTCGTAGTGTAATTCCCAAAGCATGTACATGTAGTTAATTCAAGTGATGAATTGGAAAAGACAGATATGCAACCAAGTCCAAAAAATAACATAAAAATAGTAGAAATACACCTGAAGAAAGTAGTCCACACCTTAATAATGAAGAACTGAGATGAATAGCAATCCTCTTTCAAGGAGGAACCTCCTTACACAAGGTACTGAGTACAAAATACAAGACATGATACAATGCTCACTAACATGAAAATATCTCCCTCATATATATAGGATACATTGGTTTACAATAACAACTAATAGACCCACCAGTAGACCGAAGTCTACATCAATAATATGTAATACACCACCATATAAAGGGTAAAGTGCCACACTATATGGGGGAATGTGCCCAACATTTAGGTCTTAACATGCCCTTCCCCTTTAGACAAGCATTTACCTCAATGCTTGGGTAGTTGTGCATGCATCTATATGAAGGAATCGTCTTCCCATGTCAAATATGCAACTGGTATGTTCTTCCACTTGATGAAGCACTCAATAATAGCTTGATTTTGTTGTTGTTTGGTCCAGTTTCAATGATTTGTTCAATTTTCCATATGATTTTTCCTTCTTAAAAAATCCTTTGATTGTGATGTTTATCTACCTATTGTTTCATCCTATTTTTATACATATTCAGTATTTGGAGAACTTCTTGCCAGTGCTCTGTGTGATCTGCCACTGCTTGAACTATAGATTTTCCTTCTGCAAACCCTGATTAGAAGATTGTTTTATGAATGACTTAAACTATTAAAAATTTAAAATTTTAGCTCCAATGGGTCTAAAATTTGGGCCTAGTGTATCCTGATGATTAAAATCTTCTTTTTGATGTCATAGATCTGACCTAATTCAGATGCTCCAATAAGAAGTTATTGCAAATCTCCCAACACTTCTTACTTTTGGTCTATCCAGAAGAAATAACTTGTATGGTATGCCAAGTGTTCAATGTTTCTAATATGAGGCCAAAAAATCTGCCACATATACCTTGTTCCTTCCTCCTTCTGATGCAAAAAGTCTCACTTAATTTGGATTTGGAATGCCCTATATATGACCATTTTCCCCATAACACTATTTTCAAACCCTGATTGGAGGACTATATTAGGGATGACTTAAAACTGAAGTAAATTTCAAATTTTATCTCATCTGGGTCAAAAAATTTGGCCCATTGTAGCCTAATATGTCCTCTTTTTTATTCCTACCATAGGTACTCTGGTCCTTCTTCTTTCTGATGCAATAGGTTTGACATAATTTGGATTCTTTAGTAAAATTTTATTTCAAATCTCTAAAAACTTCTTCTTTTTTGCCTATATAGAAGAGCTAACTTGTATGGTATGCCACATGTCCAATATTTCGTTTCTACAACTAAAAATCCTACTAAAGATACCCTGGCCCATCTTATTCCTGATACAAAAGGTCTCACTCAATTTGAATCTTGGATTGCTCATATATGAATTTTTTCCCAAAAACATTTGTTTTAGACTATTAAAAAACCCTAGGTTCCTCTGTAGACATCTTTGAAACTGTAAGGGATCAGGATCTTAATTTTGGATTGAAGTTAGATCAACTTGTTATAGAGGTGGGTGTTTAACTTATATCTATGAATGCTTGTATAAAATAGTTGTAGTGAAAATTACAAGATGACTCATTTTGCAGAAGCCAATCCCGAGGAAAGATCTTTGATACCAAATGTTATGCAACCAAATCCTAGAAATAGCATAAAATAGTAGAAATACACTTGAAGAAAGTAATCCATGCCTTAATAATGAATAAAATATATGAATAGAAATCCTCTTCAAGGGAGGAACCTCCTTACACATTGTACTGAGTACACAAGACAAGACAAGATACAATGCTCACTAACATGAAATATATCCTTCCCATATATAGGAAACATAGGTGTACACTAACAACTAATAGACCCACTAATAGACCCAATCCTACATCAATAATATGTAATACATAACCATATAAGGTGTAAAGTGCCACATTATAGGGGGGGTGTTCCCAACATTTAGGGAATACCAAAGACTAGGATCATCACACTTACCATTTCTTGTTTCAACATGTTGAAAGAAGCTTCACATTTTGGTGTTAACTTGTAATTTTCAATCTTCTTCAAGAATATTTCTATTGGTTATGTGATTGTAGCATAATTCCTAATGAATTTTCTGTTAGTACTAAGTATTCCTCACTAATGAACATAAAGTATGCACATTATCAGGATATGTTAAGATAGTAATCACTTAAAGCTTAGCCTAGTCAACTAATATACCATCTCAACAAACCACATGACCAAGAAATACTCCAAGTAGAGTGAAAATTCACTTCTTTAGGTTCAAGGAAATATGTAATATGTGGCATCTCTCAAACATTAGTTTAAACATCACAACATGGTCTTGCAATAGACCATACATGTCCAATGATCTAGGTACACTTATAGAAATTTATGGATTTTGTCTATGAATGATAGAATGTAAATATTGGAGATGGAACCAATTGCATTCTTTAACACAAATGGCATGAATTTGTGGGCATCTAAACCCCACTTGGTTGCAAAGTTCATTTTATTCTTGTTCTCCTCGACAATTTAGACATGGTTATCTTGAGAATCCCATTAGTGCATGAGTAGGCCTCTTTGCTTGCAATGTGATCAACCACTTTTTCAATGGAAGGTGTTGGGAATGGTTCATAGGTGCAAGCTACATTCAGTGCCTTGAAATCGACACATAGGCTATTTTATTCTTGACTTTTCTTTTTTTCTTGAATAGAAATTACATTGATCTAGTATGATTCATCCACTGGGAAGATCAATTTAACTACCAACATTTTTCCAATTTCTTCCTTTACTCTTTGCTTGAATTCAAGATTCAACTTGTAGATTCTTCTTTTGATGGGTTTAGTGAATGGTTTCAACTCTATTTTCATTTTTCCCAATCCTCCCTTAATTCCTTATAGTTTTGTTAAAATTTGGGGTACATATCAATATACTCTTTTATTAGTGCCTTGACTTGTTGTACCTTCTGATAGTCCCAATAATGACGAATTGAGGAGATCCTTGGTTTGTTTTCTAGGTCAATATTTGACTTTTTTTAACCTTAGTGGTTCCCATATACTTTTCCTTATGAACTATTGGATGTGTCCTTTACTATTATTTTTCCTCCAAATTTTTGAATGTGTGTTGTACAGGAATAAACACCCTTGTAACCGAGGGTTTGGGGTTACCAACTTACTTCTAAAACTTGCAGACAATCAGCTTTAAAGTATAGAAAAGGAATAGGAAGGAATGTTGAACTCACCCAATTAATGACGGTTGATCCAAGCTTTCTCTTCTCCTGCTCTACTCCAAAGCTTTCATGGATGCACCTCCTTCACCTGCAAAGAGCAAATTCTCCAAGTACAATATTATACTTGTATATATGACAACTTAGATGAACAATATATAGAGTGCTTAATAAAAAATATTCATCAAACCATGATACATGAAAGAGACTCAACACGAAGTTGGAAGAAGAATTCTCTTTATTAACAATAGTGAATGAGATAAGTGTACAACCCA
This sequence comes from Pseudotsuga menziesii, assembly GCA_001517045.1. Lineage (NCBI taxonomy): Eukaryota > Viridiplantae > Streptophyta > Pinopsida > Pinales > Pinaceae > Pseudotsuga > Pseudotsuga menziesii. The sequence goes on along the minus strand of LPNX010243470.1, from coordinate 16,676 downwards.
ACACCTGAAACAAGGACTCCTCTGCAACCAAAGGACTCTGAGTTCTGCTGCTCCAAATACTTTTGAAGATATACCACCAGCATAACTTTTCTCTCTAAGTATGATTGATTAATGCCCTCCCCAAGGCCTCTATTTATACTTTGGGAAATATAGCAGTTTCGAAAGTTGGGGAGGTCGAGACAGTTGAGATAGTTAATGATTAGGGCTCAACAAATCTCCATTAATCATGTTTTATTATTTTTAATGTCGAATGGATGTGTACGTGAGTATGAATACTAGCAACCCGCATATGACATGTGAGATTCTATAAAGGAAACCTGCATACAGATCTATACGCGGGTTGCAATGACGATACTCGTGTACAGTACGCGGGATGCTGTGGAGATAGTCGCGTATGTATGCGAGTTGCTGTGAAGATAGTCGCGTACAGAAATAAACATATAAAAAGGTAAAATGGCAAGCTGGTTGGGTAGTGAATGCATCTCCTGTCATGCCCATCTATAGTGTTTAGGAAACCTTCAATCCATAAGTGTCCTTTTGTGTGCCAACATATGAAGTGTCGGCACTCGGACGGAGAAGTGCCATTTGGGTTGATAACAATGTGAGATGACACAACTTCATCATCATTGTCATTACTTTGTAACAATACCTATGTTTCTACAAATTTTCTTCATTTTGTTTTTCTATGATGGACTATTGATGCTTCAAGAATACTTGAAGTGACAATTTTCATGTCTTGTGTTGAAAAGGAATTATTTTGATACTTATGAAAAAAATCATGTTGGGTGTTTTGTGTATGAGAAATTTATGTATTATGTCTTAGGTATCATCTTCCACTTGATTTCTTCATATATGCACTTTTGACACTTCTTAGTAAGAAAGTAAATCATGTTGGGAGTTTTACTGGTGTATGAGAATTTATGTATTGTCTCTTAGGTCTCATATTTTGCTTGATTTCTTCATGTATGCACCAAGCTATAGGGATTGGATGAAGAGTATATAAGAAATTCTAGACCCAAACATTTTCATGGTGTACCTGTTGTGTCCATTGCTTAATGCAATTTTGTACATGAGTATCAAGGTTAGTTCTTCCTTAGTAGAGATATGAGATAATAAACTTGAATTCATCATTTTATATGGTATAGTACAATTCAAAATTAGGTAGTGGGAAGAATCAATACTGCATGGTGGGTTGGAACTCATTCCACCTCTATAATATTTCCTTATGCATTAGACTAACAGAGGGATATAGTAGTTTTAAGTGCCACATCCAAATCCAAAACATGCTTCTCCTTACCAAATTCTTGTTCCATATCACTAGTGATATCATACATAAGTGGATCCATTTCTTCTATCCAAATCCATCTGGCATTCATAATGATGCAGAATGTCTAAAGGACATTTCATGGTTGTGCTCTTGCTATTTTTGTATTACATCCTTTGAATCAATATCAAAAGAGAACATATATTTCCAATTGACAACACCATTTTTTATTTGATTGACATACTCTTCCATCATTCCTACAATTAAATTTGTTGATGTTGTCTACCATGGACCACCCATTATTTATTTTATAGGTTTAATGTGCATGGGTCCCTCATATGGATCAATGGGTTGCATAACTCTCGTCCTATAGGTTTGAATAACATATTTCCCCCCTTTAATTTGTTGATGGCATCACTTTCATATGCCCACTAATTTCCCAAAAATTTTGTATTAGGATCATTTTTATCCATAATTTTGGTTGCTATGAAATTTGCTAATGTCTTAAACCCTATGAGGTTAACTACAACATTTCCAATCTCGTGATAGTGTATATTTTGTATTGATTTTTAAGGTGCAAATAGATAGAGAAGAAAACTAATATAGAGATTCTCATCATCTCCAAGTATTTGTTTGGTAGGATGTTCACATCATATCCTAGATTGAGCATGAAATCCCTTACCTTGCATAATGCAATGCAGTTAGTGTTGAGTCTAAACTCCCCATTAGTCCTTGTTCTTTTCTTCTTTCCCGCCCTACATGCATGTCTTTTAGGTTGGAGGGAATCGATTACTAATTTTATCATCCCACCTCAATTAGCTACATGAAAGTGGTTCACAAGCTCTAGGATAAGTGTTCATTGTCCAATATCTCAAGAAAAAACATTGAATAAGGCATTGATATAATAGTTTAATTACTATTCTTGGGTCTAAGTGAGCTCCAGTCTAAAACCCTTGTTGTTAGGACTAAAATTGGAAATAGGTATTTGATGACAAGTGTTAGTGCCCAGTTTTTTTGGCAATATAATCTTCTCATAGGATTTCAACTGCCTCCATATAATTTTACTTTTATTTTGTTGCATTAGTGTCTCATGTCGGGGGGCACTCTTCCAAATCTAGAATGTTATGTTAGATCAGTGATTTCCACTTATGGGGCATTCTCCTCTTGTCACCACATTCAAATTTGGGATTTTGTTTCCTCGACAAGTCATGGCTCTTGGACAATGAAGTTAGCATTTATTTACCTATTATGATATTTGTACTTTTTAAATTAATCTGGACAAATTTATGTTGAATGGATAGAGTCTTTGTAGTGTCCACATCTTGAGATTCTTTGAGGTGGAAACTTTCTTAAAATGTGTTCCATCTCATTGGAGTTATAACATTGTAATACTCTCATTTGTCTCTATGTTGGTCACCTTGGTATCCTCCTCCTTTCTTGTGACCACTAACCATGTGGTCGATGCTACTTTCCTCCACTCCAAAGGAGGATTTATCAAATAATTAACCTAGAGTTTTTAAATATCTACAATTTGAGTGTTGTAATTATGATATCGACACAAATAGTCAAATAAGGTCACATGTGTTGATGATTATTTCCATAGAATAGGGAATCGTTGTGTAAGGTGCCATAATTCCTATATATAATTTCATAATACTTGGTTGAAGGTATTCCTATAAATGGGTATATGGTGGATTAGGAATACACCCCCTAGAAGTGCAGGATTATCATTGGCCATGTGACCCTCTATCTTGCATACTATACAACATAACTACTCACCTCCCATATTAGCTCTAATAAACTCCTATATCAACTACATCAAAGTAGATAAATAACTTACAATTGGATTAATTTTTAGGGTTGCAATGGAAGCAGAAATAGATATTGCATGATTATGAGAATTCCTTGGGTACCTAATCATTGATTCAATTAATGGCCTACTCTAAATCTTGTCTTTAAGAGGCTTATCTTAACTGCATCAGAGGAATGTGGGTTAGAGGTAGGTTCCCTTGATGAACCATTCCTTCTGTTGGGTATCATGAATATGGTACTTTAGTATGCTCATTAGGTCTTTATACCTTTGATTCTACTCCTCGGTGATTGTTCTCATGATTTGTTTGATATCGTTGACCTCATTACATCACAACTTTGTTTTTCGCTTTTTTTTTGGGAATTATATGATGAAGCCTTGTCTTACTTCATCTAGTGTTCCTATAGTATGCTAGTGGTAATTTTCACATACTTCATATACCACTATAAGGAATGAATTCTCAAAGTCATCTAAAATTCTACCACCCCAATCTTGACAGTGTTGGTGTTCTTGGTGTTTAAAATGAATTCAAACAAGAATCAATGTTCATTTGCATCATTGTCACCTTTCCCTGCAAATTCATGTAAGCACAACACAAAACCAACTTCATTGGTGTATCAATAAAAAAACACCATATTGAACTTGTTTGACTCATTAGGTTCCAAATTTTGTTCAAAACAACCTAGAATTGCTATTATTAATCAAACTGCCATGAAATTTTGGTTGGTTCCCACAATCAATTACCTAAACCCCCAAGTTATTCAAGGTAATTTTATGCATAACTAAGGTAGAATAAATAAATTTAACAAGGTATGTCTCGCTTGGATGATAAGGTGTAAATGGTAGTGTATGTACTAGGTTAACTATATTATCTTATAGGGGTACAATTTATTCTACCTCCATTTCTTCTCCACCAAACAATAATAGCACAACTATAGGTACTTCACCTAGTTATGCCTCCATATTCATGCTCCCATTCATTGATCAATCTAATTTTTATGTGGGCATAGCCCCTACTGCAATGCCTATGACCCATTTATATACACTCTTGCATCCACTCATATAAAACTTTTATTATATCAATCATATCCCATAGATGTTTCCTCCACCCTCCTTACACATTGGTGTGTCTTCTTCCATCATTAAAACCTTTTATCAATAACAAACCACATTTTTATCCCTTTTTCCTCAAACTCTCCATTTATTACAATGAAAACTCATTAGTCCCTTCATCACTCATATCCTTTTACAACACCATATTGCAATAATAAATCACTCGCATTTGAGTCGTGTTATTTTTTCTAAGTGAATTTACTTAGGATATTTATCTGAAAGAATAAAAAGCACAACAATACATCAAAGCTACACAAGAGACAAATATTTTCATTGGGGAAACCATAAAGGAGAAAACCCTACAAACTTCCTCATAATAGTCTTGTCACAAAGACAAGATGGCAAGATAGAATAACCCAAGAACAATATGTTTGCAACAACTCTCTATCCCTCCTCTTCCTCTCTCTCCTAAGGTGCACATGAGAGATCAAGTGAGTGTGTGACAAATGAGGAGAGCGTCGACCTACCTAAGAATACTCACAAACACATTTTCCTTTATTTAACCTGGGGACCATTTCCTCGACTTACAACTGAGGGTTTACCTCACTGAATATACACAATGATGGCATCCCTAAAGGAGGAGCACACATCTTCGATGGGGGTACAACAATATACAATTGTAATATACATCAGAATATCTTCTGAACTTACAATTACAACAACACTCCCTCTTAACTAGGAAGGTATTCTCTTGGCACAGTCATCAACACATCTGGTCATCGTTGCAGTTGCCATTGTCCTCATCTTGTCCAATATTTCGCATCTATCCAACATAGGAAGTTTCTACATATCCAACCCTTTTTCATGTTGGGTGTAGGCCTAGACCTCATCTAGGTCTTCATCGTATCCACGAGCAAGGCAGCACATAGGTATAGACCAGGACCATTCTTTACATTACCACTACAATAACATGTGTCTCCTACCGTATTCTCATCGTATCATTTCATTGTGTAGGTAAAACCTAGGACCTTCTTTACATTTCCACTACAATAACATGTGTTTCCTACCATCAACTCATCATATCTAGATCATCGTGTAGGTATAGTCCAAGACCTTCTTTATATTTCCAGTAAAATAACCTATGTTTCTTAACTTTATCTTTTCGTGTTCATATGTTTTCTTTTGTCCTGCACAAAACAAAACAAAGCACACATAGCATAGCCTAGATGCAGACCACCTTTGTTCTATCAACATAGGAACATGTCAGGATGTCACCAAAACAATCCTACATCTACCACTATGTGAGAACATTCTAGGACCACACTTAGTGCGTTATGTCTCTCTATGGTCAACTATGTTCTACCAGTAAAGGAGAACCACCTAGGTGCACCTCATGTGCTTCATGACCTTATCGTCTCCAACATGGGAACACCCAGATATATAGATATATATGTAATGATTGATTATGACTAAACAACCTGCTACACTAGGTATTTTACGTTCCAGGTCAACCTCAAGGACTTATTACATCTAAACAACCTGCATCCAGGATCTTTTCCGTTCATACAACCTATGGGGTGTATTACATCTGAGTAACTTGCTTACCACGCCATGGATTTTTTTACACTCGAAAAACCCATAGGAATTATTACATATGAATAACCTATGTACCACGCTAGGACTCATATTTACATTTGGATAAGCCGTCTCAGGAATGATTATGCTTGAGTAACTTGTGTATAATGGAAAGACTCGTATTTACACTCAGAAAAACTACAGGACTGATTAAGTCTGAGCAACCTACTATATTAGGGTTGGTTCCACTCGGACAACCTGTCTCATTTCCCATATGATATACCATACATCTTATATTCTGGTCTCTCACTATTTCTAGCATAGAAACATATCAGGACTAATTACACCAAAGGATAACCTAAAAGCTTTGACATGATGGATTACATCCAAGGACAACCTACAGGACTGATCACATCTGAGAAACCTATGATCTTCGCCATGATTTTACGCTCAAACAACCTATATCTCCAGCTTTGGTAGAACATATCACTCCCTCTTTCGAGGGGTCTCATTCTAGATCACACCAAGTCTTTCTCTTACTCAAACTTCACTCTAGCTATAGGCTTGGTCAACACATCGGCTATCTACTCGTCTATTTCCACTTACTAGAGCTTCAATGCTCCTCTCTGCACCATATCCCTGATATAGTGGAACTTGATCTCGATGTGCTTTGACTTGTCATGGAACACAAGGTTTTCTAATAGCTTCATGCAACTTTGATTGTCACAGAAGATACAATTCACATCCAACTGGAGATCAAACAAGTTAGACAATAGCTTTCACAACCAAACTACCTTGCAACTAGACAAGCAAGCAAAAACATATTCTGTCTCAGTTGTACTCAGTGCCACACATGATTGCTTCCTACTAAACTAGGAGATCATGCCAGATCCCAAACTAAAGAAGCAACCCAACATTCTCTTCCTGTCAGTGGCACTACCTTCCTAATCCAAATCAACATAATCATGTAGGTTATTCTTTTGATTCATATCATACTTGAGCCCATACTCAATTGTACCCTTCAAGTACTTCACTACATGCTTTGTAGCAACCAAGTGAACATGTCTTGGATCCGTCGGGAACTGGCTCAGTGTGTTCATGGCAAAGCATATGTCTGATCTCATATTCATCATGAACATTAATGAGTCAATCATCTGACGATACATCAAGGAATTAACTGACTTTGATGAAGCATCACACAGAAGCTTCAAGTTTGATGCCATAGGTTTGGTTATCACCATGCAGTCCAACATTCTGAATTTCTTCAAAATCTCCACTGCATACTTTCCTTGACCAAGGAAAATCCCATCTGCATTCTGCCACACCTCCATTCCCAAGAAGTAGTGCATCACACCTAGGTATTTCATTTCGAACTCGATGGCAATTCTCCTCCTTTCATCTTCAATGAGTTCATCCTCTCCTATCAAGAACAGGTCATCGACATATAGTAGGAGCATCATTGGTATTTCTCCTTCAACCTTGAATTAAAGGTTGGAATCTACTTTAATCTCAATAAATCCTAGGCCCATAAGGAAGTTGTCCATCCTATTGTACCATGTTGAACTTGAGGATATTTTGCAATCACTTCCTCTGAAGCAGAGTATCATCCTCCCTATGCATTTTGTACTCTATGTATAAAAAAATTATGTATTGGAGTTATTGGTAGATTCCTCTACTACTGATATTCTATGTATCCATCTAAGGTCATTGGATACCAATATCCCCTATCTTGAACTTTGTTCAAAAGTTCCTCTTGCACCCATTTGTGAGCTTGTCGTCCTCTATAAGATTTCATATTCAACCTTGTAGCAAAGGTTAAGATCTTCATCACTCTAGCATATATTCAATCTCCTCATGTAACTGTATGTGCTATCATATGGGTTCCTTCTGAGCTCGTACAAGGCCTTCTTTAATTTGCACATGTGACTCTTCCTGCGACATGTCTCGACTCCTAGTGGCTATTCTATGTACACTTCCTCTTTGAATACACTATTCAAGAATGTTGTCTTGATATCCAACTGGCATATATCCCATATCACACCTACACGTATGGATCTAATGGAAGCGTACCTCGCAACTGCTGCAAATGTCTCCTCATAGTTTATTCCTTCTTTCTGTGAGAAGCTGTGTGCTACGAATATTTCCTTGTATCCCTCAATGCTAGATCTTACAGATCCATATCGAAGACACTATGGACTTCCCTTCATGTCTCAAAACCACATCCTAGGCATCTTCTCCATGATCAATTGGTACTCTTTGATCATAGTCTTCTTTCCTTTCTCCTTGGCTACTTTTTCATAGCTAGAAGGATCTGCATCAATGATGTCACTCAACAGTGCCACATAACTAGAGTGTGTCCAAGGCCTCTTACTTTATTTGGAAGCTTCGTCATAATCTTCTTTATCTCAGATGATCGCTTGTGTTCAATATGGTATCTAGTTCTCGATGTGGATATACCGTTCACTTTATATTCTTTCGAAGCTCTTTCTTTCGCCACGATGTCTCTGACCCATGGAACTTCAGCTTCCTCTTTTGAATTGTTGTTACTTGTTCTTCGGAATGATCTACAAGTCAAGTTCAATTGCATGATTAGAAAATTTTCATTATTTGGAAAACATATTAAATATATATGTCACACAATCATCCAACTATCTTATCCAATGCTACAACATTCATCCACATCACGTACACATATGGTAACCTCTAGATGCCTTCTACCCCAATGTTAATAAGAGTGTATACTACTCCTAATATGTCAACAAAGAGGCTTCAATCTAGATTAGCAATTGAATTTTGTACAACATCATTGACTTCTTACCCATCATGTGCAATTCAGTAGTATAAATGCAAACACTCAAACATGCATAATACATCAACTGAATATAAACAAGTGAACAACCAAACAATATCATGAAATGACAATTGAACACTTATATTTAATTGTTTGGTGAGTAGACTCCTTCTTGATCCTTATTTCCTTAAAAGAATAAATGGATTCTTCTACTTCATCATCTTATTCTTTCACAATTTCATCCTTTCTTGTCCAAATGTTGAGATGGAAAAGAGGTTCTTCATGATTTGAATCCTTCTGTATTAAAGTACCCTTCTGTATGAAAGTACATATTCCTTGTCGCTTGAGGAATATTCTATTTCTTCTTTGAATCGTGAGAGCTTTATCTTCAATCGCTCCCATCTTCTCTTCTTTTTTTATGAGCCGAGTTTCTTCTTGTGTTCAATCTTCCCAGAGTCTACTGAAGGTAATCAACTTCCTTCTGGCACATATTCCTTCAATGAATGAATCCCATGATCTTGGGAGGCCATTCAAGATGGTCATAACAATCTCTTCTTATTCTTCAACTGCTTCAAGTTGTTCCTTGAATTGAGCAACCCTTGTGAAGTAGGACTGCATGGTCTCTAAGTTTTGTATCTTCACATTCTTCAATTGGTTACTCAATGTCATTTTCCAATTGATGTTCTTTCCTTCGAACACTTCCTTTGGTGTCTTCAAGGATGACACATGAGGGATGAGATGATCCTTAATATAATATGCAATGATTATCTTGGCTCTAGCCTTAGCCTCATCTCCCTCAGGCTCTTAAAACTTCCTTACTAACATACTAATCCAAGTCGTTTTCTTCAAGGATCAGGGAGGTCCTATACTTCCATGCTTGGAAGTTGTCAGCTTCACCAAGCTTATCATCAAGCTGGGTGTAATGATTCATTTTTAAATGAGAACCTCAAATGAAAATAGCAAGGATTTAGATCTTACCAATTTGAGTTGTCTGACCTGGTTCCAGAGCTAGCTGATATAGGGTTTGTTAGGGAAACCCTAATTTTCCAAACTTGGAATTTCAAATTTTTGATTGGATAGTAGGATGCACCTCTTCAAGGTGAGTTTCCAATGTACTCCTTTTCTGAAAACAATGGTGGGAAGCTCCCAGAATAGGAAGCCCTAGTTTCTCCAATTTCTTCTGCAGAATGTCTGATATTGATTATATTGTATCTTTGAATTTTCTAAGCCTCAAGGTCTAAAATTTCACACTAAGGTAGACCAACCTATCTTCTTCCCAACACCATAAGATAGAGCAAAATTGGATTCTCCAAGTGGGACTTATGCTACGTTTTCCAAGGTGATTTATTTTAGGACTGCTCAACATAACAAACTTGTACGGATTTACAGGTGTCACTGTTTCACACTTAGGATTTGAAAATCGGACCACATAAAATATAGTCGGTTCCCTACCTGTAAAATCTTGAAAATTTTCATTTGGACGTTACCATCCCGAGATATAGTAGTTCTTCCTAGGTCACATGTTTATGATTGTATTATGAAGGATGTTGGAATCATATCTCCTAAAGTATAGTGAATCCATGGCTACAACTCACACACCAGGTACAAAAATATTTCATATTCAGCATGTAAAATTTTCAGCTCCCGATCCTTCTCCAATATTGAATTATAGTGAAATTTCCAAGATGATTAGATTTAGTCTTCTAGGATTTTCAAGCATGAAACCCTAATTTCCAGTAGTTGTATTTCGACTACACAAGTCCTTCTTTCAAAGTGGCTCTAATACCATGTTAGTTTTTCTACGTTAATTTACTTAGGATCTTTATCTGGAAGAATAACAAGCACAACAATACATCAAAGATACACAAGACATAGAGATTTTCATTGGGGAAACCATAAAGGAGAAAATCCCGCAAACTTCCTCAAAATAGTTCCATCTCAAAGACAAGATGACAAGATAGAATAAACCCAAGAACAATATGTCTACAACAACTCTCTGTCCCTCCTCTTCCTCTCTCTCCTGAGGTGCACATGAGAGAGCAAGTGAGTGTGTGACAAATGAGGAGGGCGCCTCCCTATTTATATTCTTCTATTGAGTTGTTAACTAGACTATACTACTAGGTCGGCTAGGTTACCTTTGGGGCCGACCTACCCAAGAATACTCACAAATACATTTTTCTTTATTTAACCTGGGGACTATTTCCTCGACTTACAACGGAGGGTTTCCCTCAATGACCATACACAATGATCACATCCTGAAAGGAGGAACACACATATCTAATGGGGGTACAATAATATGCAATAGTAATATACATCAGAATATCTTTCGAAGTTACAGTTACAACAGCAAGTCAAGGGGAGTTCATTCTATTTATCTCCAATATTAACATATACATCATTACAATGCAAACACATTTTATATCATACCTATCAAAAGGGAAATATATCTTATCTAATCAACATTCATACTCTTATCAATACTCAAACATAAATTGACTAACCAATCCTTTTTTTCCCTTTGGTGGGAAGGATTCATTTGAATGCATGGACCATTATCACATATTCAATGGAATTAATTCCTTCACCTTGATTCTCATAGTTCCCTAGGAGAGTTGATAGTCTTATATCGCTTTATCTCCTAAAAAATTGGGATAATGTCCCTCAACTTCTACTACCTGCTCCCTTAACTTATTTCCTACATGTTTTTACCCAATAGTCCTCAAATTCCCCAAAATCAATGGAGTGTCTTGAATTTCTATATGTTGATTTAGCATGACTATATCCATCATCAACATGAAGGGGAGGACAATTAACATGAAAGGAGATGAACAAATTTTGTTAAAATTAAGTCTCGATACAAAAAGCTTGACTATTGCAATAGGAATTATATTTTGACTTATTTCCTCTCAATGTTCAAAACTTTTAGGCCAATTTCATCTTGAGGAAATTCATTCATTCATCACGAAATCAAAGGGGAGGATAATAGACTATTTATATGGTAGTAGTCTAAATGCACAACAAAATTGCCCTTTTCTAGTCATCCATAATAATGATAAATATACCTTTTGGCTTGAAATCAAGATGGAATCATCGATATTAGATGTTAGCATTGTACATTCTAGTTGTAATAGGGGTATTTGAGGGTGTTGAGTCCATTTATGCATTAAAAATAACAATCTCACCATTCCAAAATTGCAATTTCAACAAAGAATGACTAAATTGATTCCAGTGATGACAAACTAGAAAAGATCAATTTCATAAATTGCTTAACCTAATTTATATTGGTTAGATCAAATTTTAAAAGAAATAATCTCATCAATCCAAAATTACAATTTCAATAAAAATTATTTAACCAGTTTTAATCATGAAAAGCCAAAAAAATTGAATTCATACCATTTAACTTACTTCTTAATTGTACAAAGATGTGCTTTCTACAACCCAATATGAGGGAAAAGTGTAATTATGTGCTCAACATGGAGACCACATGTGGCACTTTAACAACATAATAAAATATTAAGCAAATACAAAGTTTACAATGTCAATAAAAGCTCAAAACTACAGGCATGTGCACACACACACACACACACACAATTCTGGTGTGAACTAGATATTGATATGGATATTATGGATATCCATCATTATTCTTTAACTAGATATCAATATATTGAAGTTTAACTCTAAATATTGAAGAAATATAAAGATTGGAAGGACAAATTATTACTTTATAAACATACCAACGTAGATACATCTTAACTACAGATCTATCATCGATGGTGAGAGGGATCAAATCCCTTGAGGTACAAACATTTCCTCAAGTTTTTGAACTTTAAAAAGGATTTGCACTTCGACGGATTTAATATGTCTCAGTGCACGGTAAATATGGAGTTAAGATGGATCTACAATGGTATTTTCTAAATCAATTATGTACAACCAAATACGAACATTACTATAGAAAATTAATGAATCAATCCACCTTATAAATAATTATAAAACCAATTAATAATCTCATCAACCCAAAATTACAATTTCAATAAAAATTCTTTAACCAAATTTTAATAATGACAAACTAAAATTTTAGTTAATAAATCATTTAAAACTACTTTATATTTTAAAAAAAACTACAAACCTTACTAATAGATTAGTAAAATTAACGAATCAATTTACCTTGTATGTTCTTGTGCAACCAACTAAAGAAAATTAGTATAGAAAAATTAATGAGTGGCTCAGTACGTGGATGACATTGAGTAACTTGTATTGAATTTTTTATATAATATCATATGAAATTCTTTTTTTCACAGGGAAAAAAAAGTAACTTGCTATTCATAAGGAATCAAAGCTACATCATACTCCTACAAAAGTTCAGACTAATAGTCTTAGACAAGACATCCTCATCTTTACAATAGCTATTCAAACAAACTCCAAGACAGGAACCAACATAAACTTTTCTTCCAACTGTCTTCCAAAAAGTATATAAACTTGTCACAATCTACCAAAATAGAATAAAAGATTGTTATAAACTATACTACTAATATGAAAACCAAAGACCCGAAGCCCCATAGCTGAAAAAATCATAAAAAACCTCTTACTAGTCTGAAAACATATATACCTTTCCACTATCTAAAATATCCCCATCCAAGATTTCTTCATAATGAAGAAAATCCTCCGAAGGGCCAACAACTTCCTTCGAAAACGCATCAGCAATAGCATTAAACTCTCTGTAGATATGTGAGAAAGAAATATAAGGAAAAGAGTCCTTTAAGTCGAGGATGTGGGACTTCCAAATGGGAGAGATGCAAAACATTAAGATTTGAAGAGCCCAAAATCCAATTGATGACAACCTTAGAATCCCCAACAATATGTAGCACATGTAAACCTTTTCTATGAGAAAACCTCAAAAGACCCCACAACACAAGAAGTTCAGCTCTGGTGTTGTTTCCTTCCCCAATACTCCATTTTAGCTTGAAGACCAAATATTTTTTAAGGTTGAAGAAAAAACGAGCACCTCCATGACCATTAACTTGAGCTCCATAAAAAAATCCAACAAAAATGAAACCATCAAACTGAGGGTTGGACAAAATTATATTTCTCCTCTTAACTTTCCAATTTACCGCTTCTAAAAACTTCCCAATAGCCTTTGAGCACAATTGAAAATAATTTGGTTCCTTACTGTAAAAAATACACGGTTCCTTTTCTTACAAACCTCCCACAAGTTGTAAAGAGGAAGTTCTCTATATTTGGAATTTTTGTTAATCCAAACTGATAAACTTTCCTGAAAAATTGCAAACACCCAACTTCCTTTAAAATTTAACGTCACTTGACATGTACTCCAAACTTTGATAAAAAAAGAGCATGTCAGAAAGAGATGTGAAACTGATTCCAAATAAGTTAAACAAATAATACATATGCTTGGTCCTTAATAACCTCTCTTAACAAGCTTATCCAGGTTAAAATTTTGTTTTATAAACATGACCAAATGAAACTATTGATTTTAGAAGGCAACTTCCATTTCCAAAGTTTTTACATCCACCATTTTGGCAAAAAATGAACATTCTCTTACAAGATGAAATCATAAGCTTTTTCACAAAGGTCTGACCAAAAGACTCATCCCAATCCCATGCTAATAAGTCTTGATTATCGGATACTAGCACTCTTTAAAGCCAAAAAGTAATGCTTCCATTCAATTGCTACAGAACTGGCTAAACCCGAATAGAAGGAATTCATCCACGGTGAATTCAAAGTTGAATTTTTATAAACCTAAGACAACACCTATATATTTAAAGAGTGAAGGGCAGAGATCAAATTCCCACAAATCTGAAATTGCTCCTTTAAACCCACAATTAGGTTAGTGCCAACATAAACTTGAATTCCCCTATCGGCATTCCAGCTTAATCTTTTCCAAATAGGATGCAGTCTCCTAAAAATACCTTTCCAAATAATTGAAGCGTTAGAAGGAATAGAAGGAGAGTCTCTCAACCACTGAGAGATGAAACAATCTTAATATATTTGCATATGATACCATCACTCCAAAGACTATCAGAGAATGAACCCTCCACAAAGTTTTCGCCCCCAAAGCATATCCAAACCAAAAGATATTTTTCACTCCCCAACCTCCAAATATTTTAGGAAGACATAGGATACTCCATGAAGTAAGATGGCATTTTGAAGAATTTAATCTTCCCGACCACGTAAAATTAAAGATTCTTTTCCTTATTAAGTCCAATGCCTTTTTTGGAACCATAGCCAATGACATCCAATACATTGGAATGCTCTGTAAAACTAAAGAGACAAGAACAAATATTCCTCCAAGAGAGAGAAAACAGAAAGTTCAATTATGTATTCTTCTATCGATTTTGTTAATTAACTAACTCTAGTCCTCTTTGCAGTAACCACTAAGATTAAGAAAAAATCCAAAATATTTAAAAGCTTTCTGTAAATTCTCCATTTTGAAAGGAAAAAAATCAGCAATATGATCACGCAAAACTTGATCACCTTCCACTTCATTACTATATAGAAAAATGGACTTTTCAATACTTACTGGCATACTAGAAGCTGACCAACATAAATAAATAATCTTGTGGAAACAATGTCATTCACCAACAAAACCTTTCCCAAAAATTATAACATCATCAACGAAGAGGAGATGGGAAATGAACAGAGAATGAGAGAATTTGATACATTGAATAAGCTTCTTAGACTTTGTTGAGTTGATAGGAATACTCAAACCTTCAATAACAAGTAGAAACAACAAAGGGGATAAGGGACAACCTTGTTGCAGATCTCTACTCCCTTTAAAAGGATCTGTTGGTCTACCATTGATGAGAACGACAAAGTTTCCATTTGAACCACAAGCCATAATCCAAGCTACAACTTCCACAGGAAGACCCGTCTGAAGAAGAACAAATCTCAAGAAAGACCAATCAACTCTATCATAGACTTTAATAAGATCCATTTTCAAAATGAAATCCTTCAACTTTTTTTGTTTTATAGAATGAATACATTCCTAAGCAACTCCTATGGCATCCAAGATCTGACGATTTGATAAGAAACCAAACTGCTCCTTTGATAGTTTTTGTTCTGAAACCAGCTTGATACGAGAATCTATCATATTTGTAATTACCTTGTAAACCAATTACACAAAGAGATCGGACGATAGACATTGAAGGAGCCTAGTTTATCCTTTTTGGGAATAAGAGTGATATAAGTGTCGTTTAAAATATCAGGAAAAAAACATTCTTTCTAGATTCCTCCACAGTGGCCAAAAGATATGCACCCACTAAATCAAATAAATGGATAAAAAATCCACATACCAACTGTCCGGACTAGGCGCCTTGTCTTTAGCAAATTGATTTAAAACCAACTTGATTTCCCCTAGAGTAACATGAACTATGATAATTGAGCCATCATCTTCATTAAAGAACTTGGGAAAATTGTTGACCACCTTCAACTGATCTTCAAGTTTTAAATGGGAATCCTTAAGATAAACCTCTTTAAAGAAAGAAATAACCCCTTCTTCCAACACCTTTTGATCAGAAAGGAGACCCTGATTTTTATCTTTTAGTTCCCAAATGGAGTTTATTAGTCTCCTCTGATTAGCATAATTCTAGAAAAAAATTGTGTTTTTATCACTGCTTTAAATCCAAACAACCCGACTTTTCAACCTCGTAGATTCTTCTTCTTGATTAAGAATCTTATCTTTAGCAACCATCAAAGAGATGAGTTTTTCCTTTTTTTTCCAAACAAAAAATATTTTCATCAACCAAAACAGACATTTCATTTAGCTTCAATCCAATGAGAACCAACTCTTCTTGATTCCTACCCTTATTTTTTTTCTCCCAATCAATAACATCAAATTTGAGCCTTTTCCATTTATATAACAAAGCCTGAGTTTGAAAGCTAAAACTGATTACGGAGTACTCCAACAATTTCAACCGAATCATATCATGGAAATCTTTATCTTCTATCCAAGTATGATTAAACTTAAAAGGGTAAGCTACCTTCTTGTCTTCAAAATCTAAGTGGAGAATAACAAGTTTAGATCAGATAGGCCATAAGCCACATACCAACTTCGATACCTCTCCATTGCTCTACTTAAATCTTCAACTATAATGAAATGATCCAGCCTTTTTGCAATTCTCGCTTTACCAACTCTACCATTACTTCAAGTTGGAACCATGACATTAAGA
>LPNX010243466.1:210644-229718 GCA_001517045.1 Pseudotsuga menziesii | reverse complement strand
ATCTCGGAGGGATGTACAATGTTAGAAGTACACTAATCTTAGGTGGATAAGTTGGAACTGGACAAAGATCATCTTTTTAGTTTTTGTTATTAATGGTAGGGATTTGATTTTCTTTTGGCCTTGTAACATAGAAGTTCTAATAATGGAGCTCTTCTCAAAATAATTCTAGACAGAAATAAGCTTTAGTACCCCATGAGCCTACTTTCACCCCTAATTTGATATTATGCATTCAGATAAGGTTGTGAGTAGTTCTCAACTACTCTAATCACTTTAGCATGCCAATAAACAAACATTTCCCTTCAAAAAATAAATAGGCCAAAGAACATGCAATTCAAAAAACCAATACTCCTAATGGTTATGGCTATGTTCACATTAACAAAACAAGTGCATCAATCTCTTTCTAAATGGACTTTTTCCAATCTCATCTTCCATCACGGTTACATGTTCTTCATTCTCAGCCTTTATTTTAGTCTCTCCTCCTCTATACTAGCTCTTGAGTAATCCCCATAAAACGAATCTGGAGGTGATAAATCATATGTACATGGTTTACCTCACTAATTACATGTAAATGTTTGAATCACGTGGGATTTCTTCTTATTGTCATTTTTTTTCCTATACAATGTTTCTAATAAATAATGAAATATTTTTTAACACTTAAATTTTCAAATAAAAAGAATGATTTCTTTTTAAACGTCAACATTGAAAGGTTCAATTTCTCACAACCCTTCAAAGTAAAATGAGACCTGCCCTTCAAATTTGATCCCTGCTCCTCATCCCCATCCCCATCCCAGTGATTCACAATGATGAAGGTGATGATGATGATGTTCATGAAATTGATGGTGTGGATGATGATGATGATGTTCATGAATTTGATGGTGCGGATGATGATGATGATGAATGATGATGATGTTCATGATGTTGATAGTGAGGATGATGATGATGATGTTCATGATGTTGATGGTGATGAATGATGATGATGATGATGATGATGTTCATGATGTTCATGGTGAGGATGATGATGATGTTCATGATGTTGATGGTGATGATGATGATGATGATGTTCATGATGTTGATGGTGATGATGATGAGGAGGAGGAGGATGATGATGTTCATGATGTTGATGGTGATGATGATGATCATGTTGATGATGATGTTCAAGGTGATGATGAGGATGAGGATGAGGATGACGATGAGGAAGGTGATGATGATGTTCATGATGTTGATGGTGATGATGATGATGAGGATGATGATGATGATGAAGGTGATGAGGATGATGATGATGATGTTCATGATGTTGATGGTGATGAGGATGATGATGATGTTCACGATGATGAAGGTGATGATGATGATGTTCATGAAATTGATGGTGCAAATGATGATGATGATGAGGATGATGATGATGATGAATGATGATGATGTTCATGATCTTGATAGTGAGGATGATGATGATGATGTTCATGATGTTGATGGTGATGAATGATAATGATGATGAGGATGAGGATGATGATGATGTTCATGATGTTCATGGTGAGGATGATGATGATGTTCATGATGTTGATGGTGATGATGATGATGATGATGTTCATGATGTTGATGGTCATGATGATGAGGAGGAGGATGATGATGATGTTCATGATGTTGATGATGATGAGGATGATGATGATGATGATGGTGATGATGATGTTCATGATGTTGATGGTGATGATAATGATGAGGATGATGATGATGTTCACGATGATGAAGGTGATGATGATGATGTTCATGAAATTGATGGTGCAGATGATGATGATGATGAGGATGATGATGATGATGAATGATGATGATGTTCATGATGTTGATAGTGAGGATGATGATGATGATGTTCATGATGTTGATGGTGATGAATGATAATGATGATGATGATGAGGATGATGATGATGTTGATGATGATGATCATGTTGATGATGATGATAATGATGATGATGTTGATGGTGATGATTATGAGGAGGATGATGATGATGTTCACGATGTTGATCGGCATGGTGATGATGATGATGATGATGATGTTCATGATGTTGATGGTGATGAGGATGATGATGATGTTCATGATGTTCATGATGTTCATGATGAGGATGATGATGATGATGATGATGTTGATGCTGATGATGATGAGGATGATGATGATAATGTTCACGATGTTGAGGGTGATGATGAATGATGATGAATGATGATGATGAGGATGATGATGATGATGTTCATGATGTTGATGGTGATGATGATGATGAGGATGATGATGATGTTCATGACGTTGATGATGAGGATGATGATGAGGATGATGATGATGATGTTGATGATGTTGATGGTGATGATGATGATGATGATGATGATGATGATGTTCACGATGTTGATGGTGATGATGAATGATGATGATGATGATGTCGATGAGGATGATGATGAGGATGAGCATGATGATGACGATGTTCGTGATGTTGATGGTGATGATGATGATGAGGATGATGATGATGAATGATGATGATGAGGTTGAGGATGACGATGAGGATGATGATGATGATGTTCATGATGTTGACGGTGGTGATGATGATGATGATGATGACGATCATGAAGGTGATGAGGATGATGATGATGATGTTCATGATGATGATGGTGATGATGATGATGAGGATGATGATGATGTTCATGATGTTCATGATGAGGATGATGATGAGGATGATGATGATGATGATGATGTTGATGGTGATGATGATGAGGATGATGATGATGATGTTCACGATGTTGATGGTTATGATGAATGATGATGACGATGATGAGGATGATGAAGGTGATGATGATGATGATGATGATGAATGATAATGATGTTCATGATATTGATGGTGATGATGATGAAGATGATGATGATGATGATGATGATGATGATGATGATTATGATAAGGATGATGATGATGGTGATGATTATGATAAGGATGATGATGAACATGGCGATGTTGATGATGATGATCGATGATCAATGATCATGGTGATGATGATGATGATGATGAAGATGAATATGAAGATAATGAAGATGATCATCATGTTGATGATGATGATGATGATGATGATGATGATGATAATGGTGATGATGATGAAGATGATGAGGAAGGTGATGATGATGATGATGTTGATGACGACGATGGTGATGATGATGTTCATGATGTTGATGGGGATGATGATGATCATGTTGATGATGATCATCATGTTGATGATGATGATGATGATGGTGATGATGATGATCATGTTGTTGTTGATTATGATGATGATGATGATGATGATGAAAGTGATGATGATGATGATGAGGATGAGGATGACGATGAGGATGATGATGATGATGTTCATGATGTTGACGGTGATGATGATGATGAGGATGAGGATGACGATGAGGATGATGATGATGATGATGATGAAAGTGATGATGATGATGATGAGGATGAGGATGACGATGAGGATGATGATGATGATGTTGATGATGTTGATGGTGATGATGATGATGAGGATGATGATGATGTTCATGATGTTCATGATGAGGATGATGATGAGGATGATGATGATGATGTTGATGGTGGTGATGATGAGGATGATGATGATGATGTTCACAATGTTGATGGTGATGATGAATGATGATGATGATGATGACGATGATGAAGGTGATGATGATGATGAGGATGATGATGATGATGTTGATGGTGATGATGAATGATGATGATGATGATGACGATGATGAAGGTGATGATGATGATGAGGATGATGATGATGATGTTCATGATGTTGATGGTGATGATGATGTTCATGATGATGAGGATGATGATGATGATGTTAATGGTGATGATGATGAGGATGATGATGATGATGTTCACGGTGTTGATGGTGATGATGAATGATGATGAATGATGATGACGATGATGACGATGATGAAGGTGATGATGATGATGAGGATGAAGATGATGATGTTCATGATATTAATGGTGATGATGATGATGAGGATGATGTTCATGATGTTGATGATGATGAGGATGATGATGATGATGTTGATGATGTTGATGGTGATGATGATGATGAAGGTGATGATGATGATGAGGATGAGGATGATTATGAGGATGATGATGATGAATGATGATGATGTTCATGATGATGATGATGATGATGATGATGATGTTGATGGTGATGATGATGAGGATGATGATGTTGATGATGTTGATGATGTTGATGGTGATGATGATGATGGCAATGATGGCAATGGTGATGATGATGATGATGATGAAGGTGATGATGATGATGATGACAACGATGGTGATAATGAAGGTGATGAAGATGATGATGATGAAGAAGATGAAGATGATGTTGATGGTGATGGTGATGGTGATGACGATGACGAGGATGAAGATGAGGATGAGGATGATGATGATGATGTTCATGATGTTGTTGGAGATGATGATGATGATGATGATGATGATGAAGGTGATGATGATGAGGATGATGATGATGATGTTCATTATGTTGATGGCGATGATGATTATGAGGATGATGATGATGTTGATGATGTTGATGGTGATGATGATGATGATGTTCATGATGATGATGAGGATGATGATGAGGATGATGATGATGATGTTCATGATGTTGATGGTGATGATGACGACGATGATGATGATGATGGCAATGATGGCAATGGTGATGATGATGATGATGATGATAACAATGGTGATGATGATGATGATGATGATGGTGATGATGATGATGATGATGCGGATGATGATGATGATGTTCATGATGTTGATGGTGATGATTATAATAAGGATGATGAAGGTGATGATGATGATAATGACGACGATGGTGATAATGTTGTTGATGATGATGATGACGACAATGATGGCAATGGTGATGATGATGATGATGACGATGGTGATGATGAAGGTGATGATGGTGAAGATGATGATGATGAAAATGAAGATGATGAAGATGATAATGATGATCATGGCGATGTTGATGATGATGATGATGGTGATGATGATGTTAATGATGAGGAAGGTGATGATGATGAGGAGGAGGATGATCATGATGATGACAATGATGGTGATGACGATGATGTTCATGATGATGATGACGACGATGGTGATGATGATGTTCATGATGTTGATGGTGATGATGATGATCATGTTGATGATGATGATGATGATGATGGTGATAATGAAGCTGATGATGATGATGAGGATGAGGATGATGATAATGATGATGGCGATGGTGATGATGATGATGATGATGATGATGATGATGAGGAAGGTGATGATGATGATGATGATGAAGATGAATATGAAGATAATGAAGATGATGATCATGTTGATGATGATGATGATGATGACAATGGTGATGATGATGAAGATGATGAGGAAGGTGATGATAATGATGATGTTGGTGATGATGATGTTCATGATGTTGATGGTGATGATGATGATCATGAATTTGAAGATGATGATCATGTTAATGATGATGATGATGATGATGATGATGAACGCTATTTTTGGTTTTACAAAACGTGCACGCGATTTGTCTGCACATAACACGCACGCGTTTTATTTCTATATAATGCGTACGCATTTTGTTTAGTTAAATCGCGCTCGCGTATTGTTTAAATTCAAAAATTTATTCCCTCCAAATGATAAGGCCGAGCCTCCACCCATGCTTTCGTGGAATTCCTATGCCTATGTGTCTGCTTTGTACTTTGCTTCGGATTCAACATGCCTGTGCCTTGGAGTATGATCAACCATGGCTAATTCAACATTATATCCAAATTTTCAATATGCTCGTGTTTAGCGGTTCGTCTGATTATGCTGCACACCTCCATTTTTTATGAGATTTTAGAAACATATATGGTTTTTTTTGCAGATTCTAAATATGTAAATTTTAACAAGAATACATAATTTTTTCTATTTTTTTCTTATTTATCTTTTGTCATCACTCCTCAACTCAAAAAACACACTGGTAGTGTTTCGTCCATATCTCTTTCGTTTCTCAACCATTTAAAAAAAAAATGTATGGTGCACTAAAGAACACCAATCTCTACATGTTCTAAAAAACCCATTTCCAAATAATTGCATTAAGACATTCAAACACTGCACCCACAAATGATGTACCGTTTTCGAGGTTTGATCTCTTAGATAATTAAAAAAAAAATTAAAAAAATTATTTTTATTATTGGAAAAATAGTCGTGCACTAGTCCTATATGTTCTCTATATGTATACCGGTTTTCGTAAGTTTATTCCATCATTTAGACACTCAGATGCTGCACCCACAAAAACATATACCTTATAATTTGTCACAAAAATAAAAAGTGCCCGTTAAAATTTATCTAACTTTATATAGTTAACAACATTTTCAATAGAAAAAAAAAATATATATTTGGAAAGGTCATTCAATTTCCTACATTTCTTGTTTTTAAGTGATCGCAAGATTCATTTTGTAAGTGTCTCAAAATATCCATGCAAGTTGATGGATGTCTGTTTTTTCAGTTTTGTATTGCATCTAACGTGCCAAAAGAGACCCTCAACTTCTTGCACACACCCCTTGGATACCACTTCTCAAACCTATCAACCCAGAATTTAAGAGAAGAGATTGTAAATATGTTTTTTGTCAAAATAACATTTTTGAATCTGTAAGGTTTACAAAGAGATTATAGTATATAATAGTCGTTTTTTTTTGTCTAACCTTTTCACATAAATATAAGATGAAAATTTGAAAAGATAAGTGTGGAGTCACTCTCAAACTTCTTCTCGTGTGAGATCCAAATACTAGTAAGATCGACATTGAAGTTTGAAGGATACTTTTTTCAACCTGTTTGAATAATAATTATATGCACCGAGTTTTGAAAAGAGAAATAAGAATGCCTATCAATCCCTCTCATTTGACATCTAGATGTTAGTAGACTCAAGACTAAAGTTTGAAAGATAAATTTTCAAGTCTTCTAATACTTAGGTTTATTATGGTGAAGACGATGCTTAGGGATTAGGTGGAGTTTGAAATTGAATAGCTAGTTACTCACGAACTCTGTCCATATGGACAAACATATCAATTAGCTTTGTGATGGTATTTGTAACTTTGTTTTTTCCATTAATGGAAATGTGGATCCTAATGGAAACGTTATTCTTCTAATTTTTTTACTTTTATGTTGTTTATTTAAACCATTGGTTATGGCATGATCAAGTGGTCACAACAACAATTTTAAATCTCGGAGGGATGTACAATGTTAGAAGTACACTAATCTTAGGTGGATAAGTTGGAACTGGACAAAGATCATCTTTTTAGTTTTTGTTATTAATGGTAGGGATTTGATGTGTGATTTCTTTTGGCCTTGTAACATAGAAGTTCTAATAATGGAGCTCTTCTCAAAATAATTCTAGATAGAAATAAGCTTTAGTACCCCATGAGCCTACTTTCACCCCTAATTTCATATTATGCATAAGGTTGTGAGTAGTTCTCAACTACTCTAATCACTTTAGCATGCCAATAAACAAACATTTCCCTTCAAAAAATAAATAGGCCAAAGAACATGCAATTCAAAAAACCAATACTCCTAATGGTTATGGCTATGTTCACATTAACAAAACAAGTGCATCAATCTCTTTCTAAATGGACTTTTTCCAATCTCATCTTCCATCACGGTTACATGTTCTTCATTCTCAGCCTTTATTTTAGTCTCTCCTCCTCTATACTAGCTCTTGAGTAATCCCCATAAAACGAATCTGGAAGTGATAAATCATATGTACATGGTTTACCTCACTAATTACATGTAAATGTTTGAATCAAGTGGGATTTCTTCTTATTGTCATTTTTTTTTCTATACAATGTTTCTAATAAATAATGAAATTTTTTTTAACACTTAAATTTTCAAATAAAAATTTTCAAATAAAAAGAATGATTTCTTTTTAAACGTCAACATTGAAAGGTTCAATTTCTCACAACCCTTCAAAGTAAAATGAGACCTGCCCTTCAAATTTGATCCCTGCTCCTCATCCCATCCCAATGGCAATGGCAATGGCCTCCACCTGCTTCTCCTCGAAGGAAGAGAGGGTTGACTTATTTTTTCCGTGCAGGTGCAGTAATTAAAATGCAATATTACGGACTCAAATAGACAGTAGTAGAAGATTCGCATGGCAGTAAATGCCCATAGTCAAAATCTTGGAAAACTGAAAGTCTGCTTCTTTCCCGTTCATGAGGGTGACTTGGGTTGTCATTGGAAAATATCTCCTCTTTAAACGTTAAAAGTTTTGGATGCCCTTAAGTAAGATTGGTTGGGAACTGCTCCAGCACAAATTGAGCATGGTATTTTGAGTATTATTTAATTTTCTGATTAATATGAGTCTTAAAAACAGTCTCAAGAATTTGACGGGTAAATGCCCGTTATGGGCCAATTTTCTCCTCAAATACGGCCAAGAGTTTTCGGAGACCGTCAAAATCTGGCTTAGAATACAGAGAATGTTTCAGAATTTGATTGTTACTTGCAATATTGATGGGTGTCCGCCATTTGAAATTCCAACCCTACTCTCAAGTTATTTCTACAAAAATAGTTTCAAGTTATTTTTAGTTTTTAAGTATTAGTTTTTAATTTTGTTCTTACAAGTTTATTGAGGTTTGATAGCAAAAATATGAAAGCAAAGGTTATTTAGAGCTCTGTTCATATAGATACAAGGACTGGGCAGGAACATTTTGTAACTACAACACAACTTCTCATAATAAATAAAGTTGTCATATTGATGTGAAAAAAATTGTATATTTAAGTTGTTAGATTAAACATAGTTTTTAATCATTTCTAAATTTTTATATTGAAATTTGGCTGCAATGGGTGAAATTGTATATTTAAGTTGTTGAGATTGAACATATAATAAGTGAAATTATATATTTAAGTTGTTGAGATTGAACATATAATGTTGGAGAAACTGAATTTATTATAATTGAATGTTAACCGTCTTTAATAATAAAGAGTGCAGAAGTTTTCTAACTATCAAGGTTTAGATCCAATCAATCTCAATTCCAATAAGAAAATGACAAAGCCAACACAAATCCAATCAAGTCTCAATTCCAATAAAAATGGCAAAGCCAACATTTCTAGTAAAAAATCAAATCATAAAAATTTAAATAATAAAAAATTCAAAATTAAATTACTAAATTCTAGTGACTAGCCAAAAAATGTTGATACTTCAAAAATATTCCATTAAATTAGAGATATCCTCCATTAAACTAGAGATATCCGGTGATAAAAGGTTAAATTTGGATGGTGTAAAGTTTGGGTAAGATATAGAGGTTAAATTTAGATGGTGGTCAATGTGCTTGAGGCATATAAGTTAAATTTTAATGGTGATAATTCATAAATAATGATAAGATAGGTAAAGGAAGATGGAATATATAAATTATTTAGTTTGAAATTTGAATTAATAAAAATAATAAATAAAAAAAATTGGAAAAAAAAATTTAAAATTATAACCACAAGAGTAGTTTCATTTAAATAAATTAGGTCTTTCAATATCAAAATTATTTTACTTGCATGATTTTTCCTTCCCATAAAGGAGTAAATAGATGTATTATTTATTATAAATTTATATTTTTAAATTGGTATGAAATTTGAATTAAACATAAAATAATATGTTTTTATTAAAGAAAATTTGGTTTTGAAAGATTTAAAACTATCCATATTTAAAAATCAGCTTCTTTGTATAAATGTTTATCTTTTTAATATCAGAATCATTTCATTTACATAATTTTATTTAAATTATATAAATGAATCTATTGGGTAGACATTAGATAGTGATAGTTGTTTTCATTGTACATTAATAAATTAACTTTATTATAATCATTATAGATTCACCCTAACACTTATTTATTAAGTATTGATAGACATTCAATTTTTTGAGGTGTTATTTTTTTAAAGACTTTTCATTTGGTTTTAAAATTTTAAGTTATAAATTATCTTTTATTTGGTTTTCATTTTTTATTTTTTGAGACAACATAAAAAAAATTAATTGGCTTATTATTTTTTATATATAACATGACAACTATAGGGGCTACACTTCTCCCCATACTTTGATGTAAGACCTCATTACTCTCTCCATAGATCCATCCTAAACGTGTATCTATCAAGTATAGAGAGGCATCACATTTCTTGAGGTGTTATTTTTTTAATGACTTTTTATTTGGTTTTAAATTCTTATTTAATAAGCTGATATTAACTTTTTTAATTTCCCCAATATGCTTATGTTATACCATAAATGGATAACTATAAGTTCCCTTAATTAGTTTAATGTTTATCTTTGGTGGCCATCTCCACAAAGCTAAGTGGCTGGCTAAGTCTATGAATCTCCTTTATTCACCAACCAACCATTTTACTGGTGGTTGTATCTCATATTTTGGGCTTCATTGCGCTCATTAACAAGATTAAACTAGCTGTAACAAGTGTATAGCTGGGATTCATTTCATGGTCATCATATCTGGTTATGCTTAAATGCATCTCAATTAAGATTTAAACCACTTAGTTAAATGGTTAACTCAAACCGTTAGTCAAGATTTAAATTCTTATGCTTACAAAACTTTTGTTTCTTCAATTGATACTTTAAATTTATTTTAAAGACTAGACAACTTTGAAAAAATGACAAGTGGGCCACAAGTTGAGTGGCTACAATAAGCACCTCACTATTTTAGGTGCAATAAGTTTTACTACTTTAGAGGATGCAAAAAGATGCACCAACCAACTATTTATTAATTTGATAAATAATATTTTCTAATCTACTTACATTTTTTGGTTTGTTCCTCTCTTTGGCCCATAGAGTGAATTGGCTATAGTTCCACCTACATGTGGGCCACAAGCTGAGTGGCTGCAATAAGGTTTACTACTTTAGAGGATGCAAGAAGATGCACCAACAAACTATTTATTAACTTAATAAATAATATTTTCTAACCTACCTACATTTTTTGGTTTGTTCCTCTCTCTGGCCCACAGAGTGAATTGGCTATAGTTCCGCCTACACGTGGGCCACAAGTTAAGAGGCTGGAATAAGCACCTCACTATTTTAAAGGATGCAAAAAGATGCACCAACAAACTATTTATTAACTTAATAAATAATATTTTCTAACCTACCTACATTTTTTGGTTTGTTCCTCTCTCTGGCCCACAGAGTGAATTGGCTATAGTTCCACCTACACTTGGGCCACAAGTTAAGAGGCTGGAATAAGCACCTCACTATTTTAAAGGATGCAAAAAGATGCACCAACAAACTATTTATTAACTTAATAAATAATATTTTCTAACCTACCTACATTTTTTGGTTTGTTCCTCTCTCCACAGAGTGAATTGGTTATAGTTCCACCTCATGTCATATTTACACCATAGCCTATATTTGGCTAGTATTACTTTTGGTAATATTTGGGCACACCCATTTATAAGCAAAATTGTTTGGTGCATTGGTTTGTGGTATTCACAATCACACCTAGATATAAGGGCAATGCCCTTTATCACATATACACAATAGCCTACAATTGGCTAGTAGTACTCTTGGCAATATCAAGACACTTCTATTTATTATAAGCATCGGAAATGTTTGGTGCATTGGTTTATGGTATTGTTATCAAGACTGAAATGGTACTTTCACTTTCCTACCAGAAAAATTATATGTACTTAGTGTGAAAGATGTTAATATTCAATCACCTGTACAAAAAATTTATAAACAAAATATTTGATGCATTAATATGTGATCATGCTTAAATTTTACTTCCATTCACTCTGTAAACATAATGCCAATACCTGTGTAGTAAAAATCACTACATCTTAAACTTTTAAGATGCAGTCCCATCCCAAATACAATGAAAATATATCAGTTACAATGTCATTAGGTTATCAAATTTCCTTTTAAGAAGATCGATACGTTTTCTTGTGCAGAGATTTGTCCGTTCCAAACCTGACCTATAAGCTTAGGTTAAACCCAAAAGAAAATTTCAGGCTTGAAAATATTCTCTATAATTAGAGGGTAAAATGAATACATACATCTTTTAGGTAGGATATATATACTTGATAGATGGAGAATATTAATCACTTTGCAAGACAGCTTTGGAGAATATTAATCACTCTATTAATCACTCTGCAAAAGAGCCTTCCGTTAAACTTCAATAGATTTTTCAGGTTGGAAAATATTCTAGAGAGTAAGATGAATATATACATCTTTTAGTTAAGATATATATACTTGTAGATTGAGAATATTAATCACTCTGCAAGACAGCTTTGCACAATATTAATCACTATGCAAGAGAGACTTACGTTAAACCCAAAAGAAATTTTCACTCTTGAAAATATTCTCTATAATTAGAGGGTAAGATGAATATATACATTTTAGTTAGGATATACATACTTCATAAATGGAGAATATTAATCACTCTGCAAGACAGCTTTGGAGAATGTCAATCACTCTGGAAGAGAGCCTTAAATGTTTCCTGGAGTAATGTATATTGTTGGAGAATAATAATCACTGCAAGAAAGCCTTAAATGTTACGTGGATTACTGTATATTGCTGGATTTGAATTGCAGTAATTTATACCCCTAAAGCAAAGCAGTTGGTACTAGGAAATTGTGTTTTATGTTAAGATAAGGTTGATGAGAATAAATTTGATTGTATTTTTTTAAACTTAGTATAAAAAAAAAATAGGAAGTTTCTAATACTCTGATAAAAAAATATTCTAAGTTTCTACTACTCTGATAAACTACTTTTGAGATTAATTTATCACACAGATACTCCATAAACTACTTTTGAGATTAATTTATCACACAGCTACTCCATTCCTACCGATCTTGATATTTGGTAGATTAAACAATATCTTTACTGCACAGACTATGATGATACACAAGAAAAATACCAGTCTTTGTTATTCATAAGAATCAAAAGACATCTTATACATATTCCAACTTCCTTGGCAGAAAGTAAAAAAAAACCACATCAGAATATAGACAGTAAAATATCTGAGCCTACATACAGCCATCAAAGAGAAGAAGCACAAAGTCTGATCATAGCAGACTTTTCTCATCATCCGTGATAGATCAGGTCAGAATATGCTAAGTAAGATCGGAGGTGATCATCAA
Source organism: Pseudotsuga menziesii (assembly GCA_001517045.1). Taxonomy (NCBI): domain Eukaryota; kingdom Viridiplantae; phylum Streptophyta; class Pinopsida; order Pinales; family Pinaceae; genus Pseudotsuga; species Pseudotsuga menziesii. The sequence goes on along the minus strand of LPNX010243466.1, from coordinate 216,576 downwards.
ACAGACATTACTGAGCAAAACTTGCTGGCTGAAAAGTCTCATACATGGCAGACATAGATAAACATATCAAATGCTGAGAGCCAAATGAAGAAAAACAAAGAGACTCAGCATAATCTAAAATAGCACAAATTGGCCGTGATCTATGACCAATCCATCCAAAGATTCAGAGAAGGTTCCATGACCCATATCCAACTTCAGAGCCTGTTTGGAGAGGCCATCCGCCAACGAGTTATGCTCACGGAATATATGTTTGAAAATCACCTGTGGGACATGTTGTAGCATATTTCCTATATCATCACACCAATGTATCAGAGAAGGAACATTTAGCGCAGCAAGTCTCTTGAGCCAGGAGATTATAACCAGAGAGTCACCAAATATCATGTGTATGGGTAAACCCATCAGCAAACTCACTCTTAGAACAGCCTAGAGTGCCAATAATTCAGCTCTGGTGTTTGAGCTGCAACCACATTCCATGGAGAAACTAAAAAAATGGACATCATTTAGAAAGATCACAAAACCTGTACCTCCTATGTTCTCTGCAGCAGCCCCATCAAAGAAGCCACAACAAAAATCTATGAAACAAAAGATGCATCATATTTAAACATCTAGCCGTTATATTGCAGTGGACTTAAAGGTGTAGGGCTGGTGGATTGAAGAGCATCGACATAGATTAGAATGATGAAGAACAGGAAGAAAATCTCAAGAATGTGCAGATGCAATAATTGACACGTTGCTCCAGCAGTCATTGTCATCTTCAAGATGTAAATCGGGCCATGGCCAAGCAAACTGCTGCGGAAAACTTGTACTCAATTCTGTAATCATGCAGCCAATGTTACCACTGCCGTTATCGTTGTCCAGATGAAGCTCCGAAATACCTTTGTAATGCACCTGTTCAGAGACTAAATTCTCAGAGCTAATAGAGTTCTCATGGGCCTTATGTCCCGTCTGACCCACTGTCATATCAGCAAAACATGAAAGTACTTCAGGGGTTTGAACAATACAGTCCCCAATCCAATCATCTAATGCAGGATTGACCATATCTTTATCATTTAGGTTCAAGGACTGATCACAACTGTTTTGGGTAGAAGCAAAGCTCGAGGAAGAAATCGAAGCAGAAGATCTGGGATTCTTTGTAATGTCAGAGGATAAAATCTGATCATATCCTCGTCCATTTGGATGATTTTTATCAACCACATTACATGAATTGTCACAACTGTTATTAATTATCCTACAGCTAGGCTCCTTCCTGAAAGCCTTCCCTGCTTCTGAATTCCATATCTTTAAGAAAAAATCGGTGGGTGAATTATTGCTAGCCATTGTGATATTTTCCAGTGCGTTAGTGGTGTGATAACCAGCTGCAGAATTAGAAGACATGAGCAGTGATTCTCTGGAGAGACGAGCTTCTGCTTCAAGTCTTGCATTTTCCCACTGTGCCTTGTGCCTCGTGAGGGCCATGGCCTCGTACCCCTCTGGACAACTGGGATTGGCTTCTGATTTAGGTGCATAGGTCGAGGGATCGAGACCCATCTTCAACAAACGCTTCTTCAAATGGGTATTCCAAAAGTTCTTTATCTCGTTGTCTGTTCTCCCTGGGAGCTGCGAGGCTATGGAAGACCATCTGCAAGCATCAGCAAAATAAATAAATTATATACAGGACTTCTGGAGTTAATTACAAGCGAGAACATGGAATAACTATTTTGTTCATTGTCAATTTACTAGTTATAAAGTCACGTTGTAAATCATGTAAATTGAACTAAACTACTTTAAATAGGGCTTTCCCCTTGTCCCATGTTTATATGACTTATATTATTAGACTTTTGTCTCTAAAATAACAGGCCTTGTCCATGTTTATATTACTTATATTATTAGACTTTTGTCTCTAAAATAACAGTTCAGTCTCCAGTTGCCAAGTACCCTAAAAACAAAACTATTTTATTCTTTTGTAAATCATGTAAATTGGACTTAACTACGTATATTACTGAACCTTTGTCATTAGAATACCAACACAGTCTCCAGTTACCTAGTCCCCTAAAAAACTATTTTATTCTTTAGTTACCTGTTTCCTAGAATTCCATGCAACTGAATAATAGTGCGCTCTTCTTCTCGGGTAAAGGAGCCTCGCTTGATATCAGATCTTAGATAATTTGTCCAGCGCAAGCGGCAGCTCTTTCCACAACGAAGAAGCCCTGCATTTGAACACAAACAATTAACCACTAATATACGTATCAACATTAACATGCAAAGTGGTGGATCCTAGTAGTTTTTTTTTATAAAAACACAAATTCACATTTATTTAATTGATTAATTGACTTTCTATTATTATAGAAGATAGATTGTAAAGTACTTCATGTTGGCGAAATGTATATTATCAAATCTATCTATATATATCAACGGATAGATCATGTTAACTCTGCATCTTATAAATGCAGATCTAGTCCAAACACAAACATATCAATTCAAACTACATATGAATCATATGGAGTGGTTGTAACACATAAACATATCAATTCAAACTACAGATATGAATCATATGAAGTGTTTGTAAATATAAACATATCAATTCAAACTACAGATATGAATCATATGGAGTGTTTGTAACATATAGATTATATATAGATTCAAACTGCATCAAACAAAGCTATACAGATGATTCAGTAATGTAGTGTTTGTACAGTGTATATATAACTATATATACAGACCAGCAAGCTTGGGGAGGGCACGCCAACTCCCATGCCCTTTCTTCTGAATGTAACTGATTAGAGTTTTATCCTCCTCAGGAGTCCAGGGGCCCCTCTTTAATCCTGTCTTCTCACAGCATGGAGCTCTACCCATGTTCGACCTCTGAGAGCTGGATATCCAACTATAACTCGTTTATTTTCTAAATGCAGCAGACTTCTTGGAGAAATTCTCCCCAGAATGACAAGAACACAGTAATCTCCAATGCAAATGCCAGTTGTATATATTGATCTCAGGCGCCCTTGAGATGGCTTAGGAGGAGAAGTGGGTGCAGACAATATTAAATGGCAATCACCGAGTGTAAAGCAATATGTTGTAGCACACAGATGGTTGCGTAAAAATGAAAACAGTGAAATTTTGTAAACATAACGAAAGCTTTATATGCCCAGTGCCCACACGAAGATTGAGTGTATATATGGAGATACTGCCCCAGTTCTCCTCATATATTTGTGGACAGAAATGTGACATGTAGTTACAAAAATGTTAGAAATCTATATTTGTGGAGGAAAATGTTACAAGTAGTTTAAGAGGTGATGTAAATGCAGGAAGGGGGGGCCGAGAAAATGGATTTGTTTCCTCCGTTGGAGTCGGGTGTTAAGTTCTTTAAAGTTTAAACATTTGCAAATGCTTAGGCTGTGAATAATATTTATTATGCAGTAGAGTAATAAATGCTGTAGCAGCAGCACTGTGTGTCGTTGGATCTCAAAAAAAATTGAGATTCAAAGACCTATAGTGCTGCAGCCGCAGCATTTATGACTCTGCTGCATGTAAAATATTTTTTTTTGCCCTTAGACACTACGTTCCACTTTCTACAGCAGGGCTACGTACACAGTACACATCTTACCATGTCTATAAAGCTAATGACAAACGACTTAAAGGGCTGCGTAAATATTATTAATAATAGTACCATGATGGAACGTCTCCAGCTATTTGTTTATCATGTCCACCTGGTACAGTTGGACCACTTGTAACGAACTGTGTGAGTGTTGTGGAATCGTTGGGTTAATTTATGGGTGTTAGTGAAATCGAGGGCGTTATTGAATTCGTCTATCTGAAAACACACTAGTAGAATGTAGATGCAAGCGTAACCAAAATATAAGTTGGATTTACTTCAAGTTTGGTGAAACCCATACTATGTAACTATCCATCAATCTTGGAATACCATACTCGTGGTGTTTGCTTGCCTGCTTGAGTTCATACAAGGCATTTTTAAACCTACAAATATGGGGCTTCTACCTCGAGGTTGTTCAATGTACACTTATTTCTCAATATCCTATTGAGGAAAGCTATCCTCCCATGTGATATATTGCTTATCACATAATGGAGACTAAAGACATTACTTATTTAATGGAATTGTACTTGGCAAGTGGAGCGAAATTCCCTCATAGTTCACTCCCTCTTTCTAGAAGAACCCTCTTGCCACAAACCTCACTTTATACCTATCTATGTTGTCATCTGTTGCATGCTTGATATTGTAGAGCCATATGGAAGTCACTACTGATTTTCCCTTCGCTCTAGGCACAATGTCCCAAACATTCTTCACAATGGAGGTGTACTCCTCCACCATGGCATCCCTCCAAACCTATTGGTATACCGCCTCTTGAAAATTGAAAGGCTTTGGATTTATGATGTTTTTTATCAATGCCATGTAGTTTGGAAACTTCTTCGAAGGTCTTCTCTCTCTGAATGAGCTCCCAGGAGCATCAACATGTTCCTGAGTGTCTCTCAATTCCTATGTGAACCATCAATGTCTCTTAATAGAACTGATAGGAGATAGTGGATCCTCCTCTACATATGAAGGATGCTACTCTGAACTGAAAGTCATTGGTGTCCCTAGATCAACCTTCAAATCTTTCTTCTCCTCATGCTATATTACTAGAATAGGTTCATGAGACTTCCTAGATGTAAAGTCTTTCCAGACTTTACATCCTTGCTTATAATTGTCTTTCTCTCCCTTGGAATATAAGTCTTGTAATCCTTTGAATTCTCTTTGTAGCCAACAAAAATACCCTTCCTGCTAGAGGGATCCAACTTGGTCCTCTTATCCACTGGTATATGGATGTAAACAAGATAACCAAAGATGCTGAAATGACTCACCTTCAACTTCACACCAGTAAATTCCTCCTCTCGTGTCTTGTCCCTCAAGATCTTGTGAGTACACCTATTGTAGATGTCGATTGTTGCATTGCTTGCTTCTTCCCGTAGAAACATCAACAAATCATGGTCACGCATCATGGCCTTAGCAACCCCTATGACAAATCAATTATTTCGCTCTGCGACCTATTTTTGTTGTGATTTGTAAAGTACTTCATGTTGGCGAAATGTATATTATCAAATCTATCTATATATATCAACGGATAGATCATGTTAACTCTGCATCTTATAAATGCAGATCTAGTCCAAACACAAACATATCAATTCAAACTACATATGAATCATATGGAGTGGTTGTAAAACCTAGAAATCCTTGGGGGTATACTTACCCTCATTGTCTGATCTCAAAACCTTGATCTTATTCCTTGTTTAGTTCTCCACAAGAGTCTTGAACTCCTGAAATCCACCGAAGAAGTCATCCTTGGCATTCAAGAAGTAGATCCATGTTTTGCAAGATAAGTCATCAATGAAGGAAACATAGTTCATTCTTAATGAACTCCCTTGTACATTAAGGGGGAGAATACCAAAAAAAAGAATGAAGAAACAAGATCAAGTGAAAATGGTTAGTGGTTAACCAAAACCACCACATTGATGAAGTGAACATGGTTACGGGCATCAAAATTCAACTATTGAAAAAGAATCCAAAGCCAATATTAGATCCCTTCCATATTCTCTCTCTCTCTCTCTACACACACACACATGTGTGTGTGTGTGTGGGCACACATGTGTGTCCCTCCCTCCTCTCTCTCTCTCTCTCCCCTTGAGTCTACCCCCCCCTCTCTCTCTCACACACACTTTTTATCCCACCCTCATTATCTCTTTCCTTCACTCTATCTCCATCCCTCCCTCACTCGCCCTCCCCCCCCCTCCTCTCTCTCTCTCTCTCTCTCTCTCTCTCACCCCCACACCTTCTCTCTCTCTCACACCCCTTCCTCTACAAATTGAACATTGTCCCTATCCACCTTCTCTTTACATTCCTCACTATCCCTCCCTCCATCACTCTCTCCCCCCCCTCCTTTACTCCCTATCCCTCCATGCCTTT
>LPNX010243466.1:157705-210536 GCA_001517045.1 Pseudotsuga menziesii | reverse complement strand
CCCCCCCCCCCCTCTCTCTCTCTCACACACACACACATTATGTCCCTTCACCCCTCTCAAACCCATACCCTCCATCCATCTCTATATCCACCTTTCTCCCTCCATCCCTCAGCCTTCTTTCCCTCTCTCCCTCTCTCACCTTGTAACAACCCCATAAACAAAACATCAAAAAATTCTAAATAATGAAAAACAACATAAATAAAGGTTGGTTGTCAAAATATTTTATTGATCATGCAAAAGAAATTTTTAGAAAGAGTATTGATGAAACCACCATAAGACAATTTAAACGAAAGAATAATTAAGAATCAATTCATTCACATAACCTCTCTGTAACAATTTAAACCAATATTTTTATGATTCGTTCCAAAAGGTTTCGATAGATTTAAAGAAACTTGTAGCTACTAGATACTTGATTTCGACCAAATACACATAGATCATAGTTTCATAAAGTACAATTTAAAGATCTAGCAATAGCCCATTTACCGTTCATTTCATTGGTACACAAACAACCATAAGTCAAGCTGAAGTATATGAGAAAATAAATCAGATCGACTTACTTGAATCGAGGGAAAAACACACTTGAAGAATCAACTCCTCCCAACCATAAAAAGCAGCAACTCAACGGTTTGCTCTGCTCCACCCCTGAGCTGGATCACCAACCATGCACTAGAACAGCAAGTAACTTCCTCGCGGCACTCAATCCTCGAGTCCCTAACAAGTTTTCATGATGGACTTATAAAATAGAAAAACACTCAACACATGTACTCAACAATCGTTTTCCCCATGCACAACACGACGTCCCGTGCTATTCCAGTGCACTCATATAAATAGCTTTGCCTAGGTCTTATGCCATCCCAATCAAATCTCCAATCAGATCCTTAAATCCTTATGATTTAGGATCTTATTTGGTTGTTGAGTTTTGGATTGGATTTGATTGGTATCAATCACTCTAGCTTGCTTACACATGTTCTTTGGTGCCATGGTTGGTGTCCCCTCATGTAGTTGAGTTCTCCAAGTGTCATTTTCTTTATATAATAAATAAATAAAAATTTTTGTTGTGAAAATGTCATTTGAGTTTTTTCTTGAGTTTCATAACTCATTACATAATAAAAATTATTTTCAAAACATGAAAATAAAAGCATAGTCATGGCGGTATTACATTTCTTCCCCCTTATTCTTAACACCGTCCTCAGTGTTCTTTTTATTTTGATTTCCCTTGCTCATTCTGGAACATGGAGGGATATGCTTCCCACATTTTATCCTCCATTTCCCAAGTTGCGTCTTTAGGGCTGAAGTGCTTTCATTGCACTTTTATTTGACGATGGCTCGATTCCGGAGCATACGTTCCCTCCTGTCTAGGATGCAGAAAGGTTCAGTCTAGAACTCGCCCTCAGGTTCTACCTAAATACAAATGATTCTCCCAATAGGAACATTGGGGACCAATAAAATACATATAGAATATTCTTCGAAGTTACAATATTTCAACACTCCCCCTTAACGAGAAGGGTATTCTACAACAATATCAACAACAACAATAGTAGGAGATAGAGAGAGGACATCATCAACATCATCAGGGTAACACATCTATAAATCATTGGAAGCTTTTCAACATCATATAGTCTTCATCTTCATCTTCAACAACAACAACACTTTGACCAACAACATCATCTTTAATCTTCATCTTCAATCTTCAACAACAACAATACTTTGACTGCTCGATTGATAACAACATCATCAGCACTTTGACCTTTCGATTAGCAACATCATCATCATCAAACTATGATCTTTTGATCAGCAACATCATCATCATACTTGAACTTTCGAACAAAATAATCAACATCAGCACTTTGACCTTTCGATCAGCAGCATCATCATCATCATACTCTAATCTTTCGATCAGCAACATCATCATCATACTTGAAATTTCGAACAACATCATCATCATCATCACTATGATCTTTTGATCAGTACTTCATCATCATCACACTCTGATCTTTCGATCAGTAACATCATCATCATTAGCATCAACCTGCAATCCACAGTACAAAGACAAAAAGTCTTTGGATCACTTTTGGACTTAAAGTCCAGGGATGAAGCAATCCCACCACATTCTCGACAACCGAAGTCACCGGATTGATTACGGGATAATCAGTCCCTATCACTTTAGGAAAAAGTCCAAGTATGATGCAATCCTACCACGTTCTCGAGTACCGAATTCATCGGATCCATTTTGAACCAAAGTTCAAGGATGATACAAATCTACTATGTTCTCGAGTACCGAAGTCACCGGATCCGTTCTGAACCGAAGTTCAAGGATGATATAATCCTACTACATTCTCGAGTATCGAAGTCACCGGATCCATTCTGAACCGAAGTTCAAGGACGATACAATCCTACTACATTCTCGAGTACCAAAGTCACCATATTCGTTCTGAACCGAAGTTCAAGGATGATACAATCCTACCACATTCTCGAGTACTGAAGTCACCAGATTCATTCTGAACCAAAGTTCAAGGATGATACAATCCTACCACGTTCTCGAGTACCAAAGTCACTGGATCCGTTCTAAACCGAAGTTCAAGGATGATACAATCCTACCATGTTATCGAGTACCGAAGTCACCAGATCCATTCTGAACTGAATGTCAAGGATGATACAATCCTACCACTTTCTCGAGTACCAAAGTCATTAGATCCGTTCTGAACCGAAGTTCAAGGATGATACAAGCCTGCCACATTCTCAAGGACCGAAGTCACTAGATCTATTATGGACATATGTCCCGGGATGATACAATCCCTCTTCATTCTCGAGGATGGAGGTCACCGGATCACTTTAGGGAAAATGCCCAGGGATGATACAATCCCACTTCATTCTCGAGGACCGAGGTCACCAGATTAGTTCTGGACAAATGTCATGGGATGATACAATCCCACTGCAACATCACTACTCGCCCTTTTGAGGAAGGTCTTTCCGAACAACACTAGGCTTGTCTCGAAAGTGACTTGAGACAAAGGCTTCGTTAGCACATCATCGTCTAAACCATCATCATCTACATCTTCAGTATGTGAATACTAAAAGCATCATCATCTATATCTTCAGTATAGAAATATTGAAAGCATCATCATCTCTATATTTAGTATAGAAATACTGAATCACCATCATCTGCATCTACAATATGTAAATACTGAAACATCATCTATATCTTCAGTATGGGAATACTTAAACATCATCATCTCTATATTCAGTATAGAAATACTGAATCACCATCATTTGCATCTACAGTATGAAAATACTGAAACATCATCATCTGCATCTTATCTCGTATGTAGAAATACCATATTTCTATATGTTACGATGGAACACAGGGTTCTCTGTCATCACAACTTTGGTTATCACATAGAATCATTGTAGTACCCATCTTCAGGTCAAAGAGACTTGATATTAGCTTCCGAATCCATATGGCTTCACAACTTAGCAGAGCAATCTGCTGTGTATTCTGCTTCAGTCGCGCTAAGAGAAACATTGGACTCTTTCCTGCTAAACCATGAACTCATAGCAGACCCCAAACAAAAGCATCTACCCTATGTACTTTTCTCGTCTGAGATACTTCCAGCCCAATCTACATCTGTATAGTCATAAAATATGTAGTCATGGTTTCCATCATAGTATAGACCAAAGTCTATAGTCCCTTTCAAATATCTCATCACATGTTTTGCGTCTATCAGGTGAACCCATCTAGGTTCAACTAGATATTGACTCAAGGTGTTCACAGTAAAACAAATGTCTGGTCTGGTATTTGTTAAGTACATCAATGACCCAATAATCTATTTATATTGAGTCACATCCACTAACTCTGATGAGTCATCAGCTAATAACTTCAGGTTGGAATCCATGGGTGTGGCCATGGATTTTCATTCAAACATATCAAATCTTTTCAAAACTCGCACTGCATACTTTCCCTGATTGAGAAATATTCCTTCATACTTCCAGAACTAGGAAATAAAGTATTAGAACAAGGTCTAAATTCTTCAGCAAACTTATTATTGCATTCTACAATCTGTTTCTCATTCGCTGTCAGAAATAGATCATCCACATATCGTAATGGTATGACAGATTCATCTTCTACAACCTTGTAGTAAAGGTTAGGATCGGCTTTACTCTTGGCAAAGCCCATTCTTGTTAGGAAACTATCTATTCTTCCATACCAAGCTCTGGGAGCTTGCTTCAGGCCATAGAGGGCCTTCTTCAACATGCATACGTGAGTCCATCTGTCTTCAACTTCAAATCCTTGTGACTATTCAATGTAAAACTCTTCCTCAATCATACCATTAAGGAAGGCTTGGCTTTACTTCATCATGGAAGAAACTACCATGATAGTTATGAAGGAATTGTACCTTACTTCCTGGACTAAGTGTCTCTTCAGAATTAATTCCCCCTTTATGATAGAAACGTCTAGCCACAAGTCTTTCCTTACTTCTATCAGCAACATATTTTATCTTGTAAATCCATTTGGAAGATACCACATTCTTTCTTTCTGGTTTAAGTACTATATCCCAAACATCATTCTAGTATTCTTTCATCATAACATCTTCCATGAGTTCGTCTTGTCAGGTCATCAACATATCCTAGTCTTCTGCATTCAACCTTGAAGGTTGGAACCCACTTTACTCTTGGTAAAGTCTCGATCCATCATGTCGTATCATGTCAAACTCATATATCTTCTGTAGTCACTCCCCTTGAAGTGGAGTATCATCTTTCCTCTTCATTCTATACAGGTGGTTCTATTCTTGATATATACTTCTAGTGGGTCTGTTCAATAGAGTATGTCACGTCATAGTCTATTCTTTCTGAGGTAAACCACGAACCTTGCTTTGTACACTTTTTCTGGTAGATTCATATGGAAGATACAGTGGACTTCCCTTCAGGTCTCGAAACCATATCATAGACATCATTCCCCATGATCGACTGTTACTCTTTGATCATAACTTCTTTCATAGATAGAAAGGTTAGCATAAATGATGTCACCCAATTGTGTTACACAACTAGAGTGTTTCCGAGGCCTTACTTTGGTTTGGAAGTCTCGCCATTCTTTTCTTCATCTTGATTTATCTCTCATACCCATGGTGGTCTTCATCCTTCGAGGTGGATCTACCACTCTCTAAAGCTCTTTCTTTCATCACGATGTCTCTGACCCTGGGTGCTTCAAATTCATGTTTATTGGAGTGGATCTTGAATTGTTATCACTTGTTCTTCGGAACAAGTCTCATCCTTCTTTTCTTGTAGGAGGTTGTACATGACCTTTCCTACAATTCAAATGCACCAGTAGCATGGTTAGAACCATTTCATAGAACATATACATAACGATAAATTCTTATGCATCATGCAACTGTTTAGCCAATACAACATTCATCCATATCTCACGGAAACTTTCTAGATAACATCATTGAGATTGTGTACTAATCCAATATGTCAGTAAGGAGGTTTCATTCTAGATAAGTAGAAATGGAGAGGTGTATAGCACCATGAGCTACTTACTCATCACATGCATACTGTCATTAATGCAAACATTCTATCATGCATAATACATCAACTGAATACAAAATAATATCATGAAATGACAACTGAATACTTATCTTTTATTGGTTTCGTAGTTAGACTCCTTCTTGATCATTTTGCTTCATCATTTTCTTCATTCATGAAATCATCATTTCTTATCTAAATGATAAGATCAATAAGAGGTTCTTCAAGAATTGAGTTCTTCATATTCCTCATCGCTTGAGGGATCTTCTTTGAATGGTGAGAGCTTGATCTTCAATTTCTCCCATCTTCTTCTTCTCTTCTTATGAGTCGAGCTTCTTCTTCTTCCCAGAGTCAGCTGAAAGTAATCACTTCCTTCTGGCACACATTCCTCGCATGAATGAATCCCATGATCCTGGGAGGCCATTCAAGGTGGCTATCACCAATTTGTTTCTTAAGGTCGTCTTCTAATGTATGTTCTTTCCTTAAAATAGCTTGGTCACGGAATCAAACATCTCTTTCGGTGTCTTTAGGGAAGACACTTGTGGTACAAGTTGATCCATGACTGAATCAGCAATGATCTTCTTGGCCTTGACCAAGTTCTTCTAGAGTAAGGCTTTGAGCCTCATCTCCCTCTGGAACCCCTCTACTCATGTAGGTGTCCAATTCATTTTCTTCAGAGAGATCAAATACTTCCATGCTTAGAAGTTTTCAACTTCACCAAGCTTCTCATCAGGCTGATGAGAACCTCAAATGGAAATAGCAAAAGATTAGATCTTACTGATTTGAGGTGTTCGTCCTGGTTCCGGAGCTGGCTGATCTAGGGTTTGTCAGAGAAACCCTAATTTTCAAAAATTGGAATCTTTCATATCTGATTAGATAGAAAGATATATATCTTCAAGTTTAGATTTCCAATGTACTCCTTTTCTAAAAACAGTGGAGGGAAGCTCCCGGAACAGGAAGCCCTAGTTTACCAATTTCTCCTGCATAAATGCATGATACTGTTTCTGTATTATCTCCAAAATTACTACTCATTTATGTCTAAAACATCTCACTAATTTATCCTCATAGTTCCCTGTTCCAACACCATAGGTTTCATCAGAATTGTGGTTTCACCAATTGGGACTTATGATCATTTTCCCAAGGTGACATGTTACAGGATTGTTCAGAACAATGAAGTTGTATGGAATTCCACGCGTCAGTGTTTCATCTTCGGAGTTTGAAACTTAGACCACAGAATGTACAGTATGTGCCCTTTCTGGAAAATCTTTCAAAATTTCATTTGCACCTTTGCAGCCCAAGATATAGCAATTCTCCCCAGGTGTCCTGTTTAGGGATGAATCCTAGAAGAGGCTGGAACCCTAACTTGGAGGGATCATATCTCCCTGAATATAGCGAATCTAAGGCTGAATTTTGGATACAATGTACATCATAATTTTATATTTGACCTCTACAATTTTTAGCTCCTGATTCGTCTCCAATCCCAATATATAGAGAATGTACCAAAACGTATCAGTTTTAGTATTTAGGGTTTTTCCAGCTTGGGGTCAAATTAGGGTTTGACTTTCCCAGAGTTTCACCCAACCAAAAATATTGAACCAGGTATCTAAACTTAGATTTTGATGAGAAATCCTATGCCGGGATCACTAAAAAATTCCTCTTCTATAGAAAGCCCTAATTTTCCGCACTGAAAACTGAAAATGCTTGGAATCAAATTCCGCTTCGACAAAAAGATGCGCCCTTCAATGGAGAGTGAGCCTAGCATAAATTTGCTGATAGATTGTGGAGAGAGACCCAAAAAGTAAGAAGCCCTAGATTCTGTAGTTGCACAATGTCTTCTTTCAGGGTGGCTTTGATACCATGTTGAATTTTTAATGGTTATATCATATCTTAAAACATTAAGCATCATAACAGCATAACCATAAGCCAAAGGATCACTGAAAGATAGACAAGCACAACCATACAAAAAAGAACACAAAGATTTATCCTGGGAAAACTCTAAAGGGAAAAACCCAGCAAAAGCTTCCTCAATATGGATGCCCAAAAAGATAAAAGGTAAAACCCAAAAGGCTGATCAAAGACTGATCCTCCTCCTTCTCTAGCTACTTCTCTCTCCTCTACTAATGCGCTACACAAGTGAGTGTGTGTGTTCCAAATGAGGAGCGCCACACCTCTATTTATATTCATCCATTCACTTTAATAATTAAATTCGACATGTAGGCTCGAGTTAATCATGTAGACTCGAGTTACACATGTAGGATAAGGTAACCACACTGGGGTGCTAATGAACCACCTTTACAATTAGAGGGGACTACCTCATGACTCTTATTACTTCTTCCGATTAGAAGCATTGGGCTACAAAGTAATACAAGTGGTTCTCCCGGTAGGACCATCGTGGACCACAAAAAAGTACATATAGAATATTCTTCGAAGTTACAATATTTCAATAGAGAGCCAAGTTGAGCTTGGATCTGACCTTCCTAGAGAAATGTCGCAACTATAGTGTAACATTACGTTTCTTGAGATGGAACCACTCATTGAAAAAAAATCGTAACTAACAAAGATGATGGCTTAAAGCTTAGCCACATGTGATCATTAAATCAAATTGCTTCAAAACCAAGCAGACCTCACAAGGAACTCAAAATAACCAGTATTTATAATCGCTCTCTAGCATAATTAATCTTCTCATCCACAACTTTGTTTTCCCCAAAGGATGGACTCCCTTTGGAATAATGAAACATTGGGGGTTTTAAACATATAATAGGTTTCTTCCATTTTTATCTTAAATTTACAACTTATAGAATGAATTCTTTGTACAAAATTCTTTAGAGTATTTTCAATTATATTCATTTTTTTTTATAAAAATTGGTGGAAAATTAAAAACAATTGTTGGAAATATTGTAAATATAAGTTGTAAATATACTAGTAGTATTGTAACATAAGGATAGAAAATGGCAGGGAAAAAATCACACCTCCACTTTCTCTAAAGAGAACCTTTTTGTTTCAAAAAATAATATCAAAGAAAAGGAGAGACTAGCCATATGTAATTGAACTACAAAACTAGCACAACCATTTAACTTGTGGCTAGCCAATAGACCACAAGTTAAGTTCCATTAAACTACCCATTATCCATCCCTCAACTACCAGTTATCATATGTAAAATAAAATATGTTATATATATATATATATATATATATATATATATATTATTTATTTGGAATTTGCAACCATGCCCATAAAATAAATCTGGACAATTGTCTCATCTTCCTGCAATATAAGAATAGTACAAATACTTTTTGATGCAATTTTATTGGAAGTTGAGTGGAAAATGAGAGTAAGGAATGTTGGTGACATACCGTTATATGATTTTCCCACACAAGCCCCTGAACTTGAGAGGATATATTGTAGAATCGACCCTACATGGGACTATGTCCATTCCAAGGGACAAGAATATAATATAGAGAGCCAACCCAACAATGGTGAGAAAATCTAAGTGACTTTGGCCGTCGGCAAGTGAAGCATGGGAAATAGTTGAATTTGTTGTAGAGATCTGTGGTCATGGAGTTGGAAAACAAGTAGGCTCCTAGAAAGAGTTGATATTCTTCGGTAGCATAGAAACCACAGCTACATTTGGCCTTCATTCTCTTGGAAAAACTCAGACTGAGATGACTAAGCTTGAATTACTGCTCAGTCATAAAATTTAAATTTTTTGTCAAGACTCGACCTCTTTTTACTCATCAAGTAAAACTTGTCTAACTTCGACTAGACAAGTCGAAGTTCGACAAGTTAATCTTGACCAAAATATTTTGACAATTTTTTTTAATAGACTAATTTTGGTCAGACTTTCGACCAGGTACCTTTTTAACTCAATAATACTTACTCGTCAGTTTTACATTGACCAACTTACTCGACAGATTTTGCTTCGATCGACTTATCTTGACAGGTTTACTTCGTCCGACTTACCTCAACAGGTCTTACCTCGACCGAATTTTGGTTTCGACCAACTGACTTTTACTTTTAGTCTAAATTTTATAAAGGAGATTTAGTAGTCTAAAGACTTATAAAATGAAAAAAAATCTTTTCACCGACCAAAAATTTGGAGTAAAACTCGGCACAACAATAATTCGACATATTTACAAAATCATATAACCAAACATTCAGGAAGACTTTTGTCGACCACTCTGTCGTAAAAAATAACTTTTAGTTAGTGAAATGTTTATGGATTCTATGTATCTTTCACTTAACCTGTAAATGTAAACAACATTTGCTCAAGTAATTCTGGAGAGAATGTGCGGCTAAACAAAACATGAATTTAACCATAACAATAGATTTATAAAACTTGTCGAGACATAACATAGGACTAATGCTGTAAATACAAACTTGGAGATTTACAAGGATTTTTCACCTTTTAAAGAGCTTCGGCTCTCGACACTTTCAAATACACAAAATCTTGGGCTTCGACTCT
The DNA here is from genome assembly GCA_001517045.1 of Pseudotsuga menziesii. Lineage (NCBI taxonomy): Eukaryota > Viridiplantae > Streptophyta > Pinopsida > Pinales > Pinaceae > Pseudotsuga > Pseudotsuga menziesii. The sequence goes on along the minus strand of LPNX010243466.1, from coordinate 200,554 downwards.
ATTCTCTCAAAATGATCTCTCCGATTTACAATCTTCTTCTTCTATATATAGGAAAACTAAAATTTGCTTCTCTGTGAACCTACTGACTTAACATTAAAGACTATGAGAACTATCTACCTAAAAACTTAGAATCAAAAATTTAATTTGACTGGTTTATATATGAGAGACATGAACTCTTCCTCTTGTCAGAGTGTATGACATAAACTGAACTGATACGAACTTTGGAAAAGTCAAATGAGATCTGATACAGATCAACGAATAATTAATATTTCCAACACTCCCCCTTAATTATGAGCAAATGGGGATCTTAAAACAAAATATTACAGAATGTTTCAGAGCTTTAATTTTTCTCTATGCATGACAGAGTTCACTGTGCATAACTTTTCATTTCAAGATAAATTTGCAAATATTGGAATGTGTTTCTCACCAAGGGTTTTGTAAAGATGTCTACAAGTTGATATTCAGACCTACAAAATTCTAAACAAATTTATTTGTTGTTCACCAACTCTCTTATGAAATGAAACCTTGTGTCAATGTGCTTGTTTCTCTTGTGGAACACATGATTCTTAGATAATGCAATGGCTGAATTGTTGTCGCAGAAAATGATTATGGGTCATGTTGGTTCTGCGATAGGCCTTTCAAATTTTCCACATCCAAACAGCTTGACATGCAGTGCTTGTAGCTACGACATACTCTGCTTCTGCAAAAGATAGAGTTAAAATGGGTTGTTTCTTTGAATCCCATGACACAACACCTGTACCAAAATGAAATGTGTACCCAGATGTGCTTTTCCTATCATCTGTGATACCTCCATTGTCACTGTTAGTGTATACAATGAATTTAAATTTTATGTGGTTAAATACATTATGCCAAGGTTCTTTGTGCCTCTTACATACCTCGGAAATCTTTTTCCTTCTTTCCAATGAGAGTCTTTTGGTGACTCCATGAATCTATAGATCACACTTAATCCATACATTATGTCTGATCTTGTCGCTGTTAAATACATAAGGCTACCAACAATCCTTTTAAACAATGTAGGATCTACAGTTGATCCATCATTATGCTTGCTCAGTTTTAAACCTGTTATTACTGGTGTTGGGATTGTCATGCAATTAGACAGATTGAATGTTTTCAAAACTGCACTTGCATTTTTGTTTGTGATATAAAAATACCACTTTCAGACTGTTGGACTTCAATGCCTAGGAAAAGCTTCATAAGCCCTGAATCAGTTATTTCAAATTCACTTTCCATGACTGTTCTAAATTATTTTATGCCAAAATCACAAGTAAATATTAAATCATCTACATACAGGAAGACATGATTGTTGCACATTAAAGCATACTGCTGCAGGTGCTAAATTCTTTTAAAAGAAAATACTACAGAAAATGAAAAGAATCAGATAAAAATAGATTTCAACCTAAATAGAAGAGCATTGTTGCTACATAAAAATAGGTTTTACATACCAAATACAACATAAATAAAATTAACAATCATGAATGAGTTACATAAATGACCTTATTCAGAACATCTTGGATACCAGAAGATGATCACCATGATCAGAAAGGACTTCGTTTGGCCTAAAATGAAGAAAGAGGTAGAAAAGTACTTAGCTCGCTGCATTGAATGTCAACAAGTCAAGGAAGAACACCAACATCTAATAGGATTACTACAACTGTACCCATTCTAGAATGGAAGTGGGAAATAATTAGCATAGATTTTATAACAGGCCTACCTAAAAATTTTAGGTAGCATGATTCAATCATGGTCGTAATCGATAAGTTAAGTAAAGAAGCTCATTTTATTCCTGTAAAATCTACCTATAAGGTTGTTAACATTGCAGATATTTTTATGAAAGATATTTTTAGGTTACATGGTGTACCAAAGGTAATCATCTCAGATAGAGAAGCAAAATTTACAGGAAATTTTTGGAACGCTTTGTTTAAAGGGTTAGGTACACAGTTGAGCTTCAATATTGCGTATCATCCACAAACAAATGGGCAGAATGAAAGGGTAAACCAAGTCCTAGAATAAATGTTAAGAATGTATGTAATGGACAAACAAGGTAAGTGGGAATACTGCCTACGCTTAGTAGAATTTGCTTATAACAATAATTTTCAAGTATCAGTAGGTATGAGTCCTTTTGAAATTATGTATGGACACAAATGTAATACTCCAATTTCTTGGAGCAATCCAGTTGATAGGTTGATGTTAAGACCTGGTTTGTCAAAGGATATGGAACTAACTATGAAGAAGGTGCAACAAAACTTGAAGGTTTCCCAAGATAGGAAGAAAAGTTATGCTGACCTAAAAAGAAACCATAGAGAGTTCCAGGTGGGTGAACATGTGTATATAAAGGTAAATCCCAAGAAACTCTCTTTGAGATTGGGAAAGTATTCAAAGATGGAACCCAGGTATTGTGTGCCATTTGAAATTTTGGCTAAACTGGGGTCGGTTGCATACCATTTAGCCCTACCACACACTATTAAAGTGCATAATGTTTTTCACATTTTTATTTTAAAAATATATATATTCGTGGTGCTACTCATGTGATCGATTGGAATGTTATCCAGGTGGATCCCAAAGGAGAGCTCCAGGCTGGATCGGAGCGTATTCTCGACAAGAGAGAACTTTTACTACGGAACCGTACCATCTGACAATTCAAGGTGCAATGGAAACACCTAAGTTCGGAAGAATATACATGGGAATTGGAAAGTGTTATGCAGGAGGCATATCCAATCCTATTCCAAGATGTAGAAATGGAAGAGTAAAGAAAAAAGTTAGTAACACCGACGAGAATCTTATCCTTTAAGGGGAGGTGTATGTAATGCACCTAAAATTAATAATTTGTTATTAATTTTTGTTGAGATATTTTATGTATTATTTTAAATATTTTTGACAAAAAGTAAAAAATAAAACAAATGTAATGAATTATTCTTTTATTAATAAAATATATTGAAGGGGACAGAAGTGGAATAGTTGTTGAAGAGTGTTTGTTGACCCACAAGAGGAAAATAAAAGTGGTTGAAGCTACTGAATGAGTGTTGCATCTGCAACTTTTTGCCCCAAAATTTTCAATTTTAAGGCCCCCCTTTTATTTTTTTTCTTAAGTCTGGCCTAGGAGAATTTTGTTTTCACCAAATCTGCCCCGAGTTCAGATTTTTCTTTAAAAAAAACTTGGTTTGTTTCACTTTTCTGTATCGAAATATTAGTCAACTATTATTCCGATATTAGAAGCATAGTGGACTATCCTTTCGACATTGCGGAAACAGAATCGTCAAGCCTGCCGAGTGGCATTGGACTCCCTCGCTGATACATCGGAGCTAGTTCTTTTTTTTATCCTCAAGTTTTTAGTGTAAGATTTGTCCGATGAACTGTTTTATTTCACCTTTCGATATCCGATAATGTTTTATTTCGCTGTCGGGTTGTTTGACTGGAGCAATCTGGAGTGATAGTATATTACTCACTCGACATTGCGGGAGGCCAGTCCCAAGGAGTTTCAAAAACATTATGTTCCTTTTGCCAATTTTCAATACCCCGTTCCCAGAGTGAGGACAACGAGGATAGAATAGTCCACAGCTGGTGTTGCAGAGGATGATCATTTTTTGGTTTTGAGCATAGCGGTTAGTGGTTCCGATGTCTGATTGACTTAACGTATCCCAAGTCTGTAGTTTTGATCACACCCGCCATTGCGCCGATCCTCCAGTTGTTTGTTCCGATGGTTCTATAGTTGTTTGCTGATAGTTTCCCGCTGGTTGTTATATATATATATATATAGAGGCCATGTGTTATGATGTATTATTTGACTTGTGACTTGTCATTCACATTGGGATTTGTCATTTACACTATGGAAGCAGTCCAAAGAAGTCATGCACACACAACTGTTAAAACCCCATGCGTTCTTCTCTGCACCCGTGGAATTCTATTCCATCTAGTTGGTTACATCGCTACTTCCAGGTAGGTAAATGATGGTTTTGTTATTTTGGTTGTTATTGGTTGATATTTGAACCGTTAGGTTTTCCACAGGTTAGGTTTTACCACATAGGGGGGTAGGATTTTGCATGCCGCCGATGGTTTTCGTGGTTATTTTATATTACAAATGTAGAGGGATTTTAGCCCGTTTTTTATTTTCATTTTTGTGGAGTCTGAGTCTGTACATTGATGAAGAGTTATGGATGCGTATGCGTTTCTTGCGCGGGTTGTTAGGGAGTATTACAGACGAGCATTTTGTCCTCCGCACCACCCATTTATTGATCATTTGTTGGTATTCCAGAGGTTAAGCCATTTTTTCCCCAGTTACAATATCCTGTGGGACTCAGGAGGGTTTTTTGGTCGATTAGGGTTTTTCTCGAAGATGGTTACTACGTAGGGTTTAGCTTTTGAGGTTGAAGGTTGTGTTGAGATCCAACATTGGAATAAGTATGATAGGTACCTATGTAAGAAAAAAGGTTTTCAATCGATTCAATTTTGAGATAGTGGAGCTTAGGCATTCATTTTTTTTAGGAAACAGTTTGGGAGGTTTTTTTTTTCTCTTGTTAAATCTTTCATTCATAAAGACTTTGTTCAACCTATGTTAACAAGCATGGATGCAGAAGAGGTAAACAAATAAGTATATTTTCTTGTGTATTGCTATAAGTACTTGCTAGAGCTCAGTTAGCCTAAAACATGTTGTTTGACTATGACAGGTTGATTGCTGTAACAACAACATGTCAAAGAGACAGAAGAAGAAAGCTTAGATGGCTGAAGGAGAGCCTGAGGTAGAGATAATCACCAAAGTAGAGTTCATCTATGAAGACAACAAATCCACTACTGGAGTTGAACCAGACTACAAGTGGGGATAAATATTTAGAATGATCTCAAACCAGAATGTACCTGATGATGGGTTTGAAGAACTGACGATCTATGCTAACATTGAGAAGTCAGCCTTGATGAAAGTAGCTACGAGGCCCAAATTATTTCCCTATTCAGAAGTAATAGGCTGGATTCTTCCCAGGGAAGATGTGACAACAATGATTCTATAAAACATTGTAAAGAAAGGCTATGCTGCATATAGCCCTGCCTATGTCTCCATGGCATACCATTTACCTTCACCACAGGTGTATTTGACAGAAAGTTGGTTGAAGGAGATAACTCTGGACCTGGTAGAAACTGTAAAGAGAATGATGATACCAGGAAAGAATTTCTGAACCAGACCTTTCGGAGAATATGACACCTCTACTCTCTGTGCTCCCTACATGTTTATTGCATTGATGCTCAACAGGATTTTTGGCAGAGCACATGGGAAGAGTTTCAAGATAGGTTGGATACCAGTTATCTTTTTTCATGGATACATAAGGAACCATTTTCAACTGGGCCAATATAGTGTCGAACAACCTCTCTGCATGTATATTAGCAGCCTTAGGAGGAGTATCTCAAAAGAAATCCAAATTTTATATGAGCTCTATCCTAATTGATTACATATTATGCACTCAGGCTTTTCCTGCTTTGAGATGTAACTGGGAGAAGGATAGAACCCCAGTATATGCAGACTATAAATTGTTGTGCGCACATAAGTATCATAATTATTATAGGGAAATTTGTGAGCATTTCATTATTCCCTTATATACCCTAATTTTCTTGACTAAATTTAATTACATGTCTGAAGAGGCATTTAAAGTCATACAAGAGTTTGGGGATTATTATTTGACAGAGGATGGATCATATGTAAGGATGTATGGTGGCTCCAAAGCTCCTTCTCTACTCCCGAAATATGCTACAGATTATGTAATCCATAAGGAGGAAGTCAGACAGCTGTACATTGATGGAGTAGGCAATTTTTTGTTTAAACATAAGAAGGCAATGTACCTTCTAGTACCTTTCTTACTTGGAAGCTAAAAGTTTTCAAGGGTAAAGCAGGTAGCAGAATTTGTTAAAGAGCTAGATTATTTTCTCTTTGGAGAAATGAATTTTCATAGAAATGACTCCCATAACAAAGTAGCTGACTTCTGCAAAGAAGCAGGAATGCATTTTGAATATACTGACTTCTGGGACAAAGATGAGGAGACATTCCAAAATGCAAAGAACATAACCGCCCTCAAGAAAAGATTCAAGCAAAAAATAATAACTATGGGTGGAAAAGGCAAGACTTCATAAATGGATAAGAAGTTAGAAGAAGAAGATGCTAGAAGATTAGTACATGAAGTAGAAAATTGGCTAAGAATTGAAGAGGAATAAAAGAAATGAGCTGCTGAAGAAGCACCTAGGAAGGAAGAAGAAGAAAGGAAAAGACAGGAAGAAGTTGAAATAAAGAAGAAACAAGAAGAAGTTGAAATAAAGAAGAAACAAGAAGAAAGTGAGGTTTTCAGACTAACAAAATCCCAAAAGGAGAAGCAACCTACAAAGTAAGTTGATGCACAAGGAGTACACGACCAAATAGATCAAGAGCAAGGACAATCCAATCCTGATCCCTTGGAACCTGCTGTATCTTCTGGCAGCATATTAGGAGAGGATTCAATTTCTGAAATTGATTTGATTCCTTTCATTCCTACCAAATGGGAGGAAGTTCCTGATTTTAATACCATTTTTTATGACAAATAATAGAAAAGAATCGTTAAAAGAACTGAGAAGAAGGTAGATATTGAGGGACAACCAAGAAAAATGGTGACAGACAAGAAATTGGTACATGGTACGCATAAAGATCCACGGTTGATAGCAAGAGCTGGGGTAGCTTTAACCTTAGCAACTAAAGACAATGTGGACAGACTCATGACTGATCTGGAGCAGTTACGGAAGAATGTGGCCCAACTAAAGGAAACCTTAAAGAAGGAAAGAGATGAGAGCCAAAAGCTAAAGAGAAAATATGAAGATATGATAGGCGAAGTCAATACTTCAAGAACATAATGCCAAACTCTGAAAGAAGATAAGAATGCTCTAGCAATATCTGCAGAGAACACAGAGAAGAGTGCTCAAGTTACCTTAGCTGAATTACAAAAGCTACAATTGGAGCATCAGATGTTCAAGACTAAAAAGGATAATCTTCAGTTATCATATAGAAATTTAAGTGAAGAAAAGAACAAGTTGGAGAGCAGGGTTACAGAGCTGGAAATTGAGAAGGCTACTACGGAAGAAAAGGAGAAGCAATATTAGATGCAGGTAGCAGCCTTAGAAGAGCAGAAAAATTCATTGACGGCATCACTTAAGGATGCTATGGAGCAGAAAACCAACATCCAAACTTTGAAAGAGCATGTTTTGACCCAAAGAAAAAGGATCCATCAAATACGAATATGGATAGAAGATGAAAGGTGCAAAATTTTGCAGATAGACACCAAGATAGAAGAAATTGTAGATACCACTTCATATTTCCTAGATAGGTCTCAAGATATATTGGATATTCTAAAAGGAAGAATGGTCTAGGTAGATACCAATAAGGAATCTCCCACAAAGCTAGCCGTAAAAGATCAACAAACTTTAAATCAGGAATATGAATTACTGGAATTTGCAATTAAGGTAGTAGAGGAGTTCAAGAAAATAGTGAAAAAGACAAAGACAACATGTGCTGAATTTTGCAGGAGAGTGCTCTCCACATACAATCGATGTTAGACTTTTGCAGAAAAGAGATTGTATGTGCTACCTGAGCATGAATTGTTTCTAAAACATTTACAGGACAGGTACCAAGAAGATGAGCAAGAAATCCAGCAGGTCAAGGACCTAGATGAATGGATATTGAAAAATGTGGTAGCACATGCAGCCTTGAGCATACATTTATTAGAAGACCAGCTGTTCCTGAGTCTTGCTAGGATAGAGGGGGTGAAGACTCAAGCTGCCAAATACGAAATTAACATTCGATTTCTTGAGCCTTCCAATTTTGAAGGCATAGCAGCAGATGCTCATGCATGGAATAAGTTCACCAGCGAGCAAGCTGGCCCTTCCTCATAAAATATTTTGGAAATATTGATTTAAAATGTAATATATTGTATTAATTTTGTGCACAAGCTACATGAAAAAATTTTGGAAATGAAAGGTTGGGGAAGCTCAAGAGACAATGAGGGGCAGCCCAAGAGTTGTTTTTTTGTATAAATATAGGAGAGTTTTAGATAGAAATGGATCTTTTTTCCAAACTATCTTGAGAAAGTATTGTAAGAAGAGATAATTCGTTTTACAATAAAGAGTTATATGTTTCTGATGGAGAAAGTTCTGTGGATTTTCAAATGTTTTCTACGGGCTAGTTAGATATGAACTCTTTCTTTTTCAGCTTGTTTCCATGAACTGTGAGATCATTTTAACTTGTTGAATTCTTTCATGTTATGAATGCACTCCTGTATATTTTGTGAAATTTCCATATTGAGTAATGAATGTTTTTAAAAATAAGCTATCTTGTTGTTTATCTTTCTATTGATATTCATGTGTTCAAAAATGTTAATAGCTATCTGCAATTTTTCTTTATGCATGCAATACAGTACATTACTCACCATTAATGATAGTTTTTTTCCCTAGGGATGGGTTAGTGAGTCTAAGTTAGTTTCTCGCTGTTTGTGATTTAGAAGTGAGAGAGGTAAGACGAGAGGTAAGAACCTGTGCATCACATTATGACCCTCCTCATTATCTCTATCGTTTGCATTTAGTTAGGAACTTGCACATCATACTTAAACATCAAAAAACTAAAAATATACATGGTGGATTGGGCCTTAACCGGTAAAACACTTTAATTGTTACTTAACCTATGGTAGCCAGATCGTAAACCAGATGGATTCCCAACACCAAATAATAACGAGCTAATTGGAAACGTTTATTGGGGAGACTCCCTACTGTTGTTACCTGTGATTTTCTAGGTCACAACAGTTTTGGTGCTAGAAGGAGGGCCACCAGTGCATGGCTAGCCGAGGAAGCCCGCTTCCTCAAAATTACTCCACTGGTGATAGTTTTGAAAATAGTTTTCTTTACAAACCCACTCCTAAAGAAAAAGAGAAAGGATATCTTTATCCAGTTGATAACGAAGTGGTTGATGATTTAAGGAGAATTACTAGAGCATATGAAAAAAAGATTGGAGGATTACCTATTATCTCTTTCCTACCTAGCAGAGAGTACTAGAAGAAAGATTTCCCTCAATTAGAAGAATCTGTGTTGGTAGAATATCTTGAAGAAATGGTAGAAGCAGACTTACAAGAAGTTGACCAACCTTTAGATCAATTGGATCTAGATTCACCTTACTGTTCATCTTTCCAGACCCCTGTTCAGTCACAACCTCATACTCCAATCAGAATCATGGCTAATGTAAATGCAAACCAACCACCTCCACAACCTACTTGGAGGGCTAGGTCGCCTTTAAATTTGACACCCCCCTTGCATGATTTGCCTCAGGATTTTGACAAGATGTTACCTAAGTTTGAACCAAGTGAGGGAATTCTGGTAGATGATCATTTACAGAGTTTTTACTTGGCTGTAGGAGGACTACGACCTAGAGAGCATGAATATGTGGTCTATAGATTGTTTCCCCACACCCTGAAAGGAAAATAAGCCTCATGGTATTTTTCCCTACCTGCAAATTCAATTACATATTGGAATACTTTTGAGAGGATGTTTAGAAACAAGTACGTAGTCTAGAAAACTCATGCAACGTTAATGAAAGGGTTATGTGCTCTAAAGAAGGAAATGAAGGAAAGAGTGCATAATTTCACTCAAAGGTTTGTTGCTTACCTAAACAATTTCACTGCAGCTGACAAGCCCTCTGAAAATGCTCTAACTGAATACTATACCTCAGCTCTCAGGCATGATCTAGCCATGTTTTCCAAGAGATCGGTTAGACCCACATTAGCAGAAACCTATGAAGAAGCTGAGAAGGTAGAGATTGAAATGGAGGGTATAGAAAATTACCCTGTGTAGTCAGAAGAGAAGACTTTTGGAAGCAAGAAACCTTTATTACTGACTAAGCCTAAGGATGAGTGATCATAGGATTTCAAAGGGATGGTGAAGATGATGCATAAATTATCCAACAGAGTGATAGATTTAGAAAAGGAAAAAGAGGCTCATAAACCATATAAGCCTTATTATAAAAAAAGGGAAGACAACAGTCAACCTAAACCTCCTCCACACAGTCCTTCAACAATGAATTTAACTGATGTAGGCATGGACAATTTTTGTACCTTTCATCAACAGCCTCATTCTGAGAAGAATTGCCCACAATGGATTAATTCTATGACATTAGTAATGAATCAATTATTGGATTCCAAATTGATAGAAACTAGTAAGGAGGAAGAAAAAGATCATGAATCTACGGAAAAACAAGAGGAATATACCTTAGTTTTATGGGACTATGTCTCTATGTTTGATACAGAAGATGAAGATTTTATGATACAAAGGGAAACATCAAAAACTAATGTAACAACTAGAAGTTAGAATCTGTTAAAAGAAGATAATTCAATACTTCCTAAGATTAAGAAACTTCAAGAAAACATGAAGAAGATAAATAACAACACTGCAACTGTTAAAATACCTGAATTTGTCATTTCAAGTCAGGATCTGAAGAAAATCAACACACTTGTAAAGCTTATTGAAGTTAAGATTGATAATGTCAAGAAGAATCTCAAAGAACCTTAGATGGGATATGATATTGTGGAAGACATTAAAAAGGATAAAGCAAATATCTCATTGTTTGAAATGTGCAATTTACCTCAACAAAAAGAGAAGCTTTTAAAAGCCCTTGAGACGCCAGATGAGGAGCCTCCCAGTGACAACCAACCTGAGGAAGAAATTGGTGAGGCAAGTTTGGGAGGGAAATCTAAGTATAAAACTCTAGCATTTCTCCTAACTTTTGAAATTTTCAACTACAATGTGCATAACTGTTTAGTGGACTCAAGAGCATCAGTCAACGTTATGCCACTTTTAGTCTGCAAGAAAATCAATGGTCAACCTAAACCATCCTCTTGGCAAGTTATTCAAAGGTAATAGGAGAAATGGAGGATGTCTTGATTCGCTTATCCGTAGATGAGAGGGTATGTCAGTACATCGACATTGTAGTAGCAGACATACCAGATGATTATGGACTGGTGTTGAGTCGAGACTGGTCAGCAAGGTTAGAAGGATATTTTGCATCGGATTGGTCACATTTTTGGTTGCCTTTTAAAATAAGTCCAAATCAGATAAAAGTGTGAAGAGATCCTAAAATGAAATACAATATCACTTAGTTAGAAGGAAAAAATGAACCAGTAAAATATGCATTGGGAAACTATTTCATTGAATTGGAACTGGGAAATTACCAAGCTGAAGAAGCCAGCAGTATACCTGATATCCAACCTGATCTCCTTCAATTTTTGCGGGCTGATAAGATTGACTGTAACATCGTAGATTTAGTTTCAAATGTACTATGTAATTCAAATTCAGTATAAGTAGATAGTTTTTGGACTCTTTATTTCGATTGTTCTAAAACATTCGAGGGATCAAGGGCTGGTTGTGTCCTGATTGATCCAGAAAAAATAAACATTTTCTTTCATGTAGGTTAGAATTCGAATGCACAAATAACACAACGAATACTAAGCACTAGTTTAGGGACTTAAAAAAGCAATAGAACTGAAAGTAAAAAATCTGAAAGTATATGGAGATTCTGAAATCGTTGGTAAGCAAATTCGGAACAAAATACACTGCATTTCACCACATTTGAAAGCTTACCAAAATGAAGTTTGGGATTTGCTTATAAATTTTCATACATTTAATATTGTATCCATTCCTAGATTAAAGAATGCAGCAGCTGATTTACTAGCTACCTTAGCCGCAATATTAGTACCTTCAAATAATAGATGCTGTATTGAATTACTTTTCAGGCCTTTTATTCCAGATATGATCACAAATCTACAGGTTTTTGACAATGATCAGAAAATTTTGGAGTGTTTGATGAATGGCAATACTTTCAAAGGAGCAATAATAGACGATGAAGAACATCAAGTAGAATTAAAATTTGGGAACTTTATTCCTAAAGGAGTTAGGACCTTGGAACGAATGTTTGATTTAGATAAAAAATTTAGAAAGCCAGCGAATGTCAAGACTCATAGCTCATCCTTACAATTCGAGGTGATATATTTGGGGACTGAAGCTGGACCTAAATACATAAATTTGGGGAAGTGTTGTTCTCTAGCCGAAATGATTAAGTTCATCAGCCTATTCAAGCAGTACAAGGATGTGTTCGCTTGGACCTATGAGTATCGAAAAAATTATGACACAAATATCATACAACATGTTATCCCAATCAAAGGTGGAATCAAGCCTTACCAACAACCTTTTAGAAAGATGCATTGTAAGCTAGAACCTTTAATTCAAAGTGAGGTAAAAAAGTTGCTGGATGCTAAAATCATATTTAAAGTCAGAAATTCAGAATGGGTTTCTAATTTGGTGCTAGTATAGAAAAAGTCTGGAGAAATCAAGCTTTGTGTAGATTTCAGAAATCTTAATCGTGCATCAAATAAAGATAATTATCCGATCCCACCCATGGAGCAAATACTACATATGGTTTCAGGTTCTGAACTATTTTCGTTATTAGATGGATTCTCCAGTTATAATAAGGTATTAGTAGCTGAGGAAGACCGACTTAAAACCACTTTCAGAACCAAGTGGGGAACTTTTGCATATAGGAGGATGCCCTTTGGACTTATTAATGTTGGAGCTACTTTCCAGAGGGCCATGGATATAGATTTCCACGGTCTGATTGGCTGTAGTGTTGTGTTTTATCTAGAGGAAGTCACAATATTTTCAAAAAAGAGAGAGGAGCATGCATTTCATTTGAAACAAATTTTTGAGCGTTGCCATAAGTATGGTATTTCACTAAATCCCAAGAAATGCGTGTTTACAGTCACATACGGAAATCTACTGGGTCATGTTATTTCTAGGAAAGGGATCTCCATAGACCTGGAGAGGATTAAATCCATAGAATAGGTCCCTTTACACCATAATAAAAAGGGTATACAATCTTTTATGGAGATAATCAACTTTGTGCGAAGGTTTGTACCAGACTTTACTCAGATCGCTAAACCTTTGCAGCAAATGGTTAAACATAGTGTGCAATTCAAATGGATAGATTTGGAGAAGAATGCATTTAGCAAGATAAAAACATCTCTTCCTCATGCACCATCACTCAAAAGTCCAAATTTTGAAAAGGATTTTATTATGTACACTTTTGTGTCCTATGATTCGTTAGCAGTTGTGATTACACAGAAGGAAGATGGGGGAGATGAGTACCCCATATCATTTATGAGCACTAGTCTGCAGGGAGATGAATTGAATTATCCAGCAGTTGACAAACAAGCTTATGCAGTTTTAAAGTGGTAAAACAATTCAGGTCATATATACTTAAGAATCACACCAAAGTAATAGTTCCACACCAAGGTGTACGATCTCTTTTTGTACAAAAGGAATTAGGAGAAAGAAGAGGAAACTGGGTGACTGCTTTACAAGAATACGATCTTGAGTTCAAACTATCATATTAATCTTGCACATTGATCTAGGAACAAATAATCAATCTCATCAAGAAATACTCAACAAATAACTCAGAAATGGTGTTAATCGGAACCAGAATGGTTTCCTCTCTGTATATTCAATAATCAATGAATAGTTACAATAACAAAGTCAAGCAATAGCTTGAATCAATGAGGAATTTGAATACCTAAGGAGGTCATTCAAATTTAATGAGTGAGTCTAGCTTAACTGACTGTAAGCCATTGGTTCACACTCAGTTAACCAGTTGACCAAAACCCTAATTGACTCACCAAACCCTAACTAAAGTTGGAGTGCAATAAATGACTGAATCTCAATTGAAAGAGATCAAACACATGTCATAGAAAGCCAACCATCAAGTGCTAGTGCTTCAATGACTTCAATGAACCCTGATGAGGTTAACTGAAGCTGAACTGATCATCAGAAGTTGGTGGAGGTGCCCCTGTTGACTCCAGATCATTAAATAATAATAAATAATCATTAAATAATATATTTAATGAGAGGAGGTGCCTTAACTAGCTGGTTTAACTGATTGTAACCGCCAGTTAGCAATTAGGTGCATTAATATCACTCAGATCACCCCCCGAGTGCTCCAGTTAGCCTCCTTGACTGTAAGAGAAGGCTAAGTTAGCCTCCTTGATTGTAGGTAGGTGTGGGTGTGATTGGATGATGTCAATTAATGTCAATTATACTTATGATAGTGGTTTAACTAGGCCAATTTGACCAAAAAGAGTGTGTATGGTGGTAAATGTTTCCAACACCCCCCCTTAAGCTATACTCACAAGGAGTTAGAAAAAAAATGCTAGGGCCCCGACAACTAAGGCCATAGGTCACCCTATACAATGCTAAAACTGAAACAATGCTCAAAACAAACTAAGTGAGGAAAAGAGGGAAAACCCAGTGGGAAAAACCCCCCTTCAAGTTGAACAGTGAAAGTAGTCTGAATCACCGTGATGAACTCACCCCTAATAGTGAATGGAGGTAAGTGAACTTATTTTCTGAAAATATCTTGGTGAAGATGTCTGCAATCTGCTCATCAGTCTGGCAGTATTGCAGAATGATGGTCCTGTCATGCACTGGCTCCCTGATGTAGTGCATGTGAATCTCTACATGCTTGGTCCTCTGCCTGGTAGCTAGATCCATGGATATCTTAATAGCACTCTGGTTGTCACAAAAGAGGACAGTGGACAAAGTAATACTAATATCAAACTCTGAAAGAATGCCTTGCAACCAAACTGCTTGGATGCAAGCATTCATCGCTCCTCGATACTCGTCCTCTGCTGAAGATAGTGCTATGGCAGTCTGCTTTTTGCTTAAGCAGAAAATGGGGCCACCACCAAACATGAATACATATCTGGAAGTTGAATTTGGATCAATAGAATCACCCACCCAATCGGAATCTGTGTATCCAACCAACTCTAGCTCGGAGTCTGCAGCATAGTGAATGGCATAGGTCCTGGTTCCCTGAATATACTGGAGGATCCTCTTGGCTACCTTCCAATGAAGATCATGAGGCTTATACATGTATCTTGATATAGAATTCATGGCATAAAAAATATCAGGCCTAGAATGTGTCAAGTACAACAAGCTACCAATCAACTGTCGATATATAGTGCAGTCCATGGGAGGTGTGTGTTTTCCTTCTTCAAGGTTGATCCCTGAAAGGAAAGGGAATGGTGTAGGATTAAATTCAGCCATGTTAAACTTGAATAACAGTTCTGAAGTGTATTTGGACTGAGTAACCATAATCCCATCATAATTTTGCTCGATTTTGAGCCCCAAAAATTGTTTTAGAAGCCCCAAATCACTCATTTCAAAGGCATTGTGGAGAGCAGTTTTGATGGCTGAATTGGAGGCAACTGTGCTACCTGTGATCAATAAGTCATAAAAATATAAAACAATTATAATTATATGACCATCATGCTACTGTAAATACACATTTGTATCTGATCTACATCTTTGAAAGTTTTGTGAGAGAAGAAAGGCTTCCATCTTGGAATACCACTCTCTTGGGGCTTGTTTTAACCCGTATAGTAACTTCTTTAGCTTGAAAACCAAAGATGAATCAGTAATTTATCCCTTAGGATGTTTCATGTATATCTCCTCATGAATATATCCATGCAGAAATATTTACTTAACATCCATGTAATGCACCTCCCAGTGCTTGGATGCTGAAATTGCCAAAATAAGGCAGATGGAGTCCATTTTTGCAACCGGTGCAAAGGTCTCATGGTAGTCCACTCCTTGGATCTGAGAGAAACCTTTTGCTACCAGAATTTCATTATATTTGTAGGTGCTTCCATCAGCAGAAACATTTGTCCAAAACACCCACTTGCATTGAACCAATTTCCTTCCTGGAGGAAGAGAAACTAGCTCCCAAGTAGTGTTTTTCTGAATAGAATTCATCTCTTCATCCATGGCAACTTGCCATCTCGGATCATTCTGAGCATGGTAGTAGGATTTTGGATCTGAAATAATCATAAAATAGAAATTTTTGGACAACAAATTATCAGAACAAGAGAGTTCAATAACTGCTTTTTGGAAATCAGACCGGGTTCTCCTTGGATCATCCGAATTTCCAATGTTGTCTCCTGCGGAGGAGAGTGTCTATTGGGCCCATGTAGGAAGATGATTTTGCACTTCAGGTTTTGATTAAGAATTTGAATATTTATGCACACTAATATCAGAAATCAGAGGATCCAAATCAGGGTCATCACCCCCAATTTCATCATCCAAATATTCAGTAGAATAGGAAGGAAATTCAACAGTTTTCTCCTTCACTAGTTCCATCTCTTGAAGAGGCTCATCGAACTTGACACTTCTCTCAATGATGATCTGTTTGGTATTGATATCCAGAATCTTGAATCCTTTAGATTCATTGGGATACCCAATAAACAGACATTCTATGCTTTACGGTTGCAAAGCCCTTCTTTTATCAAGCGGAATTCGGGCCCATGTAGTGGACCCAAACACCCGTAGCTTCGACACATCCGGCTTGCGTCCGAAGTATGATTCGAAAGGAGTATTTCCTTTCATAGATGAGTGTGGCACCCTATTTTGAATTTATTCTGTAGCATGCATGGCTTCAGTCCACAAATTTGCAACAATCTTCTTTGACTCCAACATACAGGTGGTCATCTCCTTGAGAGACCGGTTCTTCCTTTCCGCTACTCCGTTCTGCTGGGGAGTGTAGGGATTTGAATCCTGGACCTGAATACCACTTTGTGAGAATATGTAAAACAATCAATTACTAACATAATCCCATCCATTATCATATATGAAGATCTTGATCTTAAGCCCAGAGGCATTTTCGATCAAGGCCTTCAATTTAGAAAAATTTTCACATACTTTTGATTTCTTTTTGAGAAAGAAAACCCATGTATACCTTGAAAAATAATCAATAAAAGTAAGGAGGTACCTTGACCCATTCATGGATGTGACAGGCATTAGACCGCTGATATCAGAATGTATCAGCCCCAATATGCTTGTAGCTCGGTTTGCCTTCCCCCGATTGAACTTGTGCTCAGGGTGTTTTCCAATCACACAGCCCTTGCAAATTCCCGTGGTTGCCTTGATGATCGGGAGGCCTTCAACCATGGAGTTTTTCTGTAATTTCTGAAAATATTTGAAATTAAGATGGCCAAACCTCTCATGCCACAAACTACTAACCTCATTTCCATGAGTTAGCATAGCAGTGGGCTTTGCATCTGCGACAAAGTGAGAGAACTCATAGGCTTTTGCATGATGATTTGCAAGGCCTTTTGCAATGAGTTTCCCACATGCAAGTTCTGTTATCTCAACATCATTTGGGATGAAAGAGACTCTCTTAGGAATTCCTGTATGTGTCATCCGATAGACACTAAGGAGATTTGCTGCTAGAGACAGTACATACAAAACATTAGAGAAAAAACCATTTTCAAGATCTACAATACCTTGTCCTTTGGAAATGATGGTGGAGTCATCTCCCATGTGGATGGGGATGGATTTGCCAATATCCAAGGATGAAAAGGAGTCTTTTTCAACCATCATGTGATTCAAAGCTCCAGAGTCAATCAGCAGTGCTTTGGACTTTGAAGTGCTTGCCATGAGTGCATGACCTTTCTCATGCTGTGGTTCCCGATCTTGGTGATCTCTCCTCCGAAAGCTCTTTGAAAGATTGATGTGATTCCTCTAAAGGAGAGAGGTTTCTTCATCAATATTTTTCTTCATGTAGGCATGTTCAGGGTGAAAAACCTTCCCGCAGTAAGAACACTTGACTTTTTCTTTCCCATTGTGCCCTTTTCCTTTGTTCTTCCTTGAGCCGAAAGATATATCATGCTACTGGTTTTCAACTCTAGGATTGGGAGCATCAAATTTAGTTTTCTGAATTTTTTGCTACTTTCCTTTACCCTTTAGATCTTTAGCTCTTGAGACATGGAGGGCTTGATCATGGGAAGATCGGATGATCCCCATATAGACAAGCTTGTCATGTTCATTTGTTAGGGACTCAATGAAGGAATTGAGTGTAGACATCTTCCATCCAGGGGTTGTGAGCTTCCCCGCACGGAATGTAGAAACAAAAAATGAATAATCAGCCCCATTTTTGGAGAGTATGGCAAGGATGAGCTGATCATCCTCCTTCTCCACATTGCATTGCTTCAAGAGTAAAACACTATGCTTGAACTTTGTAAAGAAATCATTCATAGTCTCGAAATTGGAAGGTTGGAGAGACATGAGTTCATTTTTGAGTTGGTAAACCCTCAAGTCATCATGCTTTCCGTATAGAGATTCCAATTTTTCCCATATTTCTTTCGGTGTCTTCAAATCGGTAAGATGGAAGAGAAGGTCTTGGGAAATAGAGAGGCACAAGAAACCGAAGACTTCATCCTTCTTGTTCAAGAATCTTGATTTATCTATGGAGGATCTAGGTTCAAATTCAGTGTCCATGGTGACTCTAAAAATTCCTTTGGAGCACAACTAAATCTCCATATCACTTTTCCATGAGTGGAAATTGGATGGAGTTAAGAGATGTGCTGAGGAGGCCATCTCGATGTGTTGGAGCGAATGCTTCACTTGTAGAAACCTGAAAATCAAAACAGAAAGGGAAAAATAAGGTCGGACAGCCTACACATTCTAGGATTTCATCACACCCAGCATAGTTAATCAAGTAAGCTTGATCAACAAGTCCTTTACTTGGGGTATTGAGTGGTAAGCCTTGGATTTTGGTGCAGTACTGGATTTTTGAGCTATTGCTCACTTTTCATGGAGAAATCTGTCAAAAAGCTTGTTTTTGAGAGATAGATCTTCATCCCACCATAAGCTCTGATACCATATTAATCTTGCACATTGATCTAGGAACAAATTATCAATCTCATCAAGAAATAATCAACAAATAACTCAGAAATGGTGTTAATCAGAACCATAATGGTTTCCTCTCTGTATATTCAATAATCAATGAATAGTTACAATAACAATGTCAAGCAATAGCTTGAATGAATGAGGAATTCGAATACCTAAGGAGGTCATTCGAGTTCAATGAGTGAGTCTAGCTTAAATGACTATAAGCCATTGGTTCACACTTAGTTAACTAGACCAAAACCCTAATTGACTCACCAAACCCTAACTAAAGTTGGAGTGCAATAAATGATGAATCTCAACTGAAAGAGATCAAACACATGTCATAGCAAGCCAACCATCAAGTGCTAGTTCTTCAATGACTTCAATGAACCCCGATGAGGTTAACTGAAGCTGAAATGATCATCAGAAGTTGGTGGAGGTGCCCCTGTTGACTCCATATCATTAAATAATAATAAATAATCATTAAGTAATATATTTAATGAGAGGAGGCACCTTAACTGACTGGTTGAACTGATTGTAACCACCAGTTAGCAATTAGGTGCACTAATATCACTTAGATCACCCCTAGAGTGCTCCAGTTATCCTCCTTGACTGTAGGAGAAGGCTAAGTTAGCCTCCTTGACTGTAGGTAGGAGTGGACGTGACTAGATGATGTCAATTAATGCTCCATTGATGTCAATTAATGCCAATTATACTTAGGATAGTGGTTTAATTAGGCCAATTTGACCAAAAAGAGTGTGTATGGTGGTAAATGTCTCCAAAACATCATCCATAGTTAAAGGACAAGGATTGTGTAAACTAATGAATGAGGTCAAAACAATGAATAAAGCAGCTAGGATAATGAAGCTAAACTACATATGGTGGATGTATGTCCTCTATTTATAACTCTAGACTCCTGGTATCGGGACCTAGTCCATTACCTCCAAGAAGGGTATTTTCCAGAGCATTGGAGTCTCAAGCAAAGAAGAGCATTACATCTGAAATCAACTTTATATCAGATCATTGATGGAGTACTGTTCAAAAAGAACTATGATGGAGTTTTTCTCAGGTGCTTAGAACAAGAAGATGCAAAGAAGGTCGTAGAAAAATTGCATGATGGGCCTACTGGAGGTCATTTTTCTGGAGATACAACAACACATAATATTCTCAGAGCTGGATATTATTGGCCTACACTATTTAAGGATGCTCATGCTCATGTTAGAAAATGTGATGCTTGTCAAAGATGTGTTGGAAGACAAGCTCAAGCAGCAGGACCGTTAAAACTAGTAATTATATCATAACCATTTGAACAATGGGGAATCAATATTATTGGAGAAATAAGCCCAAATTCCTCCTTGTAGCACAAGTATATTCTGACAAAAACTGATTACTTCACCAGATGGGTCAAGGCTATTTTGTTACGAAAAGTAAACGAAGATGCAGTTATGGATTTTTTACAGAATCACATTATGACTAGGTTTGGGGTTCCAATTTCCCTGGTTTTTGATAATGCTACTTACTTTTCTTCTATTAGATTAACTGCATTTGCTAATGAAAGAGGAATTAAGTTGCATTATTCTACAAATTATTACCCACAAGGAAATGGTTTGGTAGAATCCATAAACAAAAATTTGATTAGAATTCTAATGAAAACCGTATTAGAAAATCAAAGGAGCTAGCATTTAGCGTTACCTAATGCCCTCTAGGATGATAGAGTCACACCCAAGAATTCCTTAGGTGTGTCACCATAAACTCTTGTTTATGGAAAAGAAGTTGTCCTCCCTCCTAATATTCTATTGCCATCTTCCATAATATCCCAAGAATCTAGGGGTACCGATAATGAAATTCTACAAATCAGAATCTATAATCTGTTGAAGTCAAAAGAGTCTAGGTCCAAAGCCAAGGAAAGGTTTAAGCATCAATAAGAAATAGTGAAGCGTTGTTTTGACAAGCACAAAGCCAAGAACAAAGAGTTCGAAGTAGGAGATCTGGTTCTTATGTGGATTCACTTGCACGATGAAAGGGGAAAGCACACCAAGTTTTAGCAATTATGGGTAGGCCCTTTTCAAATTGCAGCAAAGCTAGGCCCCTCAACTTACAAGTTGCAAGACTTACAGGGGTGGGAAGAGAACTTACCATTAAATGGTTTAGTTCTCAAGCCTTATTTTTCTTGATCATTTTTTATTTGATTTTCTTGTACATAAATAAACATTTTGGTTTGTTTCTTACCTTAGGGTATTTTTAGTTGTCCGCTTTATTTACTTAGAGTTTGATTGATTGTAATTCTTGTTTTGCTTATGATTAATAAAACAACATGAATTTTGGTTGCATGGAGTTCATCAAAATTATGGGTTAACTAAAATATTTGACTACAAGACTGCTTACTATTGATTCATATAATATTTGAAAGAAATTATTCAAGTTTAGTAGATTTCCTAAATGGTTATGAACACATTGAAGTCCTACTTAATACTTGTGAAATAACTTAGGATAAAAGGGTCCATAATACTATTTTGAGGCTCCATTCATCTCACTTTAAAAACTGTCCTAGGGGGTAACAACAAAATAACTATGGCAAGGAAGCAAGGTAAACAGTGTATTATATTTAAGTAATCCCATGCCATGGATTGAAATCCAAAAGGATAATAAGAGTCAAAATCTCCTAGAAAAGAAATATGTATCAAAGAAAGTACTGAACCATATTAGTATGTATAAGATTGCCAAATTTCTTCTTCGTCCGTGAGCTGAAATTTAAATATATCTCTCATACAAAAGGACACTATGGATAGAAGAGCCTGAATTAAAATTTAGAAAGAAGGCAAGCAGGAGGACTCAAAAGGGGACCAAATTCCAAAAGCACAAAAAAGTGCAAAATGGCATGGGAATGAGAAACAAACGGATATATCTGTTTACCATATGTTACGATCCTGTAGTGTCTAAGTTGGAAACTACTCAAAGACAGAGGAAAAAAGAAACTCATACTCTTGGCCTCAAAAGAGTTATCCAGACTTTGAAATATTGGTTCCCCTATTCCTTAACTTGGACTATAATCAATGATTAAAGTGCATACATCTTGCATTTGGGAATTTAGATATCTTGAAGAAATTTAGTAAAGTGGCACCATCGGAGCAGTCTATTGATCAAAAAGGAAATTGTTCAGAGATCTCTGTTCACTAGGTAGTCTCCAATTGTTGCAGCTGCAACTTTTTGCCCCAAAATTTTCAATTTTAGGGCCCCCTTTTATTTGTTTTTCTTAAGTCTGGCCTAGGAGTATTTTGTTTTCAACAAAGCTGACATGAGTTCATATTTTTCTTAAAAAAAAACTTGGTTTGTTTCACTTTTCTATATTGGAAGATTAGTCGACTATTCTTCCGATATCGGAAGCATAGTGGACTATCCTTCCGACATTGCAGAAATAGAACCGTCAAGCCTACCGAGTAACTTTGGACTCCCTCGTCGATACATCAGAGCTAGTTCTTTTTTTTATCCTCGGGTTTGATTTTCCAAAGTTTCAGGTTTTAGTGTAAGATTTGTTCGATGAACTGTTTTATTTCACCTTTCGATATCCGATAATGTTTTATTTCGCTGTCGGGTTGTTTTACCGGAGCAATCCAGAGTGATAGTATATATCTCACCCGAAGTTGTGGGAGGCTAGTCCCGAGGAGTTCTGAAAACATCATGTTCCTTCTGCCAAAGAGTCTAGCTCTGCCGATTTTCGATACCCCATTCCCAAAGTGAGGACTGTGAGGATAGAACATTCCACAACCAGCGTTGTGGAGGATGATCGTTTTTTGGTTCTGAGCATAGCAGTTAGTAGTTCCGATGTTCGATTGACTTAATGTATCCTGGGTTCGTAATTCTGATCGTGCCCACCATTGCGGCGATCCTCCAGCTATTTGCTTCAATGGTTCTATAGTTGTTTGCCAATATTTTCTCGCCGGTCGATATATATATATATAGAGTCCATGTGTTATGATGTCTTATTCGACTTGTGACTTGTCATTCACATTGGGATTTGTCGTTTACACTGTGGAAGCAGTCCGAAGAAGTCATGCACACGCAGCTGTCAAAACCCCATTCGTTTTTCTCTGCACCCGTGGAATTTCGTTCCATCTAGTCGGTTACATCGCTACTGCCAGGTAGGTAAACCGTGGTTTTGTTATTTTGGTTGTTATTGGTTGATATTTGAACCGTTATATTTTCCATAGTTTAGGTTTTACCGCATAGGGGGGTTTTATTTTGCATGCCAGCAGTGTTTTTCATGGTTATTTTATATTACAAATGCGGAGGTATTTTAGCCCATTTTTTATTTTCATTTTTGTGGAGTCTGAGTTTGTACACTGTTGAAGCGTTATTGACGCGTATGCGTTTCTTGCACGGGTTGTTAGGGCATGCTACATATGGGTGTTTTTACATCCACACCACCCATTTGTTGATCATTTTGGTATGCCAGAGGTTAATAATCCATTTTTTCCCTAGTTACCATATCCCGTGGGACTCAAGAGGGTTTTTCGGTCGATTAGGGTTTTTCTCAAAGATGGTTGCTACATAGGGTTTAGCTTTTGAGGTTGAAGGTTATGTTGAGATCCAGTGTTAGAATAAGTCTGATAGGTACCTATGTGAGAAGAAAGGTTTTCGGTCGATTCAGTTTTGAGATAGTGGAGCTTAGGCATTCATTTTTTTTAAGGAAACAGTTTGGGAGGTTTTTTTTTTCTTTCTCTTGTTAAATCTTTCATTCATAAAGACTGTGTTCAATCTATGTTAAAAAGCATGCATGCAGAAGAGGTAAATAAATAAGTATATTTTCTTATGTATTGCTATAAGTACTTGCTAGAGCTCAGTTAGCCTAAAACATGTTGTTTGACTGTGATAGGTTGATTGCTGTAACAACAACATGTCAAAGAGACAGAAGAAGAAAGATCAGATGGCTGAAGGAGAGCCTGAGGTAGAGATAATCACCAAAGTAAAGTTCATCTATGAAGACACCAATGCCACCACTAGAGTTGAACTAGACTACAAGTGGGGAGAAATATTTAGAATGATCTCGAACCAGAATGTACCTAATGCTAGGTTTGAAGAACTAATGATCTATGCTAACATTGAGAAGTTAGCCTTAATGAAAGTAGCTATGAGGCCCGAATTATTTCCCTGTTTAGAAGTAATATGCTGGATTCTTCCCAGGGTAGATGTGACGACAATGATTCTAGAAAACACTGCAAAGCAAGGCTATGTTGCATGTATCCCTACCTATGTCTCCATGGCATACCATTTACCTTCATCACAGATCTATTTAACAGAAAGTTGGTTGAAGGTGATAGATTTGGACCTGGTAGAAAATGTAAAGATAATGATGATACCAGGAAAGAATTTCTGAACCAGACCTTCTGGAGAATATGACACCTATACTCTCTATGCTCCCTACAGTTTTATTGCATTGATGCTCAACAGGATTTTTGGCAGAGCACATGGGAAGAGTTTCAAGATAGGTTGGATACCGGTTATCTTTTTCATGGCTAGACAAGGAACCATTTTCAACTGCGCCAATATAGTGTTGAACAACCTCTCTGCATGTATATCAGTAGCCTTACGAGGAGTATTTCAAAAGAAATATGAATTTTATATGAGCTCTATCCTAATTCATTGCATATTATGCACCCAAGATTTTCCTGCTTTGAGATGTAACTGGGAGAAGGACAGAACCCCAGTATACGTAGCCTATAAATTGTTGTGGGAACATAAGTATCACAGTTATTAGAGGGAAATTTGCGAGCATTTCATGATGCCCTTATATAACCTAATTTTGTTGACTGAATGTAGTTGCATGTTTGAAGAGGCATTTAAAGTCATACAAGAGTTTTGGGATTAATATTTGACGGAGGATGGATTATATGTAAGGATGTATGGTGGCTCTAGAGATCCTTCTCTACTCCTGAAATATGCTACAGATTATGTACTCCACAAGGAGGCAGTCAAATAGCTATACACTGATGGAGTAGGCAATTTTTTGTTTGAACATAAGAAGGCAACATACCATGCAGTACCTTTCTTACTTGAAAGTTATAAGTTTTTGAGGGTAAAGCAGGCAGCAGAATTCATTAAAGAGCTATAATATTTTCGCTTTGGAGAAATGAATTTTCATTGAAATGACTCCCATAACAAAGTAGCTGACTACTGCAAAGAAGCAGGAATCCATTTTGAATATACTGACTTCTGGGACAAAGATGAGGAGACAACTATGGGGGGAAAAGGAAAGACTTCAGAAAAGGCTAAGAAGTTAGAAGAAGAAGATGCTAGAAGATTAGTATAGGAAGTAGAAAATTGGTTAAGAATTGAAGAGGAAGAAAAGAAATGAGTTGCAGAAGAAGCAGCTAGGAAGGAAGAAGAAGAAAGGAAAAGACAAGAAGAAGTTGAAATAAAGAAGAAATAAGAAGAAAGTGAGGGTTTCAGACTAACAGAAGCCCAAAAGGAGAAGTATCCTACAGAGCAAGTTGATGCACAAGGAGTACAAGACCAAAGAGATCAAGAGCAAGGACAATCCGATCCTGATCCCTTGGAACCTGCTGTATCTTGTGGCAACATATTAGGAGAGGATTCAATTTCTAAAATTGATTTTATTCCTTTCATGCCTACCAAAGGGGAGGAAGTTCCTGATTTTAATACCATTTTTTATGACAAAGAAAAGAAAAGAATCGTTAAAAGAATTGAGAAGAAGGTAAATACTGGGGGACAGCCAGGAAAAATGGTGATAGACAAGACATTGGTACATGGTACGCATAAAGATCCACGATTGACAGCAAGAGCTGGGGTAGCTTTAACCTTAGCAACTGAAGACAATGTGGATAGACTCATGACTGATCTGGAGCAGTCGTGGAAGAATGTGGCTGAACTGTAGGAAACCTTAAAGAAGGAAAGAGATGCAAGCCAAAAGCTAAAGAGAAAATATGAAGATATGATAGGAAAAGTCAAGAATTCAAGAACATAATGCCAAACTCTGCAAGTAGATAAGAATGCTCTAGAAATATCTACAGAGAACACAGAGAAGAGTGCTCAAGTTACCTTAGCTAAATTAAAAAAGCTAAAGCTGGAGCATCAGATGTTAAAGACTGAAAAGGATAATCTTCAGTTATCATATAGAAATTTAAGTGAAGAAAAGAACAAGTTGGAGAGCAGGGTTATTGAGCTAGAAATTGAGAAGGCTACTGTGGAAAAAAAGGAGAAGCAATATTAGATGCAAATAGTATCCTTAGAAGAGCAGAAAAATTCACTTGCCACATCACTTAAGGATGCTATGGAGCAGAAAACCGACATCCAGCCTTTGAAAGAGCATGTTCTGACCCAAAGAAAAAGGATCCATCAAATACAAATATGGATAGAAGATGAAAGGTTCAAAATTTTGCAGATAGACACCAGGTTAGAAGAAATTGTAGATACCACTTCATATTTCCTGGATAGGTCTCAAGATATATTGGAGATTCTAAAAGGAAGAATGGTCTGGGTAGAGACCAATAAGGAATCTCCCAAAGAGCTAGCCATAAAATATCAACAAACTTTAAAGAAGTAATATGAATTATTAGAATTTGCAATTAATGTAGCAGAGGAGTTTAAGAAAACAGTGAAAAAGACAAAGACAACATGTGTTGAATTTTGCAGGAGAATGCTCTCCACATACAATTGATGTCAGACTTCTGCAGAAAAGAGATTGGATGTGCTACCTGAGCATGAATTGTTTCTAAAACATTTATAGGACAGGTACCAAGAAGATGAGCAAGAAATCCAGCAGGTCAAGGAACTAGATGAATGGATATTGAAAAATGTGGTAGTACATGCAGTCCTAAGTACACATTGATTAGAAGACTAGCTGCGCTTGAGTCCTGCGAGGATAGAGGCAGTGAAGACTCAAGCTACCAAATACGAAATTAGCATTTGATTTCTTGAGCCTTCTGGGTTTGAAGGCATAGCAGCAGATGCTCATGCATGGAAGAAGTTCACCAACGAACAAGTTGTCCCTTCCTCATAAAATATTTTGGAAATATTGATTTAAAATGTAATATATTATATTAATTTTGTGCACAAGCTACAAGACAAAATTTTGGAAATGAAATGTTGGGGAAGCTCAAGAGACAATGAGGGGCAGCCCAGGAGTTTTGTTTTTTGTATAAGCATAGGAGAGTTTTAGATAGAAATGGACCTTTTTCTAGACTATCTTGAGAAAGTATTGTAAGAAGAACTAATTCATTTTACAATAAAGAGTTATATTATTCTCCTGGGGAAAGTTCTCTGGATTTTCAAATGTTTGCTATGGGATAGTTGGATATGAACTATTTCTTTTTTCAACTTGTTTCCATGAACTGTGAGATCATTCTAACCCGTTGAATTCTTTCATGTTATGAATGCACTCCTATCTATTTTGTGAAATTTTCACATTGAGTAATGAATTTTTTTAACAATAAGCTATCTTGTTGTTTATCTTTCTATTGATATTCATGTGTTCAGAAATGTTAACAGCTATCTGTGATTTTTATTTGTGCATGCAATACAGTACATTACTCACCATTAATGATAGTTTTTCTCCCTAGGGATAGGTTAGTGGGTCTTAGTTAGTTTCTTGTTGTTTGTGATTTAGAAGCGAGAGAGGTAAGATGAAAGGTAAGAACCTGCGCATCACATTGTGACCCTCCTCATTATCTCTATCGTTTGCATTTAGTTAGGCACTTGCACATCATACTTAAACATAAAAAAAACTAAAAATATACACGGTGTACCAGGCCGTAATTGGTAAAACACTTTAATTGTTACTTGACCTACGGTAGCTAGACCGTAAATCGGATGGATTACCCACACCAAACAATAACAAGCTAGTTGGGAACGTTTATTGGGGAGAATCCCTACTATTGTTAGATGCGATTTTCCAGGCCACAATAGTGAGAAATCAAGGTGCAGGAGGCATCTTCCCCTAAATCGGGTCACAAATCTTAGTTGAGTGCGAAAGAGCATGAGGCTCAT
The DNA here is from genome assembly GCA_001517045.1 of Pseudotsuga menziesii. Lineage (NCBI taxonomy): Eukaryota > Viridiplantae > Streptophyta > Pinopsida > Pinales > Pinaceae > Pseudotsuga > Pseudotsuga menziesii. The sequence continues at coordinate 172,783 of LPNX010243466.1, read as the reverse complement.
AATGACCAACTCCTAAGCAAAATACTATATAATAGTATGTCCATTAGCAAGAAGGAGGCTATCATTAGACGGAGATTGAATATGATAATGCAAGAGATGGTGCATTAAGTCGATTTCTCTCTTGTAGTTCAACGAATAGACTCGAGGGTTTTGGAGCAAGTAACTTGGATGCTCTAGGAGTTGGTTGGGAGAAAAGGTTATTCCATTTCTATTTTCCTAGAAGTGGTTCCACATTGTTACTCTATGTTCTAATTGTAGTAGGTTGTTTATTGTAGACCTAGAATAATTTGACATATTTACAAAAAAAATGGAGTAAAACTTGACACAACAATAATTTGACATATTTACAAAATCATATAACCAAACATTCAGGAAGTCTTTTGTCGACCAATCTGTTGTAAAAACTAACGCTTAGTCAGTGAAATGTTTATGGATTCTATGTGTCTTTCACTTAACCTGTAAATGTAAACAACATTTACTCAAGTAATTCTGGAGAGAATGTGCGGCTAAATAAAACATGAATTTAACCATAACAATAGATTTATAAAAAATTTCAAGACATAACAAAGGACTAATGTTGTAAAAACAAACTTGGAAATTTACAAGGATTTTTGACCTTTTAAAGAGCTTCGGCTCTCGACACTTTCAAATACACAAAATATTGAGCTTCAACTCTATTCTCTCAAAATTATCTCTATGATTTACAATCTTCTTCTATATATAAGCAAACTAAAGTTTGCTTCTCCATGAACCTACCGACTTAACATTAAAGACTGCAATAACTATCTACCTAAAAACTTAGATTCAAAAATTTAATTCAACTAGTTTATATATGAGAGACATGAACTCTTCCTCTTGTCAGACTGTATGACAGAAACTGAACTAATACGAACTTTGAAAAAGTCGGATGAGATACGATACAGATCAATGAGTAATTAATATTTCCAACACACCCCCTTAATTATGAGTAGATGGGGATCTTAAAACAAAATATTATAGAATGTTTCAAAGCTTTAGTGTTTCTCTGTGCATGACAACATTCACTGTGCATAACTTTTCATTCCAAGATAACTTCGCAAATACTGGAACGTATCTCTCAACAAGGGTTTTGTAAAGATGTCTTCAAATTGATCTTCAGACTTGCAAAATTCTAAACAAATTTATTTGTTGTTCCCCAACTCTCTTATGAAATGAAACCTTGTGTCGATGTGCTTGTTTCTCTTGTGGAACACATGATTCTTAGATAATGCAATGGCTGAATTGTTGTTGCAGAAAATGACTATGGGTTCTTGCTGGTTCTGTGACAGGACTTTCAAAATTCTCCGCATCCAAACAGCTTGACATGCAGTGCTTGTAGCTACGACATACTCTGCTTTTCCAAAAGATAGAGTTACAATGGGTTATTTCTTTGAAGCCCATGACACAACACCCGCTCCAAAATTAAATGTGTACCTAGATGTGATTTTCTTGTCATCTGTGCTACCTCCATTGCCACTGTTAGTGTATCCAATGAGTTTAAATTTTATGTGGTTTAATACATTATGCAAAGGTCCTTTGTGCCACTCACATACCTCAAAATTATTTTTCCTTCTTTCCAATGAGAGTATTTTGGTGAGTCCATGAATATTTAAATCACACTTACTCCATACATGATGTTTGATCTTGTCGTTGTTAAATACATAAGGCTACCAACAATCCTTTTAAACAATGTAGGATCTACATTTGATCCATCACTATCCTTGCTCAGTTTTAAACCTGTTATTACTAGTGTTTGGGTTGTCATGCAATTAGACATATTGAATCTTTTCAAAACTGCACTTGTATTTTTGTTTATGATATAAAAATACCACTATCAGAGTGTTGGACTTCAATTCCTAGGAAAAGCTTCATAATCCCTGAATCAGTTATTTCAAATACAATTTCCATGACTGTTCTAAATTATTTTATGGAAAAATCACAAGTAAATATTAAATCATCTACATACAAGAAGACATGAATGTTGCATATTAAATCATATTGCTACAGGTGCTAAATTCTTTTAAAAGAAAATACTATAGAAAATGAAAAGAATCAGATAAAAATAGATTTCAACCTAAATAGAAGAGCATTGTTTTTGCATAAAAATAGGTTGTACATACCAAATACAACATAAACCAAATTAACAGTCATGAATGAGTTACATAAATGACCTTACTCAGGACATCTTGGATACTAGAAGATGATCACCATGATCAGAAAGGACTTCTTTTGTCCTAAAATGAAGAAAGACATAGAAAAGTACATAGCTCACTGCATCGAATGTCAGCGAGTCAAGGAAGAACACCAACATCCAATAGGATTACTGCAACTGCTACCCATTCCTAAATGGAAGTGGGAAATAATTAGCATAGATTTTATAACAGGCCTACCTAAAAATTTCAGGCAACATGATTCAATCATGGTCGTAATCAATAAGTTAAGTAAAGAAGCTCATTTTATTCCTATAAAATCTACCTATAAGGTTGTTCACATTAAAGATATTTTTATGAAAGATATTTTTAGGTTACATGGTGTACCAAAGGTAATCGTCTCAGATAGAGATGCAAAATTTATAGGAAATTTTTGGAAAGCTTTGTTTAAAGGGTTAGGTACATAGTTGAGATTCAATATTGTGTATCATCCACAAACAAATGTGCAGAATGAAAGGGTAAACCAAGTCCTAGAAGACATGTTAATAATGTATTTAATGGAAAAACCAGGTAAGTGGGAAGACTGCCTACACTTAGTATAATTTGCTTATAACAATAATTTTCAAGTATCAGTAGGTATGAGTCCTTTTGAAATTATGTATGGATGCAAATGTAATACTCCAATTTCTTGGAGCAGTCCAGTTGATAGGTTAATGTTAAGACCTGGTTTGTCAAAGGATATGGAACTAACTATGAAGCAGGTGCAACAAAACTTGAAGGTTTCCCAAGACAGGAAGAAAAATTATGCTGACCTAAAAATAAACCATAGATAGTTCCAGGTGGGTGAACATGTGCATATAAAGGTAAATCCCAAGAAAATCTCTTTGAGATTGGGAAAGTATTCAAATTTGGAACCTAGGTGTTGCGGGCCATTTGAAATTTTGGCTAAACTGGGGTCGATTGCATACCATTTAGCCCTACCACCCACTATTAAAGTGAATAATGTTTTTCACATTTCTATTTTAAAAATATATATTCATGATGCTACTCATGTGATCGATTGGAATGTTATCTAGGTGGAATCCAAAGGAGAGCTCCAGGCTGGACCGGAGCGTATTATCGACAGGAGAGAAGTTTTACTCCAGAACTGTACCATCGGACAATTTAAGGTGCAATGGAAACACCTTAGTCCGGAAGAATATACATGGGAATTGGAAAGTGTTATGCAGGAGGCATATCCAATCCTATTCCAAGATGTAGAAATGGAAGAGTAAAGCATAAAGTTAGTAACACCGACGCCAGTCTTATCCTTTAAGGGGAGGTGTATGTAATGCACCTAAAATTAATAATTTGTTCTCAATTTTTGCTGAGATATTTTATGTATTATTTTAAATATTTTTGATAGAAAGTAAAAAATAAAACAAATGTAATGAATTATTCTTTTATTAATAAAATATACTGAAGGGGACAGAAGCAGAATAGTTGTTGAAGTGTGTTTGTTGACCCATAAGAGGAAAATAAAAGTGGTTGAAGCTACTGAGTGAGAAATCAAGGTGCAAGTGGAATCTTCCCCTAAATCAGGTCACAACTCTTAGTTGAGTGCGAAAGAGCAGGAGGCTCATAAATGACCAAGTCCTAGGAAAAATACTATATAATAGTATGTCCATTAGCAAGCAGGAGGCTAGCATTGGATGGGGACTGAATATGATAATTCAAGAGATGGTGCTTTAAGTGGATTTTTCTCTTGTAGTTCAATGAACAAACTCGAGGGTTTTGGAGCAAGTAACTTGGAGGTCTAGGAGTTGGTTGGGAGAAACGGTTATTTCATTTATATTTTCCTAGCAGTGGTGCCAGGTTCTTACTATATGTTAATTACAATAGGTTGTTTATTGTAGATCTATCTTTGCTGTTATATTCATAAGTAGAAATGTGTTATTTAATCTTATTGCATAGTTATCTAACACGTATCGATTTAGATCTTGTTTATGTATCAGTCCTAAATCTGTTTATGTTTTGTTTATATCTACGAATGATTAATTCTGATTAGGAAGGATTCTTAGATCGGGCATCCATAATTGAGTTAGGGATTTCTAAATGATTTTATATACTGTAGATTTGATTTATTTCCTTACATAAATCTATATTGATGAATTATATATGTTCTTGCTTATGTCGTAGATATTGTTAATATACGATTAAAGTAGTTAAATTTAACATGTTTTAATACTAAACAATTTACTGTTCTAAACAAATTCAATTAAATATAATTAAATAATCTAGGATTAATTATTTATAAACTATCAAGATAGATTCACAGTATATTCACAACTTATGAATTAACTAATTATTTAGTTAAAGGATCACACATATCTATAGTCGCATATAAATTTTGATATTTACATACAGTCTAGATATTATACAAACAGTCACAAGCAATATAATTTTACCTAACATGTAACTTATCCAATCAAATCCTTTACGTATCTAATGCTAACATCCATCAACAGGACTCAAGGAATCCAAAGAAATCCACATTACAATTGTAAGCAAATCGTAGAAACAAATATTCCATTTCCAAAGACTGGTAGTAATCCCATCTACGATGGTAGCCGAGCATTAATGAAATACGGTAAGTAGATAAATAACAAATCCAAAACAAATAGTACAGACATGTATGATATCCTTTAACCATGATCTCAATAATAAAATATTCCACATAAATCATAAGATCCTATAGGTCGTATTTTAATAAACAATAACAGGTTAAAGATTATGATTGTAAGACCATTTTAATGGCTACCATCATTTACACAAAAATAAGCACAAAACATTTATACAGTAGCTAACCGATGCTACATAAACACACTAAAACCTCATATGGCTTAGTAATAATATTATTATTACTACATACTCCCATTGTAAACATAACTGAGATAGTTTTCTAAATGATACTATCAAAACATATTCATGGTCGCAAGACCATCAAAGAATGGAAACCAGTAAATAAATCAAAAGAGTATACAAGTATCCACCGAGTAATTCGCAACAAAGACCCTAAGGGTCATTTCATTTATTTATACAGTAAAAAATATCAAAACAAATGTACGCATACAAGGTGTGGCTGTAAGACCATCTATGATTACTTCCACCTTTTTTTTAAACGATAAATAAACTTCAATTACAGAGTAAGAGAAGTGGTGGTAAGACCATCCACGATGGCACCCACAGTACCCACGAAAGTAATAAAACAAACCCTAATGCACTTAAAACCAATACAAAGCAGAGAGGATGTAAATCCCCCTATAAAAACATATTTTAAACCCCATAAGGTTTCAAACAAACACACAACACTTATCTTGCATAGATATGAAGTTGTTTTCCTTTGATCGGCTTCGCTTGACTTTGCTCGGCTCCTTTCACTTAGAATATAGTACCTGCATCAAACCACAACATATTCAGCGATGGTGCATAAAAATTCCTTAATTACAGATTGAATACCAGAGCTCGGGTTTTGGGTTCTTTACCTAGGAATTCTAAGATGCAAGCCTGGGAGGAGGAGACCTTGTCTCCTTCCTCGCCAGTGCTCCTAAAACCTACAGAGCACATAGTCATAGTAAAAAGAAACTTATAAAAATTAATCCTAGAAACAAGTTAAACACTAGAAATGCTAAGACTCTTTACCTGGTGCGAGTTGCAAAGAGGCTAGGGGTCAAATCCTCTGGCAAGACCCTTATTCCTCCTCTTCCTGCACAAGAAAACATTACAGTGTTAGATTACAGTTAAACCATTGACACAAACATGTTAATAAAACACTTGTAGCATTAAATCGAGTTACCTAGTGAAAGGAAGCGATGAACTGAAATCAATGGATGAGTGAAGCAACAAGTTGCAGGCGACCATGGACACCATAAACAAGATTAATAATACCTTGGAAAGAAACCAGTTACATTTCCATCAAACACCATAGTAGTAGTTACGCCAGGAAACCCAACAAATCACCATTAACATAGAAGAGCTCGATTTTCTCTCTCTTATAGACCAAACAAACCATGAATGCAGGGTTCAAAAAACAAAGGAATCACATTAAAATTTTATGAAACCATAACTATAGAACCTTACAAGTGGATGACTAAGATAATATCTTGAGGCCAACGAGGAAGCCTGGTTGCACTGTCAACTTGTAGCCAAGACATGCTTTTAAGGCTCAAGTCAACTCAGGTATGACACTTTAAAATCTGCGCCAGATCTAATGATGGCCCTTTCAATCATTTGCATCGAACCATTAACACTATGTTAAGAACCATATCATGTAACCTTGTAAACTTTCAAACCAACGACATATTATATTAACATTACAAATCATGGGTTAAAACCATGTCAAATTCCTTATGTTCAAGATTTACACCCTTCGTGCCTTAGGACCCAAGGTCCTTTACAATACTTTATACCATTTTCTCAGGAATATGGTAAGTCTCATGACCACATGAAACCTTTTCATAAACCCTTATTACATTACAATGTGGGGTCAAGCCTATGGTATAGTCTCCCAATCCTTGGGCTAGTAAGGCCCTAATAACTATAACAAAAACCAAACCAAGAAACTAAAAAACATCACCTTCAGGCATGGTTGTACGCAATGGATAAACTCTGCCCTTAGCACAACTAGTGAAACCTAACATAGGTAGCGAAAGGATATAAGTAACTTACATAAGCATCATTAATTAAACTCATAGGTAATATTTCTTGCTAAGAGTTGTATGAAGATTTCTAGTTAAATGCATGTACAATATTTGTTTTTAATGATTTTTGAGGTGCGTGACACTCAGATCTAATATCAAGTTCACTTTAGTTTTTTAAGTGAACTATACACTAAATATTTTCTTTTCAAAAAATCACTATTCCCTAAATATTATAAAAGTACACTTTATGACTTAAAGTGACTTTATAAACATAATAAAGTGCAACTCACTTTTAAATCATAAAGTCACATAAAAAAGGTACTTTAATAAATGTCCATTAATAAAGTCACTTTATGACATTAAATGAGACTTCGCATCACCTCAAACTCCTACACCTAAGAACCTGATGCAGGATTACCTTCGAGCTACAAAATGCTAACACCCTCTAGGTTTCTGAGTAGAGTTTATCCACCATATTAAGGATTTTTTGGAGGGCAGCATTTCAACAAATTTCTTGATCAAAGCATTGTCCTTCATATGATAGATTCAATATATTAAACTTGATGATCTGCAAACTAGGGACCTGGTTTTTTTGGGGGGCACACCTTCCTGATATACCCCCTTGTTTCTCATCACGAGTCTCACCCGATCCCTCTCCTCCAGCCCATTTCGTTCAGCGAGATGAGAATAACCTCGACCTGTACCTCTGCACAAGGATCCATAGATGGGGTTGATCCCCCACCCTTTGTTCCTCCATCCATGGGAAATATCCTACCTTCAATCTTGTTTGATCATCCAAATCACCATCTCCAATCTGCATTCCACATAGACGAGAATTCAATGAGCACACGGGCTTCGCTGATGGTGGGATACCATATCACGTTCGTTCATATTGGGATTTTTTGCATTATTTTTTTTTTTATATTTAGGTCATATTAAAGGTATCAGGGTTTTTTTATGTGTTATAAATAATATATAATATGTTGGGGGTTTTATTATAAAAGGGGGTGGAGAGGCAGCACGAGTGTGGTGTGGAGAAGGAGCACGAGCACAATGTGAGCGAGGTGGGGAGAAGCAGTGCCAAACGTTTTGGTTGGGGTTTGGAAGGTTTTGGTTGTTGATACTTGTCATGGATTGTGCCCACACTGTGCTGAGACATGGCTGAGGGTTTGTTTGGGGTTTGGTAGGGTTTGGTTACCGAGGTTGTGTTGGACTGTGCGAAGACGTGGTCGAGGGTTTGGTAGGGTTTGGTTGTCGATATTATGTTGGACTGTGCTGAGACATGGGTGAGGGTTTGGTTGTAGACAATGTGCTAGAATGTTCCTGAACTTTGTTGAGACGTGTCCGAGACTACCCACAGTAGCCTAAGCGGGGTGTGGAGTGGGTGTGGAGAAGCAGAGAAGTCAAGGGAGAGGGGTGTGGAGAAGTTTGTTGCTCCTATATTTTCTTTAGGTGTTGGTTATTTGATAGATTAAACTATTAAACCAATTATTACTTCGCCTCTACTGTTGGTACCATATATGTCCCACAAAATGTTTTGGATTATGGCAGCATGTACGTGGAAAGGTACCTAGATTTTCGCTGCCAACATTCCAGTTAGCATGTGGCCCTCGTAGATGCAGTTTTTTTCATGAGATTGGAGATGGTATTATTCATTAAATGAATTTTCTCCAACTGCTTGTGTAAAATGTTGAAATGTAATGATAAATTAAAGAGAGTTTACATGTCGTGTGGTAGCTTTGGGAAGCATTGGCACAAATGTGATCATTGTGGTCATTGTCCACTACATCATTTTTGTTGGTGGAATAAGTATATTGAAAATCCAATGAAGAAATGGGGCTACAGATATGAGGGTCATAAGGCTCTCATTTTTCTCAAGTACAAAGTTCTAGATAGCATAGTTTTAAGACGTACCACATTTGACCGAGAAGCAGATCTTGCCCTTCCTCCCAGAGTAAAATTTCTAAGACAGGATGCATTTGATGCAAGAGAAGAAGACTTTTACCAATCCTTGTATATGCAAAGTCAATTACAGTTTAACACATATGTAACTGCTGGAAAATTATTGAACAATTATGCTCATATCTTTGAACTAGTGACATGATTACACCAGGCAGTGGATCATCCATATCTGGTGGTTTATTCTAAAAATTCCATGCCACTATTAAATGAACATAACGATACATTTGTTCATCTTCAGCAAAAAAAATGTTTGCAGTCATTGTAATGATTAATTTGATGATCCAGTTAATGTGTCATGTGGAAACATTTTTTGCACAGGTTGTATACAAGAATATACCTAAACTTCTAGACATTCTTTTATGCCCATATTGTTTAAAAATTCTCATAATTGACTTGACTGGGAGATAAGAATGAAGTTTTATTTGGATGTTGCTCATCATAGTTCTCGACCTTAAGTCATTTACAGAGATTTTTATCTAAAGAAGCTCCTTAATGTAGTACTCAATGTCAAATGGAATACTTTCATAATGTGACATAAAGAACACCAAATGAAGTGGAAAGGGCTTACATCATCAGCATCTATCTAAAGCTATTACAAACATTAAGGAAGTAATTTCTGTACAAAACAGAGTACACAGTCAGTTTGCAGCTTAGAGCAACAGAATTACATTAGGTCACATAAATTGGTCAAATAAGGTCAAGCTCGATATTCAAGGATATTTTTTGAGTCCAGATAGGTATACACGCATGCAAATAAGGTCCAAACCTTATCAAATCAATAGAAAATCGGTTGAATATACCGAAGAATACAAAGTCAAAGGAAGGGATATTAAAATGGATCTCAGATTTGGTTTTGCTCAAAATCAGCTACAATTGGTCCAATATCATATTTGATGTTATATTTTTACTAAATTAAGGAGATATGAGCTTCTCAAAGCTATCAGGAATGTAATGTTATATATTGGTTAGGAGGTATTGGAAAAAGGAGGGGGTTCCAGCCCGTGAGGATGAGATTTGTATGTAGTCACTAACTATGTACTGAGAGTCTGAGGAGGTGTTATGTATTTTAATCTTGGATATTATTATCTGAAGGTGACTGTATGCGTTTTGAGCCAAGTTCTAGTTATTTTTCAATCTGAATATACTGTGTATTTATGTTTTAAGTAGTTTTCATTATGGATTCCTGATTGATAATGTTTTTATTGTGATTTCCCATGCTGATATTTGGTATTTCATATTCCATATTTGGAATGTTTTTCTGAATTTTTTTATTTATGATAATGTGTGAATGAGCTGTTTTCTCCACACATTACCAATATTCTTTGAACCTTGGTTGTCCTGATGTAATTCTTCATTTAGTCTGGTTATCTTTGTTTATCACAGGGCTTGATGTTTTCAACTATCTTACACTTAATCTACATATTCTCTTGACCCCTCTACATAATTAATTTAAACATCCATTTCAAATGCCTAAGCTTTGTGCTTTAGCAGTTAAGTACATATTTTAGGACAAACATCTACCGTTGGTGGTTATGGGTCTTCAAGATGGTGATACCTTTACCTTTGCAATTGTTGCTGGTGCTCAGGAAATGGGCCATAATTTACCAGGTTAAAGGCCAAGGAGAAGCAACACGAGCGGGGTGTAAAGAAGTAGCATGAGCGGGGGAGTTATTTGGGTCTGATACATACATGGTAATAAGTGCTTCAGTTGCAAGTTCATAGATGTTTGGTATGTTGAACTTGTTGCTTTTGAATTTCATTAGTACACATATAAATTCTTCAGTTGCAAGGTTAGAGATGTTTGGTCAGTTGAACTTGTTGATTTTCAATGTCATTAGTTTACATATCTTGGGTTTCAGTGGAGAATTAAATAATTTCAATGAACCTACAATGATTTTGATGAATAATTTCAGTGAATACCATTCAATGAATTGAATAACTCCAGTGAACCTACAATGCAATGAATACCATTCTTGATGTACATTATGTATTTAATAGGTAGTGATGTCTTATAGGTGTTATGTGTGATATATGTTGGTTGTGCAATAATTATTTAGTCAAAGGTGCTATCCATTCATTAGTTTTTTCAGCCAATTTTTAGTTATGCTAACAACTTTTGGATTTTGTATCTACATAAGTGCTTGTATTTTTCAAATGTTTGGTTTCATTCCACGTCATTGACAGTATGTGCCATACTTTGGTGGAGCTACAAAGACTCCAACCACACACTCCAACTGATTTTCTGCATGGCTTTTAGGTCTTTAATTTTGGGTTTGTTCCACTGAAAACCTTTTTGCTTGATGGTAGAATTGATATGACACTATTTCATAAGCACGAAAATCTGAATGATACATGGGCTAAAGAAATATGCAGCGTTCTTGAGAGAGAAGAGAAAAGTGAATATGCATAGTTTCATGTCAAGGAAGTGCATTATATTCAGGATGAAGTATATTCTCTTCTCTCTCTCTTTTCTTTTAGGAAATAGATCATTTAACGGTTTTCTACTTCATGATGCTTTCTAATTTCCAATTCAATAATTAAATGCTTTGTTGTCATCATTTAAATCAGTTTAAAATTTGTTATTTCTTACTAGTTTGCATGCATCCTGGTTTCATTATATGAAAACTTACAACTTCTCCTTATTGGATAAGAAATACCTTGGTCCTTATTCTTTAGTCTCTGATATGCTGAAGTTAATTGGAATTAATTTTGAGTTTGAAAATTGCTCTATGTTCATAAAATTCATAGCTTGTTTGAGTTGTATTAGTCCAAGAACTCCAACATCTTAGAAGGACTGCTCATCAAAAAGTTAGGTATGTATGTACTATGTCAAATAACTTACATGATATACTACATAGTGCATTGCAACACAGGGTGCAATTAGTACATTCTTATGACACTCCAAAGAGTTCAAGGGATACTAGTGTAGTTTTTCTCAATGTGCACTTGTACAGTGATAATAACATAAGTTTTGATTTAGACAATAGATGTGTTTATAGCTAGGTATTGAGCTATAATGTTTTGTTTTGGTTATTCTATTAGGAATGGGTATAAATCCTAATTTGGAATTTTTTTTGGGTACGAGGTAGTAACTAGGGATGCCATCTTGAAAATCAAGGTGTCATGGTGCATCAAATATAAATTTCTAAATGATCTCAATTCTGCACAACCTTCATCTTCAATATCCTCAGCTAGAGGTTCTTTTTTTTTTCTAAGTAAATATCTTAGGGAAAACCATTGGTTAATCCTATGATTTTGAGGATGGTACCCAAGGTAAACCCCAGATTCTTCAGGGCACAAGGTGAAGCCAACAACAGTGATCAAATTCATTACAAAAATAAACATATTATGGGATCAACATCTCAGTTACATGAATAGAACCTAAGTGGGGAGGATAACACTCCATCCCATAACTACTTGGGATAAAATTAATTGACACTTGGATGCTCTTCTAGTGTTTGTGATTGCATGTAACTCAACAAGGTCATATGGTTAATTCTCCTCATACACACAATTGTTTGTTGATTATCCCCGTTTCTTAGAAATAACCTAAGTAGGGAGGATAACACTCGGTCATAGAACCACTTGGGATAGACCTAATTGATAGTTAGAGACTTTTCTAGGTTTTGTGGCTGCATTTAACTCAACAAGGACATCTTGTTCATTATCCAAGTATATAAGTATTAAAATAGTAAGTATATATGTAAGGTAACAAGGGAGGAAGGTTCTAAGGTTTGTAAGAGTCAATTCCTAGAGAAGATTTGAATTGCTAGGGTTTTAATCCTTTTGTGGGAAGGACCTAGGTCTTCTAGTTGTTTTTGTTTATTCTAGCTTGGTGTGGAGCCTTTGCTATGGCTAAGTTGCTAGATATCTTGGTGGGATGTCTTGCTAGGAATTTGTATTGCTGGTTAGGGTTTTCCATTAGTGGTGGATGGCCTAGATAGGGTTTGGATAGCATTGGAAAGTCCTAGCTTGTGATAAGCTTGAAGGACTATCTTTTACCAACTTGGGATAAGTTTTTGGTATGTACTTGTAACTTAATTTTAATGTATATAGGAACAATTATTTGCTGTTCAAAATTTGTGTACTCACAAATCTGATTTTCAGCTTATTAGGGATGTTTGGTATGCATATTTGTCATGAACAATTGCTTTTTTTTATCGGATGATTTGACAAACATATAAAAGCTGAGCGGCAGTGTTATTACTGTAATAAATATGTTGTAATTAAGTAGTTTTCAGATCTGTTATATGTTGGGAATTGTACCCTAAGGGTTGGAAACATAGTTCTCTTCAGGTATAGTTGTTCAGTGTTAATTTTATTAAGTTGTTTTGTGTATTTGGTTGGAAAGAAGTGAAATATATAGTGTTTCAATTTATATTTAAGATTTGTTCCTAAGGCTGAAAGCTCACCCAAATAGATTCGGGGAACCTCAAGTTTAAGGTGGATTTTCTCAATTTGCATTAAAAAACAACTCTCAGAATTTCCACATGGTATTAAAGTTGATTTGACTGAGATTGCTCTCTTGGTGAAGAGAAGTTAGGTGTTTCAGTTGTTTCATACCTGGTATAGGTGCTTGACTTATTATAGATTGGGTGTGAAATACTATTGTGCTTTGGAAGAAGCATTTGAACCTTAGAAAGGTTTCCCTACATGATTTGATTGTTGATTTTGCTTTGAGGTTGTTTAATATTTGTAGGGATCATTACTTTGGGTCAGAAAATGTGATAGGTTGGAAGATGCTTCCACGCTTACACCTTGGGAGTGCAATTTCCAATTGATATTGGAATAGGTTGAGGAATGAGATCACTTCACCTATTGATTTGAAATCTTTGGTTGAGCATATGAAAGAGGCGGACGTAAAGATAAATTTTTTTGTTAGGTGAGGAATCATTTGATCACTCACATTGTAGAGAAGAAGACTAGAAACCAGATATATGATGTTTTGGGTGCATTATACCCTATAAATATGTCAAAAGGATATCTTTGAGAAATGACTTGCAATATATTTTAGACACTACAACAAAACCCTGTGATTAGAGTCTCTTTTACCTTCCTTTTTAACGTCCACTATCACATTTAGTGTATTTTTCATCATTTTTTGGACAAAGTGGACGCTTTTCCACGAGATAGCGCTTTTAATGGTAGTTTTTGTGTCCCTTTTTAAAAGTTGGCACTATTTTGGATGCTAATTAGCATCCCAATTAGCCTCCCAATTAGCGTCCCAATTAGCATCCCAATTAGAGTCCCAAATAGTGTCTCAATTAGCATCCCAGTTAGCATCCCAATTAGCATCCCTTTTTAAACGTTGGTGCTATTGGGGACGCTAATTAGCATCCCAATTAACGTCCCAATTAGTGTCCCAATCAACCTCCCAATTAATATCCCAATTAGAGTCCCAATTAGCATCCCAATTAGCACCCCATTTTAAAAGTTGGTGTGATTTTGGATGCTAATTAACATCCCAATTAACGTCCCAATTAGCACCCCAATTAGCATCCCAATTAGAATCCCAATTAACATCCCAATTAGCATCCCGATTATCATCCCTTTTTAAAAGTTGGCGTTATTTTGGATGCTAATGAGCATCCCAATTAACGTCCCAATTAACATCACAATTATCATCCCAATTAGCATCCCAATTAGAATCCCAATTAATGTCCCAATTAGTGTCCACAAAAGCATCCCATATAACACCAAGAATAGACTCCAAAAAAATGTCTTGAATAACATAGCACCATATATTAATCCACGGTTAGCAATAGGAATTGTGCCATGAATTTCAGCAGGAAAAACATCCAACATAATGCCAAGAATAGATCTAGGAATTGCACCTAGAAAACATCCAACATAGTTCCAGGTATAGCACCTGGAATAATGCTAGAAATTTCGAAAGGAACTGCGCTAGGAATCGCACTAGGTTTAGAGCTAGGAATTTTGTTCGGGAAATGTTTGACATAACATCAGATATATCAATGTCAATGTCAATGATCATGATCCATGTGATAGTACTTTTGGATCTTGATTTATCATAGTGGCACCTAAATGATCGTAATCATGGAACTTTTGGATCATGATTAATCCTAATGAGGGGTAAATTACCTTAATGTCACCTAAATTTCTCTTATGGAATTTTAGTGTCCCCAACAACATTTGATAGACCCTAATGGCATATGATTTGTACCTAACAACATGACGATGATGCATTACGATAATTATGATGGAGAGTATGGATATGATTTGATAAGTATAAGAGTATATCATCCATC
>LPNX010243466.1:1669-155833 GCA_001517045.1 Pseudotsuga menziesii | reverse complement strand
AGGTAGTATGGCTCCTTGCTCATTATTATCGCAATTATATTGATGATGACTACGACGATGACAATGATGTTGATTTATTGTATGATGATGATGACAATGTGGATGTCAATGATGATTACATATGTTGTATCACGTTTGGATCCTAATTGATTCTAATGACACCTAAATGTCTGTAACAACATCTAAACAACCCTATTATCATCAAAATGACTGTAGCGACATTTGAATGAACTTAACAATTACATGACTTAAATCCTAATGTCGATGAGTGATTAAGAACACTAATGGCATAAGCCTAACCATAATGACAATGACGACAGTGGTTTTGTTGATGATGTACTTGATGTTGATGATGATGATGATAATGAGGATGATGATCAAGATGATGTTGATGCACCATATGGCATCGATGATGATGATGACAATGTCGATGTCCATGATGATGATGCATGTCATAATACTTATGTATATTGCAGGACTTGATATATTGGAGTTAATAACAAGTAATAGAGGTTGTGAGGTGTTGACCATAAAAATATTGTTAGCCATTGGGTTTTACATTGACTGATATGGCCATTAGGTTTAGTAGTTCCCCCCACCCCCCCTACACCCCCCTTTCATAAAGGTAGTACAATACCACCTATCATGGTGCTACAAAAATTAACCCTACAAGGTTGTTTTGGACACCCCACCCATCCATACCCTCATTTTTACCAAGAACATCCAATGCACAAGAAGTGGATATCCATCTTAACACAAAAGCTAACTTTATTTGTACTCTAAAGAATATTTTGGTTTTGGTTTAAAATGGAATGAAACAACAAGAATTTTAATAATTCTCATAGTGTTACTTTNTTGAAATAAAATGTCACAATTTCAATTACACCATTTACACAACATGTTAACCTTGCCAAATTTGGTACGTTGCATTACATGTGGCCCGACATTAACCTCTGAGAATGGAACATAATCTAAGAAGAAAATCATGGATGGTTTACATGGATTTTTTACACCCTTTTTTTTATCTTATGAGATATCGATACCCCAAAGAAACTTCATATAATTTCTTTTCATTTGATGTAATTTAGATAACCTTTTATATACTGGAAAAAATGCCTATGTTTATTGTCAAATTTATGTTGTCCCATACCTTTATCTCAGGTAATCTTGCTCATTGATTAACTAAGATACAAGAACATTATTTTGAAATATCTAATTCTCATACTTGTAAAGGGAATTATTTGGCTCTTCAATATAATATTGGTTACCATTTGTCTTAGCCTATTTGTTGGGATTTTAGATAGGACCACAATTCCTTAAGGAAGCCCAAAGGCTCACTCGAAGCGACCAACTTTATGTTTAGTTAAAGTGATCCAAAGTTATGGTAAATTTTATCTAGGTGGGATATAATATGTTTAAATAACTAATTAGTTATAGCGATATGCCCACTACTTATTTTAGGTACAAAATCCTTCCTAGACATGAGATTTGAGATTCCCTATTCATTGTCAAACCCAACTCAACTTATTCCTATGAAAACCAAGCCACTCAATACCTTCAAACTAAAACATATCCCAATATTTAGTACCAATGATAATGAATATTGATGACTTCAAGTGGTTTGATGGGATTTTTAGTCTACTAAGGTTGCACATAACAAAAATATTAAGCCATAACAACTTCAATCTCTTTTTGTGGTATAAATGAGGATGCCATTAGCGTAAAAAATGTTCAAGGAACAATTGAAACCCTAATAAAAACTCATCCCTTAAGGTGATAGAAATATGATGCATATTATACCTTCCCACTACAACTCTCATGGGTTGTCTAACCTCAAGTAAGGTCAAAAGAAATGAAAAATGCACACCATACACAATTATTTTCTTCTCGTGTTAAATGACCCATCAACCTTGAACTCTTTTAACAATCTACACATGCTATGTAATAATGTTAAGGACATACCTTACCAACTTCCTTGTTCAACAAGGTACTAAATTAATCCATAAATAAACCTTATAACAACACTAGATAAACTTACAACACAAATTTAACAATAGATCTTCTTCTAGACTTTTAGTGGTTCATCTAAATTCTAACTACAATAGTTGAATTTGTCTTCTTATATATTTTTAGTGGTTCAAGTAAACACAAATTACCATAGTTGAATTGTTCTAACCCATCTAGATGCAAATTTGACATCATATAAATTATAACAATATTCATTAAATCTAAACATAGACAGAAATTGTAATAAAACTTATCTTGCACAAAAGCTAAACATCTTAATTCATTACCAAAGAGATTTTCCTTTGGCCATAGCCATCAAATGTGGACAAAACTATCATGTTGGGATATGTGGTGACAAGGGAGAAAATGATTCCCTATATTTCTCTATACGATCACAAAAAATTCCTCAAAATGTTGCTACATGTCCAAAATAGTAAGTTAACTTACAAGGAAAATGAAATAATCCCTTTCCACTAGCCATTTTGGTGCAAATTTTATGAAGACCTAGTTACCAACACTCACCAAAGTTTTTGACCAATCCTTCACTACTAATCTCACACTAGCTTGACCACTCCATTGTCAATGTAACAGAGGGAAAACAAGCTCTTCATGACCAGGCTACAACTTCGACACGGGATCCCTTTGCTAACTATAATTTTGGTGAGGGATCCAAGTTTTCAAAAATTTGCTCTACTTAGGAATTCATTCCTTACAAGTACAAATATAGCTCATTTTGTGTAAGGACCCAACTTCCCATACTCTCATGCTCCCATACAACAAAATGGATCTTCATTATAACTAGCATGAAGTTTATTGTAACATTGTAGTACTTATAAAATCGAAGAATACCAACATAACTGATATTTGTAGTTTCAAACAAATTGTTGCAACATGGCACTCCTGTCAATTACCTATCCTAGTTCACAAAGAAGCTCCGTGTTTAACTTGCCAATGGATGATCCCATGCATTCTTCACTTGAATATCTAGATAGTAAATCCAATCACAATAGTGTACCTTTTCTCACAATAGTGATGTAATTGTTTAGACAAATTGCTATGTAGATTTGTCTTGTTATGTGATTGTTATAGTCATAAAAATTCATCACTAACATTTCTTTATATTAAAAAAAATTAAAAAAAATCAATTCCACTAAATTCACAAAAATGTGGGTGGAGAATTTCTTCCATCTTCATTGAAAATTTTAGAACAAAAATGTGGGTGCCAAATTTCTTCCATCTTCATTGAAAATGTATGGATTAAGTAGCTCTAATTTTGCTTGTTTTTGGGGATTTTATGGATTTCGAAGTTTTGATTTTTATTATTTTCGATGCACTAGGGATTGAGGCTACTGATTCTGTAATCAATCCTTCCAAGAATATGATACAATGCATCTACACCCTTAATACATACTCAACCAACAACTGAAAGAGGGGATGGACCTTTTATAGACCAATGGATTTGCTTAGACGGTTTGCTATGGGAAACCTTGACAATTTCTGGACTGAGAATCTACTATAGGATACAAAGGAGTACTCTATTGCAAGCCAGTCATGAGTACTAGAAATGAGTACTCTTGCAAATGGGAGTAACTTATAGGAATGTGAGCTATGGAGAATTCTTTGACATATAGGAAGAATATAGACAACCATGGGATAAATACACCAATGCTGGAATATATCTTCTTATAGCTAGGATACCCAGTTTTACTGGCTGTAGTGGCTTTGTCCCATGCCCTGATTGAAGTGTATATGCTCACCAACAATGAGGGAAACCTCTCTACAATGCATAAACAATTATCATAAACAAATTGGGCACAAACTTGCATAATTTGTGTGAAGTGTTCGAAAGTGTTGATGTTGTCCTTGGCCTTTTGTTTAGTATTTTTGATGCCCTACAAACAATATTTATGGCATATTGATAGGAAGTGGGTGATTTCTAGAATTGAGTTATGGTATGTTTTTTCTTCAAAAACATAAGTTCATTGTCCTTCATGAGTTTCTTAGGATCTTCAATTAGCATCCTGGGTGTTGTTGCTCTCTAACTATGTTCCACCACTACTACGTATGGCTCAAAAGTCCCACAAAAGTTTGCCATGATTAAGTCAAAATTGATTTTTTGTGGAAAAATAGTTTAAATTTTGGAAAAAAATAAAAATTCCCCCGATGATCATCGCTATAACGATGCATAGTCAATAACATCTCTATAGCGACAAATGTTCGTCGCTATAGCAAGGTTATCGACTATGTGTCGATATAGCGACGATCATAGAGGAAATTTTTTTTTTCTTTTTTAAAGGCTCACCATTGTAGAACCTTGATGATAATTTCTGAATGTTTTCCTAAAACCATTGTTATTTAGATCCATTTTGGTATCAACAGGAATCAATGGTGAGCTATCGAGACATGGTTAATTGTGAAGGGCCCCAAGCTAGATCGACAAACTCCATGCCTCCACATAATGCATATATAAAATAGAAACAAAGAAAATAACAAAAAAATAACCACACATTACATTGTTGTTAAAAAAAAGACAAAGGAGAAGAGAAGCATTACAATTGGGGGAGTTGAATATTGGGGATGCCTAGTCTTTCAATTGACCCCTATTAGAGCTCAATCTTCCATAAACTTAGGCACACAAAATCATAAGGGGTTATTTGGCGAAGATCAGAAGGAATGTTGTATTAAAATTACCGTGAAATGATTGTTAATGAACTAGAGAGCCAAAATTCATTGTAACCTACAAATTGTTGAGAGATAAAGATTGACCATAGTTATTTGATACCAGTTTTTTTTCTCCTTTAGGTTTCCCTAGGTTAAATTTTGTGTTCAATGTATTATATGTTGTGAGATTTAATTATTAATCTAGTTTTTATGTTCCAGTATATTTTCAAATGAAATTCATTAGATTATAGTGTCATATAAAAATATGTTATTGCTTTCTCAAGCTCGTTCCCTTGGACACAACGATAGGACACTCCAAGTCATGTCATCAAAGTTGAAGGAAGATGGAAGGTGTAGAAATAAGAGGTGTTATCCAAAGTTATAATCTCAAACAAAGTTTCTAATGAGTGTTGCTACTATTATGCATTGTGGTTTCAACCTACAATCAACCCGTAGAGTTGTCCATATTTTGATAGGACAAGACTTGTGTCTTCATTACATAACTAGCCTATTCATTTGTTAATTCATTACAACCTCCATTGTAAGAAGATACATACTCGTTGCTTTTTCATTTAGTTGGAAAACAATGGAGGAAAGAAAACTTATTTATGAGAATGTTCCATTGTGACTGCTTGGCATTTAATTGAATGAAAATAAGAGTGTTGGGCTTTGCACTGCACTCAAGTTTTGTCATTTGGTTGAGACTAGAAGTAATGTAGAAGTGTTATTTTGATTGGGTATTTGATCGAGGATTGACTTCAATAAACTAAACAATAGAATCATAAAAAAACACACGAAAAAAACCATGCCAATGAATAAACATTTAAGGAAATTAATCTTAGTTTGATGATAAATTGCAGCGACATCAAACTAACTCTATTCCATGGACGAATATTGTTTCAAGAGTTACTACATACTACCTAAGCATATCCTCTGTATTGATGGTTTAATTATCTAGTTGTGCATAAGGTTAAGGAGCTTGGTTTTTCGAGGTCAAGAAATTTTTTGAAGGCCCTTTTACATGTTAATTCTCAAGAGTACCCATTTTAGGGTCCATGGTTAAATTAATGGGAGAGGAACTAGATTTTGATAAATAAAGAAAACTATAGCTACAAAAACGTGCTTGAGTAAACATTTAAATGCATGGGAAGGTTGAGAAATGAAATCCACCTTGGGTAACAAAGTTAGGTAGTTTATTTGATAGATAAGTTCTCGACCTAAGGTAAAAAGGACAACACGAGCATTTCTCCATGTCCATTACTTACGAAAATGATAGAGATAATGCCCAATTCCTTGAGGAGTGAAAAAATAAAAAGAAGGTATTTAATTGGATTATAGGTGTTGAGACAACACCATATGTGTGGCTTCAATATATTCCTAATCCAAGGATTTATAGGCATGCCTGTTGTAATATCATAGATCACAGAGGGTTACCAATAATACACATTGAATTATATAGACATAATAGACACAAGAGACAAGAACATAGATATAGAACAACAGATTATATTATATCATGAGGGTCCATACATGCACAGAACTGAACTGAGTTCTCAACTTGCTCAACAGCCTAATATATATGATTTAGAAACAGTTACATATAACTACCTATCGGTTTGGTCAACCAACACGACCTTATGTAGCCGACCTGATCTCCTAATCAATCGCTTGTTCGACTAGTCGGCTCACCAACTAGCTCCTCCAACATCCCCGCCAGGAACAAAATGTTTCTTCGTCCTGAAGAAATAGGGGAGGTACTCAAAATTTGTACTGTTTGATATAGTTACATTATTTTTTGTTTTCATGGGCTATGCAGTCGGATGGTTGGTCGTTTTTGTATGCATACTTCAACAATTGCTTCCATAGTAACGACCAATTGATGTTGAAATTCTATACAACTTTGTAGTACTTTCTGGATGTTGATGGTCAATGTTGTGATGCTTGATAAAGTCGACATATTCTCCTGAATGGCCAGGTCTACTATACTTTCCATGTTGGGTCCCAATAATTGATCTTTTTCTTCTGCTACTTCTAGTAATATTTTCATCTGCGGGCAGATGGTATATATTTTATCCAAGCTTGGGAGTGCTTGATGTAACCACTAGTGTGCTTGTCTTTCTAGTCTCTGTAGTTTGGTCGTCTCCAGTACGATTCGATCTTGTATCTGGTTTCTCAGTGCTTCTTCAGTGCCTTTTCTTCTTTCCAACACTTGAATCTATTCTCGAGTCTGTCGGGTCTATTGAAATACTTTTCCGTAATAAGTAGGCTAGTCACGAAGTACCTCTTCTATAATGACAGATTCTTCCAAGTGGTTTTGCAGCACTTTGTAAGCTTCTGAGAATGTTGTGTACTGTTGCATTAATAATATGGATGTCTCTTTTTTTTTATTCTTTTGTATTTTGTATTTGTACTTGTAGGGTCACAACCATAATCTCAAATAGTTGATATGCTTTTTCTAGTGGCTTGTTGGTTCCGGATTCCATTGGCCATGGTATTATAGTTTGAGATAAGTTTCTACATTTTGACAGGAATTCGACTTGTTCATTCTTAATGTCATTGACCTGCTGTGGTCTAATCTGGCTTCTTGTTTTTGCCTTGGTGGCCAGAGTTTCTAAGAGTTGTCCCAACTTGTCGTCTCTTAGTTTTGTTGTGTCGACTACAGTAGTCGATCCCAGCTGGCTAAGGTG
The DNA here is from genome assembly GCA_001517045.1 of Pseudotsuga menziesii. NCBI lineage: Eukaryota > Viridiplantae > Streptophyta > Pinopsida > Pinales > Pinaceae > Pseudotsuga > Pseudotsuga menziesii. The sequence goes on along the minus strand of LPNX010243466.1, from coordinate 148,478 downwards.
GATCCTTGTCGGCCTCTGCTCTTTGTGATGTTCCTTCTTCTTTTTGTCTCTTTTTCTCTTGTGTTTGTGCTGTTCTATCTACTGTTGTCCATGTGCATCTGCAAGTGGTGGGTTCTCTTTTAGTTGGTTTTTTGGTTGCTGATCTGCAACAGTCGGTGTAACTTCTGGTTGACTTTCTTGGGTGGGATCTATAGATGGATGTGTATCTGGAGGATTTGGTCCAGATGGTTCAGAGTTTTTTAGAGGTTCTAGATTGGGAAGTGGTGGTGGAGATGGTGAATGGTCCAGTGTAATTGGTGTAGTGGGGATATTGTCAGACACTAATGGATTGTAGACTTCTAGTGGTGAGTCATCAAGGTCATCAGAGAACAAGTTGTCGATTACCTTACTGATTGCTGCCATGTCAGCCTAGTTATCTTCTTCCATACCTTCAACTGGTTCATTGGATAGTGGTGGCTGGGGGTTATCTGAGGGTATAATTGATGTGGTGCAACTTGCAGCAATTTCAGAAGAGGTGTCAGGATTTCTTACAAAAGTTGACTTAATGGTTGCTATAGTTGTTGGTTTTTGTGGTATCTGGCCAAGTTGTCGTGCTAGGAGTTGGCGTGTTGTGCTAGATTCGACCAAGGAGCACTTGGTAGAAATTTTCTGGGCTGAAGTAAACAATTCTAGATGTTTTTCAATGAATTCTTGGATGTCGCCATCCTGGTCGAACCTCTCTTTTAGGGTTTTTCAAATTAGAGGAAATTTCAACTCAAAATGGGCCTTTTAACTTTTATTCAAATTCCATGTCATCATGTGTTAGCCAATGAAATTGCTTTAAATTTGAAATACCGTATAGGTCTTAAACACTTTTTTAATATAAATTTGGGGATAGGCATCATAAAAAAAACTACTTTTTTTGTTTGTATTTTTGACATATCTCCTCGTGTTTTTACTCAAATTTCGATCGGGAGAGCTCGTTGGATGCGGAATTAAATTCCGCATCCAACGAGTACCCACTTGGCATACTTTTGATGGACCCCGCTACCCCAAAAACAAGAAATACCTGAAAAAATGAAATGATGACATCATCATTCCATTTTTTCAGATATTTCTTGTTTTTGGGGTAGCGGGGTCCGTCAAAAGTATGCTAAGTGGGTACTCATTGGATGCATAATTTAATTCCACATCCAACGAGCTCTCTTGATCGAAATTTGAGTAAAAACACGGGGAGATATGTCAAAAATACAAACAAAAAAGTAGTTTTTTTCTTTTCTTCCTCCAAAATTAATAAATATTATTTTATTATTTTAACTATTATTTTATTAGTTCATTTTAGGAGGCCCATTTTGAGTTGAAATTTCCTCTAATGGGCATAGTTTTTTTGCAAATGTCGACTGGGCTTATGGTGGGTATTTGTGTGGTGTCTTCTTGTGTAATTGAGGTTGGATATGAGGTTGGAGGTGTAGACAGTAGGTCGACAATGTTTTCATCAACTGAAGGGGTTGTAGATTTTACCTTTTTCGATATTCCCTGCTTTGCTCCTGACTCGACGAAGCGTTTGAACTGTGTCTTGACTAGAAATTTGTTTGCTACAGTGTCTTCTATGATGTCGATGGATGTAGCTACTAGTTCATCTTCTGATTCTGATTCTGAGAGGATAAGCTTGCACTTCCCCTTCCCTTTTTCTTGATTTTCCTTTTTTCTTGCAGCTACTATTTCCATTGCAACTTTTCTGATTTTGTCTTTGTTTATAGAGTATTCTAGGTTGTCAGATTCAATGTCTTCCTCTAGTCATGCTCCTCCCTCCTGTTGGTGAACTGGACTGATGTTTTTCTCCACTGTTTTGGCCACCTGATGCTCCATCGGTGTACTTCCCCTTTGGGTCGGTGGTGGTAAAGTTGTTACTTGTAGTTTGTTAGTGTCCTCTACTAGTGTTTCTTCCGACACAAAGATGCTGATATATAGTCGGAGTTCATAGTCCTATTCCTTCTCCTGGTCAGTGAGTGGTTCTTCAATTGGTAGGTTTACTTCTTTAGCCTTTGCTGGTATTGATAGTTTTGTATTTTATTGTCAATCTAGCTCTTGGAAAATCTCTTCGACTGTTGGGTAATAGTCGAGAGCTCTTGCTTTTGCTTTTTCTCCCTGCATATACCAGACTGCTATGTGGTCTAGATCGAGTTGAATATGAGGTGTTTTCGGAAGACTTCTTTGGATTTTTTGAGGCACCCTCCATCTGGTCATCTGGATTTTAAGGTTTTGGAACCAGTTTTCCATCATTACTTTACCATTTTCTAATTCTTTCAGTGTTCCATTCTACGCAAATGGCTTGAACCTCAACATGTGGTATTTGTGTGGTTCTTGGAACTATTTGTCCTAGACTGGGCATAAGTGGTACATCATGATCCAGAGTATTAGAGATGGGAACCTTTTAATTCTGGCTAACTCCTAACACTTGTCACATATAGATTTGAGCATGTTGGCGACATATTGAGCCCATCTATACACTTTTCTTATTTCTGCTATTGTGTCTACCGCTTCTAACATATCTAGCTTCAGGCCACTCCCTCATCCTGTAGGGGTGAGCCTTGTTGCTATGATTTTGGCTACGATTTGTGGCGTACGGGCTTGTATTTGACTGAACATTATCCCTTTTGAATTTTTTCCTAATGGTGTCCCTGTGAATCATTCTACCAATCCTTCTTTTATGTCGATAGGGATAGGGTCGCCTTGGTTTGAAAGACCAGTCAGCTTGTATATGATTTCGCTAGAGATTTCTACTGGCCTATCGAAGTAAATTTTTCCATTGTGGTATCGATTGATAATGAATTTTACCATGGTTTCTTTCATTCCTCCAAAACTCACCATGAACGGTGTGTTCATGTAGTTCATAATGGATCTGTCATTTATCTTCTCTGCTTCTTGTGTTTGTTTCTTGTCAACATAGGCCCATTCCTTGATTTCAGCCTAAATTTTTTCCCATGAGGTTTCTTGTACCTTGGCGTTTTTGATGTTTCTTAGTTGTCTCATGAGTGGGGTTTTTTTCAATTGCAGTTCCCTTGATTTTGCAGCTGTAGCTCTGGTTTGCTTTGGGGCCATCTCGTTGGTCTCTTGGTCAACTTTTCTTCCAGGTTCTCGTTTCTCAATTTTCTGACTGCTGAATTGTTCTATCTCTTCAAAATATGGTAAATGATCTTTTCTTGGTTCGATATTTATAGGTGGAGTGGGTGACGTTTCTATCGATAGATGTATTAATGGCAGAAGTGATGGTCTAGCACTGTCTCTGGAGTTTGCGTTTATTGCAATTTGATTTTGGTGCTCCTTCTGTCCGTAGTCATGAAAGCGTGATTTGACCTTTGGGGTTGTCGGTCGATGTCGATTATGCGAATGGTTGATGGTGATATGTCGATGGGTTTGGTGTTAGTTTTTGAAGTGCTAGTTATTGTATCTTTTGAAGTTTCCTATCATCCTGAGTTATGGGTGTTGGTTATGTTTTGTTGTTTTTAGTCTTCTTAGATTTTTATAGTTTTTGTCTGACAGTTATGGTCGTTATATGTATGTTTATTTTTTTCTTTTATTTTTTTGAACTTGTTTTAATTTTTGTACCGTTTTAGTCGGGCACCATTAACAAGTTTCTGAAATATTATGCCTTGTAATGTCTTTAGTTGTACTGATCCATTGGCATAAATCTCTTCGACAATGTAATGTCCCATCCATTATGTGTGTAACTTTTTGGGTTTTCCTTTTACTCGACTGTTGTATAGTAAGGTGAGGTCCCCTATAGACATATTTTTGTTTTTAATATTGCGATCATGCCAAGATTTCTACTGCTATTTTTGGATTTCTTGATGTTGTAGAGCGATAAGTCGGTGTTCCTCTAGCTTGCTTAATTGCATCAGTCGGTCCTTCCTACCTTCTTTGACATCGACATGTAAAATATATTCTATGATAGGTGTTTGTTGTCGAAAATGTAGTGGAACAACTGCTTCTTGGCCTTAGACTAGTCAGAACGGTGTTTGGTTGGTCTAACGCTTGTATGTTGTTCTGTAAGCCCATAGTACTGCAGGTATATTTTTGTCCCAATCATCTTTGTCAGTATTACATATTTTTGTTAGACCCCTTGTTAATGTTCTCTTTAATTCCTCTATTACTCCATTCGACTGAGGGTGATAAGTTGTACTACGTCAGTGGTCAATTTTGAACTGGTCTGTTAGTGCTTTGATGGTTTTGTTAATAAAGTGTGAAACCTAGTCACTGATTAGGGTTATTGGGCATCCAAATCTAGTAATTATATTTTCGTAGATAAATTTAGCATCTATCTCACTAGAACATGTGTCGACTGGTTCTACTTCTACTGACCTGGTTACATATTCTATTGTAGTTATTATGTACCTTTCACCTGTTCTTTTTGCTGGTATTGAAAATGGCCCTATGAGGTCGATGGCCCAAATTTCAAATGTCAAACTTGGGTTTAATGATATCAAGGGATTTTCTGTACTAGGCAGAGGTTGACCCAGTCGTTGACATATGTTGCATTGGCTAACAAATGTTTTACAATATTTGTATAGTGTCGGCCACCATAGCCCTGACTGTTGGATTTTCTTGGTATTTGTGTCTGCTTGAAAATGTCCTCCCACCGGTCCATAGTGTGCTTCATACATGATATCATCTTTGTCATTTTCTAATACGAATCTTCTAAGGATGTTGTCCAGGCTCATTTTATATAAAAATCCATTTATGAGGCTATATGGTGCAACTTTCATAACTAAGATTTGTTTCTTTTTCATGCTCATGCCCTCTGGTGTTTGACCATTTTCTAAGAATTGAGCCATTTCCTCTAATTCTGTTGGGACTACTTCTATTCGAAATAAGTGTGCATCTAGTAGGTTGTCTTCTACTCTTGTCAGCTCCTCTCCTATGTCGATTCATGATAAGTGGTCGGGTCCGACATTTATTTTTCCTTATCTAACAATGACTTCAAATTCAAATTCTTGGAATAGTAGTAGCCATTGAAAAATTCTCCCATGGTGTAAGGGTTTGTTTACAAGGTATTTTAATGCTTGGTGGTTGGTATAAAATATGAAATGGCTGGATAGTAGGTAATGTCGATACTTCTGTTGTGCAAAAACCATTCCTAATGCTTCTCTCTCTATTGTCGAATAGATTCTTTCTTCCTTATTTATTTTTCTGCTGCTGTAAACTATGGGGTAATCCATTCCATCGTCCCCTCATTGTGTTAGGATCGCTCCTATTGCTAGGCCTAATGTGTCGATGTGTATGTGAAATTTGATCGACTAATTTAGGAACCTTAGGTTGGGTGCCTCTACTAGCTTCCTTTTTAGTGTTTCAAATGATATTTTACATTCATCTGTCCAGTCGAGCTCCTGATCTTCTCTTAATAGTTCTTCCAATGGATAGGTCATAATTGAGTAGTATCTCATAAATTTCCTGTAATATCCTGTATGACCAGGTAGTACCCTGACTTGTTCTGGGTTCACTGGTGGTTTTAAGTTGAGGATAATTTTTATTTTTACAAAGTATACCTTGATGCCTTATTTGCATACAGTGTGTCCTAATAGTATCCCTATAAGAGTTAGGAATATGCATTTCCTTATGTTCAGAGACAGCTGGATATGTCAGCATCGTTCCAACATGAGCCTTAGCCATTTGTAGTGATCTTTCAACATAGAGTATATTTTCCAATCATCAAAATATACTGCCATTGTTTTGTAGATATATTCTTGAAATTTTTTTACCACTATTCTCAAAAATACTGCAGGTGTGTTTTTTAGACCAAATGGCATAACCCTGTAGGAAAATGAGCTGAATTCAAATACGAATGTTGTCTTTTTCTGGTCTTCTTTGGATATTGGTACTTGGTTGTAACTTGAGAATCCATCTATAAATGAGTAGAATTCATGTCCTATGACTTCATTTAGGATTTCATTTGCATAGGGTGTTGGGAATGGGTCTGTTAAGGTGACTTTGTTTAATTCTTTGAAATCAACACAGATCCATAGCTTTTTCAAGTCGTGTTTATTTGGATGTACAACCATTGGACTTGCCCATTTCTATTGGTGAATAGGGTAAATAATTCCTGCTGCAAGCATATTATCAATCTCTTTCTTGACTATCTCTTTGTATTTATGAGCTAATTTATATGGCCTCTTCTTTATAGGTCGAACATCAGGTTTAATGTAAATCTTCATTTCACCCATTTCATGGACTAGACCTTTGAGATCTTTGTAGTCTCTAGCGAATACATACTAGAATTATTTCAGTAAGTTTACTATTTCAGTTGTTTGTTCTTCACTCCAGTAGTTTCCAATTTTTGCCATTTTTGGTCGATCATCATTTGATATGTCAAATTCTTTAGTTTTCATTTTGGCATCTAGCCATTCTGGTGCTTTGGTTTCATTGATCGGTCAGCTCCCTTCTTTAAACTGTGAAAATGTAGCAAGAAAGTCTGCTGTAGTCATTCGGTCGATATCTTCTTTGTCGGTTGTTTCGACTTTAAGTACTGTGCGAATTGATTTTGTTGTTTCTCAATGGTATGATTTCCATTGAAAGCTTTTCCCTTCCAGATTTTCGTTTTCCATTTGTAGTCTTGTTGACTGTGGTATTGTCTTGGTTTGTATGTTATTACATGTTATTGTTGGTCCGTCATAATTTTGTGTTAGGGTGTTGTTCCTGGTTGGTTCTATAAATGCTTTGATTTGTTTTGCAAATTCGACTAACTTTTCATTTTTTGGTATAAAACTGAAGTCTTTGATGAAGTTCTCTCTAAGCTCATTCCATTGAAATGTTTCACCCTGTGCTTCTTCCATTTTGTACCATTTGTTTGGTAAGTCAGATAGCGTTGATGGAAACAGGTGTGGCCATGTATGTTCGTATTTATATTAAATTCTTTTCCACTCTCTTTCACATGTTCTTATGTGTTCTTTTGGGTTTTTCCCTTGGATGAACATAGGTATTTGGGATTGTTTGGTTATCCTTTTTCCTCCAAATATTTCTACAAAGTAAGTCAAAGCTGTTGTCCATGTCTGCAATTTGGATTGATGGGTATCCCACCATCTAGCGGCTTGTCCTGTGAAGGTTTCTACTAGGCTTTGTAGTCGGCCATGTTCACTAATGTTTTTAGATACTTGGTCTATATTCATAACTAGTGATTCTCTTTATTTGTATCTTGGGAGTTGTTTGATACTTACATTTCTTGGTTTTAAGGTAGGGTATTCCTTGATTTTTTTTTCGAATATTTTTAGGACCATGGAAACTAAGAAACATTGTTGGACTAGTTTCTTTTGTACTCTATGAATGGTCCAACAACCTCTTGTTTGTGTCTCATAGTTTTCGACTTCCCAATCATATAATTCCATGTCCGCGTTGTATCCTATTGAATCTTAATTTCCTAAGTGAAGTTCGCAATAGACATTGGGTTTTGTGTAGTCTTCATTATTTTGTATTTGATATAATTGTTGGATGTCGACTTCGTCATCAATAGGTTCCATCCAAGGTTCTCCTTGGGATGGATGGATAGGTACTATGACTTTCTGTCCATTCCCCTTTAGTTTTATCCTTTCTTTGTCTAAAGATATCGATGCTTTCATTTTTCTTCCCCAAGGTCGACCTACTAAAGCTGGGAAGGAAATGGATCCTTCCTTAGGGTCAATAATTTCAAAGTCGACTTTAGTCAATATTCCTTTTATTGTCATATCGACGTTTCTCCAAACTCTGATAGGTTCGATCAGACCTTGGTTGGATAATTTGAGGTATATTCCTGACTCATATAGTTGAGATCTACCCAATTGTTCCCAAGTGTTGTGATTCATAATGTCTAATTGTGAGCCGAAGTCGAGTACAACTTGTTGAACATGGTATCCTTCAATTTCTAGGTCGACAAGTGGGTCGGCATCACTTTTGTCCTTTTGGTTTAGGATGCATATGTTTTTTTTTTGTTTTTCTATATTATTGTTGTGTTTCATATTATACAATAATTCAATGAATTTAGATACCACTTTATCATCTTGTACTAAACGTATTAATTCTTTAACTGTGCTTTGTCGACTATCATCAGCTTCTTCTTGTCTAGTAAATTGTTTAAATATATTCGTTGCGTCATTATACAAGTGTTTTTGTGTAGCAGGGTTTGGGTAATCATTATTTTATTTTATTTTACTTATGCATGGATTATCACTCCCAATTTTTGTCCCTTGTCAGGTTACTATATGCAGGTTCTTCATTTTGATTACATCATGTTTTTGAACGCACGACAAGACATTAACATTTTTCTTTTTATTGATTTTATCAAGCATAGTAGGACAATCCTCTAATGAGTGATCATCGACTCCACAACTAGTACAAAATTTTAAATCGATTCTGTCCTTGTATGGGCAGTCTGCATACTGACGAACTTATTTATAGCATGTAAACCACTGAATTAATAGTTGTTCATCAATTATGTAATACAGTTGGCTAAAAAGTTCTTTCCATCGTTTGTCATACTCTCGGACAGACTCTGCTGGATTTTGAGATGTTGTTGTCAACCTTTTGGCTGCCATATTTTTTGCGTCTGGAGTTATAAAGAAAAACAATAATTGCTCTTTAGTTTTTTCTTTAGATGCTTGGGGAGTTCTCTCAATATAGGTCATGTACCATGTTAGTGCTCTTTTCCTCATGGCACTGATGAACTCTTCCATTTGTTGATATTCACTTGTAACTTGATTTGCGTCCCATATTGACTCACAGATGAACCAATGTCATCGAGGATCTTCAGCACCCTCATATAGAGGGATATGTCCAATCCGTGACCCATGTCAGAATCGTTGTCACTGTCTCCTTCTGGAGGTGGCAGTGGTGGGGGTAGTGGGATGTTTTTCTTGTCTCATTGTGCAGAGATGTTGTTGATGAAACCTTTGTTCCCATCGGTTGTTTTGTCTGTCATTTCTTCTCTGACAAGCAGTCGGTTCGGGTTGAATTCTCCTGTCAATGTCCAAATGCACTGTTTTGTTTGCAGGTCCGACTGTTCTGTATTTTCCAAAGTTGTATTTGGAAAGAGGGTTCCTCCTTCATGTGTCCGGTAAAGTAAGTGGATACTTCGGTTGGAAGGGTACGCCTGAAGTGTTACCCAGTTTCCTTCCTTCGGTCGACGGATCACTAGATGATTATCATCATTTACCTCATCGTCTAGTCAACTCCATATACCAAACTCACCAGCTCTTAGTCTTAGTTCTTCTTCGACAATGGCTTGTATCCTAGTACTCTGATTCATTGGAGACAGAGGTCTTATCTCCCGGGGAACTTTTATTTGGAGAGCTTCACACTGCTTTATCCACAAGTATTCTTCCATGGGTGATGCTTCTTCATCAATGCCTTCTTCCTGTCGGTCATGACCCAATTCTGGCAGATTTATTTCCTGGTATGTCACCCTAGTATTCATTCCTCTTTGCAGTGCTATAGACTGTTCTCTTATTTCTTCCCTTCTTTTCAGCCTCTTCTCTCTCTCTACTTTGTGTAAATCTGTCATACCTTTGTGTGTCACTGTTCGTTCGATTTCCTTTTTAGATTGAATTTTCATTGCTGGTGATGGTATCTCCTTTTAGTCGACTAGAATCCTCTTCACTTTACCCCGACTTATGACCAACTACCACCCCATAGCCTGCCCGATGCTTTAGAAATCTTAGATAGTTCTGTTTACTTGCTTAGGAAATATTCCCACTCCCTTTCGGCAATGAATTTTTCCCACTTTTCCTATTTCTCCACCCAGTTAGAATTTGGTGGTAGTTCATGTAGTGATGGATGAGGTTATACAATATGACCCACTCCTTTTTCTATCAGGAATTTGAATATTAGGGTGCGTAGGGAGCACAAGAACTGCTCGGTAAGGTCTATATAGAATTTTTTCTAAATGGTTTCTACCGAATTTCTTTCTTTTATGGCTTTCTCCTCGTAGAATTCATCTGTGACCTTTTCAAACCACTTCGACAGGTTTGTTTGTTCCCCTTGAATAAGTTTCACTAGCAGCTCTTGGTCCTTAGTTGCTTCTTTCTTTTTCATCTAGAAGTTTTTTCAGAAGCTGGGGTATCAATTCTATGAAATTCTCATGAGTTTCAATGAATAATTTCTCCTTCACTTGAGTAGTGGTTAATCTATTTCTCCTCGTGTAATTCTGAAAATAATTTGCTATCTTACGCTCCCACTAGTTCTTAATCTCTTGTTCTGATATCATCTGCTGATGGTCATCTCAGATATGTGCTACCAACAACGGAATCAATGTTGTAATATCACATATCACAAAGGGTTACCAATAATACACATTGAATTATACAGACATAACAGACACAAGAGACAAGAACATAGATATAGAACAATAGATTATTTTATATCTTGAGGGTCCATACATACACAGAATTGAACCAAGTTCTCAACTGGCTCAACAGCCTAATATATATGATTTACAAATAGTTACATATAACTACCCATTGGTTTGGTCAACCAACATGACCTTATGCAGCCGACCTGATCTCCTAATCAGTTGGCTGCTCAACTAGTCGGCTCATGGACTAGCTCCTCCAGCAATGCCCTTGACACAATATTGAAACAATTTGCGATTTTAATAGGAATTTAAGTAGATATATATATATCATCGTGAGTATGCTTAGGGGAATTATCATAAATTGATGGTGAAACTTCATAACAAATGACATCATTCTTGCCTTATCATTTATATTTATCTTGATATCCTTTGGTTTCTTTATCACTATTTTATTTTTCCACTCCACCTCTACACTTCAATATTTAGTAACATCATCCTTTGTGTCAATGTCTCCCTACCTGTACTTGCACAAATTTTCTAGGTGAGATGGGGTAAGGACAGATTTATGACTTTAATCCATTCCCTCATCATGATTTGTTATGAAAGAAATGCCATGTGACCAAAGACATTTCAAATAACTGTTTAATAATCCATAAATTTTCACTTCCTGGATGCAAAAGAAGAACAACATTATGATGCAAGGTCCTTATCACATGAACTATAGTTTTACGAGGGGGTAAATAAGTAATAAACATTCCAAGGAGCCACCTTCACTAGGATGTGACAATAATATAGTCCATACTATCATACCGAGCTTCACCACCTAAACTAGATCAGTTATTGTAAGCATTTTATATAGACACACCTCTCATGAACAATGAATAAAAACAATATTTTAAAGTTGGATTTGGGGCATATTTTAAGGTAGCTCAGGGTCTAATGCCACACACAAGTTCATTACATTGGTTAAGATACTCTCACGGTCTTTTTATATGATATCTCTCAAATAGACCCTCTTTTGGGCCTAAGGTCAAAGAAGTCGAGGGGCTGTTATGATATACAAATCCAAGTATGAACACAAAAATGCTTTTGAGAGCATAAATGGTAGGAGGAGGAGGAGTCTAGAAGAGTAGGAGGAGCATGGGAAGCGGCGACGACAACTAAATGAATTTGATCATCAAAAAGAGGGTCAAGAGAGGGAACATAGGATGATGAAGAAACCAAAGAAAGCAAAGGGGAGGAACAGGAACACAAAGAAGAGAAACATGAAGAAGAAGACGAAGAAGATAAAGAGGAGGAGGAATATGAGAATGAAAAAGTGCTTGGAGAGGTTTTTTATGAAATGGAAGATATCATAAATAAAAGTGGTTTTGTATGTTCCTTGTAAAGTGTAAACCCTTGTTTTCTCTCATGGCATCGGTGGTTCGATTTGAACTCTGTGTAGTTGAGTATCTTAATGTATACAGTGAATGTGTGGATCCTGTAACGAAAGTTGGGTGGATGCCTTTTCTACAAAAGTTTTATGGTTTCAATATCGCAGTTACTAAATCATTTTCCTTGGTGTTTGATGGTAATATTGCTCGTATCAGTGATGTAATATTTTGTCTCTTAAGAAACACAGTTGTCGTTGGAGGGTGAAAGATGGTTTAAAGGGAAATGCATCAAAGGGATAACATGGAAGAAATTCTCAATTAAGACTGGCTCAGAAGTCCAATCAAAGTATGGGTTCCATTCTTGATTGGTTAAAAGGCAATGGCATCCTCTTCTTGAACTGATCATGAGGTATGTGACTTGTGAAGGGAATTTTTCTCAGATACATTATTATTATCTTAGGTTATTGCTTATTTTTAAGGGGAAAGCACTCAATATGCTTTTTTATCTTATCAATAGTTTGCAAAAGATGGCGTATTCATTTTAGAACAACATAACTAATAGAGATATGAGTTTATTTCATCATGGTTTGGTTAAGATTCTCATCACCATAGGTTTTCTCGGCTTGGGGATAATTGGGACTCCTTTATCACCTGTAATAACTTCAAGGTTAATCAAGAATGGCCTCAACGTAGGCCAACAACCAGATGTAAATGCAGAACTGTCGTTCCTTTTAACACTAATGAGGAATTGGAATTTTTTTATTTTTACTAGTGTTAATTGGAACTTTAAAAGGACCACTACCCCTCCAACACGACCAATCTAGTAAACAAAGTGGTTTCCTCTCTCTTAAACACACAGAACCTGAAAATGATTTCCAGCCAGCTACCCAACAAACATGCTAGGACAACTTGAGTGACTTGCTGGTTTAGTACTTGAGCAATGGGTGACAGCAGGAAGCTATTTCTAATTTCAGATATGACCTTTCTTCTTGCTTGGCAGTTGATTTTGTTTCAATATGAAATTTTTAGCAGCTCAAAAATTAGCTCCATACAAAAATAAATTGAACCGTAAGCCTCTTATCCAAGTCAAAACCACATAAAATTTACTGCTCGTGTTAATCTTGGGTTGAATGATAATCCATTTTATCATCGCTCTCAAGACTCAACTCTGTAATATCTTTGAACTTTGGTTAAGCCATGTTTTCTTGGCCAAAACTGTAGTGCTAAGTGGAGTTTTACTTTTTTAACTAAGTTTTAATGAATCTGTGTCTAAATAAAACAAATTGTTTCTTTTAATCTCAATCCAAAAAGCTGCCACCAAGTGTTACAACGGATTTTACCACACATGGTGGATCACACCTTTATGGCCTTCCCTATCGCTTTGCAAACTATTTGGACCCCATGGAACATTTTTGTACCTTTCATGTTTCCAAGATCATCCCTAAAAACATGTCTTATTTTATATAGGTGAATTTTAAACCAATTCTCGTGTATATACACGGATTTGACCCTTAAACCCGTATACATTGGGATGTGTGCAAAAGGCCAAATAGTTTTGGAGTTTTCCTTGATGTGGATCCCAATCACTTGTCCCTTGGCCTTCCATATGCCTTGAGATCGCTCGGATTCAACCTTCCATTACCCCATTGAAGCACTATATAAGGAACCCTTTGGATACAATGAAAGGGGAGGAATTGAAGAGCAAGAGAACTATAGTCCATTGTTGCCGGAGCTTAGACTTGAGTCTGCATCCCTTTGTCCCTTGGAGCACTTTGTGTTCTTCCCAAGCTTTCCTTTGCTTGTGAGATTGTTATTGAGAGATGGAGGATTGAAGTGTTGGAGGCCCAGGTGGAGGACTAAGTTTCTCCGATTTGCAGACGTTCCAACAGAGGTTGTCACTATTGTAATCTCTGTTTTATATTAATAGAAATATCTTTTCTTGTCCAATAATGTGTATTTAAATGAGTATTGAATCCATGGATGCTTTTAAATGCTGATATGTTATTGATTATATATGCTAGAGTAGGTCCAACACGATTCTATATAGCATGCTTGTCTTGTTTGTTGAATGTTGAGAGAGAAATTTTTTTATACAAGCGAGAGTGGAAAAGCTCAACGGGGATCTACATCAACCGTCTGGAATAAGGCATGTATCGAGATCCTTTAGTGTTAGATATTTGGTTTCTCTTGCATATAGGAAAGGATTGATTTCTACGGTTACTTTGTCTGTTGTGGTACCCCAAGCCATAGGAACTTTTCTTCGTAATAGAATTGGCGACCATACTGGGGAGTTCCTAGTCATTTACTTTGTTTTTTTTTATCGGCATACAATGATCTTGAATTGCTCTGATTTCTCTGTTTCTAAGTCGAGTTTGGGGGAATGTTTGTCTGGTAGTGTCTGATAGGAGTAAAGTTTGTCTCAGCTTGTCTTTTTACCTTATTTTTACCTCTTTTTCTTCCTATACACGAGTTTTTTCTTCACAGTCGCGTGTACACGCAGTTTCTACTGGTATATCTGTGTATATATGCGGTTTTTTCTGCTCACAGTCACGTATGCCTTGAATTTTGATTTTTAGGGGAAGATTAAGTGTTGCTGGGTGAGTTTTGATGATTGCCGAGTCTCCTTGGATGCTTCTAGAGTCTATATACACCTCTGTTTCTGACCATAGACGTCTTTTAGTTAGAATTTTTTAAAATGTTCTTGTCATTGCATTTTCTATTTTTTGTTTTGGGATTAGTGCATTAGGTCTCTTTTACCTTGGTGCTTTGCTTGGGTGTTGTTTGATAGTGCTTACAGAGTGTGGGGGTGGTAGAGTAATTCTTTTGCTTTATTATATCATTTTAATTCAAAAAATACAAAAATATTTGCTTTGTGCATCATGATGCATTTTTGCATTTTACATTTTACATGGTACTTGCACTAGGTTTGCTTGGAAAAGTATTAGTCAGATTTTCATATAGGAATGATTGCATTTTTCATTTCACGTAGTAGCATACCCCATTTTTCATTTGACATAGTGCATTTGCATTGATTGTTAGGTGTGTGTTTTACTTCTTACTGTGTCATAACACCATTAGTTGCACGATCATTTACCGTTTTGAGTAATAAGCCAATTAAAATCAACGCATAATAAAATGAATTACACTCTTTTATTTTATAGGGTGCACCAACAAGATTAGGTTTTAGGGTCTTGGAATAGTTCATTGTGAGCAAATTCTCCAATACCACTAAACAACAAAATGTATGTGTTTTTCCAAGTGAGAGTGTGAAATTCCTTGGTATAATTAGTGTTTCTCAGGATCCTCCTCTTACAAGGGACTTAAGCACAAGGTAGTGTGAGTGGTTATTGATTGGGATGACCCCTAGTCATAACTCAGTAGCACCGGAGACATTTCCAGGATTGTATTCATATCTGGGGGCTCTTTCGAGAGTTTCGGGCTTTTCTACCCTGCCCATACGGTCAATCCCGCCTGCGACTGTCCACCTGAGCATTGATTATATTGAGGTGACCTTAGTTTCCTTACCTAGGTTATCAAGGGGATACTTCGTAGAGGTTATTCTACAGGTGTCCCAGCCAGGTTGGGGTTGGATAGCACAGTTGCTATATGCGTTGAAGTTGAGGGCCACAATAATTGGTTACGAACCTATGCTTGTTGTGTATGGGAGTCTCAAGCCTCTCCTAGGAAAGACATACCTACTTCATTTGGGAGCTCACATATCCTACCCTTTCTTTCTTGTGATTTGGATTTACATTATATAGGTGTATGCTCTATGCATGCTAGTTTGCCTAGGGTTTGCGTAATTAGATAGTGTCTTTTTCATTTTTTGAGTCATTGTGTATTCGGGTGCAACACTTTTTCGTTCTTTCAGTTTAGCAGGACTTTCACCTTCCACATCTCCTTTTCCTTTGGGAGAGAGAAATAGACTGTCCGGGTGGACTACTTATCACATTGATTCACACACGATGGGAGATCACGAGGATGAGATTCCTGAGATGTCCTATCCACCTCAAGATGTTGGGGAGAAAGATCCTATTCTTGTATATGATCCTTCACTTGATATACCTTCACATTCTGGTTATGATCCCTCATTCATAGGTCACTGGTATTGGTTGTCGGGTGACGAGACTCACCATGAACCCACAAGCACTAGTCATGTTAGTTATGGCATGCCTAATATCCTTGCACGTGATCCGGCACATCATGTCGAGTCAGAAATTGAACCTAGCTCTACACCTGGGGGAATTCCCATTCCTTTCTGTGTAGAGAGATTTGGGAGAAATAGTCACATTGCACCTTCCATCCCGGCAGTGGAAGCTACCTCACATGTCCATCCTAGGAATAATGTTAGTAGTCATATGCAGATACTAGAACCAAGATGAGTGGCCATAGGGAATACCACTTATATCCCTTCTCATGTCCCTTTGTCCTCTATTCCTACTCCTTTGAACGAATTTTTGACAACTGTTCCTCCCCCTCATTCACGTGGTCCTTTGGGTCGAAATGTTGCTACTAGTCATGTTCATACTGCAACTACTCGCACAATATTTTCTAAGAGTCAAGCATCTCCTGTTGTCTCAAGAGGTCATATTCTTGTTTTTGGATCATCTTACGATCCATTGCATGGAATTCCCCATATCCCTACTTATGGAGCCTCTCATGGGATATCCCATGGGACATCTTATGGAACTTCTCATGCAGCATCTTATGGACCATAGTATGGACAGAGTTATCAACATTATGGGTACGAGTATCAACAAACCGCTTACTCTAATTATGGCTTTGTAGCACCACCTAATCAAGGTTCACCACATCATAATGCTTCCATGCATCCCTACACAGGTCAAATAGGAGGAGGTTATTATTTCCAAGGCCATGGTATTTACAGTAGTCATCCTTATATGAACCAAAACTATTAGGGAGCATGGCATAGATCGAATCAATCTAGGCTCCCTTTCCTCGCAATGTTAAATCTACCTGACTTATCAAGACTAATGAATGATCTGGTATCTTATGACCCGACTTGGCTGGCTATCCCTACTCAGCTTCCCTCGAACATTCCCAAATTCGAGGGAAAACCAGGAGAACATCCTAGTGAACATGTCACTACCTTTCACCTTTGGTGCTCTTCCAACTTTTTACACAATGACTCAATTCGTTTGAGGCTATTTCAATGCACCCTTACAGGATTTGCAGCAAAATGGTACATAGAGTTACCAAAGGGGGCATTCATTTTGTTCGATGACCTTGCTATGACTTTTCTTAACCACTTCCAGCTACCAGTGCGTTACGACATTGGTACAGAACTCTTGTCGACATTTCGATAGGATAAAGACACATATATCTTAGACCATATCCAAGAGTGGCGTAGACATCAGAGGTTGATTAAAGCTTTCATACCGATGGAGTTTCTCCTTGAGTGGTTCCTTAAATCGTTGCTACCTTATATCGCAAAGGATGTTTCTACATCCAAAGTCCAGAACGAGAAACAAGAAATTTTTAGGGCACAGGAACTGGATTTGATTTATGCTCAATCTAGGCTATTATATGAGATCATACCTAATGCTCCGCATTCTAGTTTTGATCTCAAGATCAAACCTAGACCACATGCCGATGGCATTGTGGGATGTACAAGTGCTAAACCTGTGGACTCGGTTATGAAACAAGTGAGTCAATTATCTATTAACCAATCCACTTCGGGACAAGCTACGACTTCATCTCAACCCACCCAAACGACAAGTGTACCTTTTGTGCAATTGTCGGGCTAGAAGGGCAACCAATAGCCTAGAAGGAATAAGAAAATGGGTAAAAACAATCGCAAGGATGGGAATAAGAACGAAAATGCTGATTTTAATGACAAGAATGAACATAATGCTAGGGGGACAAGAAGTTGAAATGTAAGGTTAACTTTCCTTGCAAATTGTGTAAGGATGACCACCTCACTCACTTGTGCCCTCATATGGAAGACGCCTCGAGATTCATAGCACAGGGCCCAACTATGCTGACCAATCCTTTACCCCATAATCAAAATATGAACTCAACCACCCATGATCCTCATTATGCGTCAGGTGGAGATCAAGATCCATCAGAAGCCAGTATTGATCATGGTTGCATCAACATGGTGTGTGCTACTAAGGTTGTGACTCATGTGAAAGACTATGGTTCGTCGCAACCAGACCTTAGGAAAGAACCTCCTCCTACTGAGAGTCCTTTGCATATTGAAAATCCTACGGTAAACCTGAAAGTGTACCTCAAATTATTAAGGGAGACTTGAAGTGTTCAGGGCACAATCCTAATGCCTGAGACACCCAGAACTATTCTGTTGTCGAGTATTTGAGCCATAGTCCTTGTGCGATGTCTGTGCTTGAAGCTCTTCAGAGTTGTCCATCGCAAAGGAAAGATTTGCTTTCTGCTTTGGGGGTGAATGATGATAACTCTTATTTTGTCATCAAATTTGAAAAAATGGGACTACAGCCTCGCTTTATTTACTATGTGTCTCTCTTGATTCATGTGGAATGTCTTAACATGACCGTCAAAAGCACCGTGATTGACGAAGGTGTTG
The DNA here is from genome assembly GCA_001517045.1 of Pseudotsuga menziesii. Taxonomy (NCBI): domain Eukaryota; kingdom Viridiplantae; phylum Streptophyta; class Pinopsida; order Pinales; family Pinaceae; genus Pseudotsuga; species Pseudotsuga menziesii. The sequence continues at coordinate 130,249 of LPNX010243466.1, read as the reverse complement.
CTATGTCTGTGATGTCTTTGTCGTGTTGGAAGGGTTTGGGTTCTCTCAAGTTGTCTAAATCCATTACCATGTTGACTACCTTTGATGGTATATTGTTTCAGCCACATAGAATTCTTCCTTCTCTTAAGGTCCATTTGGGAGGGAAGACCGTTGTGATCGAGGTCGAGGTGGTTGATGCATCCCTTGATTACAATCTTTTACTGGGTCGGAATTGGATGTATAGTATGCAAGCCGTAGCCTCTTCTCTATTTCAAGTTGTATTGTTTACATTTAATGGGAATATTGTTACGATTGATAAAAAATCACTCAAAAATCTAAGTGTTAGTGCATTGTCAGGAGCTTCAATCCCAATTATCGACCACTCTCAGTCGGCAACTGGGAGTGTGGGTGTAGGTATGTATCCATCGCTTATGAGGACATTTAGTTGTCCTGCACCCGTCCTTATGATTGGGTCTAGTTTTGATGAGGCTTAATCTTCATTGAATTCAATGTATTTTTGCACTTCCCATATGGAAGATCCTTGGAATGTTCCTACACCAAGTATTTCGAACGGACCTATCGAAATAGACGTGCCATTGCATGCAGTAATGATTGCATATCAAGCAAATCTTGATTGTGTTGTAGAGCCTAGTCCTTCCTCTTCACGGACAGAGGAGGACGACCTGTATGTACTGCCTACATGGGTAGTTGATTCCTCTCATGCACATGACTTCCTTGATAGTGTTTTTCCGTCAGATGAAGCTATTATTGAGGCTATGTCTAGAGTTGAGCCACCTTGGGAAGAGTTACATATAGATCTTATTTTCTTCCCGATCTTGATCGCTTAGAGTGTGAGGACTTTAGGGAGATTCTTAGTGAGAATATTGGTAGTCTCGTGGTTCCATTAAGCTCTCCTGGTCAGATGGCTGATGGGAACATGGCGAATATATCACCTACGATTCCTATCAATATCTCTTGCAATCCTAGCAAGATTGAGAATGTCAATATTCAGGCAGAATGTTCCCATGCTGAGATTTTGGAGTATACCAAGCTGTTCAAAGAGTTTCATGATATATTTTCTTGGTCATATGAGGAAATGCTAGGTATTGACCCTTGCATTGTTGAACATGAAATTAAGACTTATCCCAATGCCAAACCTGTTTGAAAACGTTTGGGTGTGGTGAATCCTAGAAAAGCACCCGCGATTAAGGCTGAGATAGAAAAGCTGTTGAAAGCCGGCTTTATCTATCCTATTCCCTTAACGAAGTGGATTTCAAACCCCATTCCGGTTAATAAGAAATAGGGAATGATCCGTATATGTACTGATTTCCATGATTTAAATCTTGCATGTCGTAAGGATAATTTTCCCACACCATTTCTTAATCAGATTTTGGATGAGTGTGCAGGAAGCGAGGTATTTTCTTTCATGGATGGATTTTCCAGATATAATTAGATTAAAATTAAACCCAAGGATCAACAAAAAACTGCATTTATTTGTCCTTGGGGTACGTTTTCATATCGAAAGATGCCTTTCAGTCTTAAAAATGCGGGAGACCCATTTCAGTGGGCTATGACCGTGATTTTTCACGATCTCAAATCAATTATTGAAGTATTTTTGGATGACCTAGCTGCTCGTTCTCGGCTGAGAGTGTGTCAATCCTACAATATGAGATTAGTTTTCAAAATATGCCACCACTATCAAGTTAGGTTAAATCCTCATAAGTGCATCTTTTGCATGAAGTTAGGTCGCTTGCTAGGATTCATTGTTTCCAAGGAGGGTATAAGAGTCGATCCCTTAAAGGTTGAGGCAGTACTTCAATTGTCTCCCTCAAGAAATATTAGACATCTTCAATGTTTAGAAGGAATGGAAAACTTATTACGGAGATTCGTGGTTAACTTTTCCAATTTGACTAAAGGATTTATGCATCTTTTGAAGAAGGACACTACCTTTTTCTGGGATGAGCGAGCCCAGGAGTCTTTTGATGCTCTTAAGCGAGCCTTAGCATCATCCCCTGTGCTTAGTACACCTTAATATAGACATGAATTTTTGATTTATGTGGCTGCGTCCATGAAGACGATTGGTATGGTTTTGGTTCAGGAGGATGAGGAGCTCCATGAGCATGTCATATACTATTTGAGCCAGAACCTTATAGATGCAAAAATATGTTATTCCCATGTGGAGAACCTTTCCTTAGCTACCGTTCATGCGTTTCAAAGATTGAGACATAAGATTCTCCTTCACCAGACCTTGGTGGTAGCTCATGTCAATCCATTTCAATTCGTCCTCACTAGAAGGATGATCGGGGGAAAGTATAATAAATGGATTGTTATTTTTCAAGAGTTCGATCTCGAATTTGTTTCAGCGAAATCGTTAATTTTTGCGGAGCTCATTTCTGATTTCCCAAGTGAGGAGGAGGAGGAAGTTTATGAGGATACATTTTTCGATGAGCATATTTTCCTTATCTCAACTTTGGATCCATGGTATGGGGATATTATTGTATATTTACAAACATTGAAGGTCCCTACTCGCCTTTCACGAGATGAGCGACAATGATTATGTCATGTATCTAAGAACTACCTTATAGTGGATAACACTTTGTACCACTGTGGGGTAGATTCCATTTTACGTTGTTGTTTAACGCATGAGGAGGCTGAGGTTGTGCTGAATGATTTCCATGGAGGGGCATGTGGTGGTCATTTATCTAGGATTTCTACAACCCAAAAAGGATTGAGAGTAGGATATTTTTGGCCGTCGATCTTTAAAGATTATGTTAATGCAGTCAAGAAGTGTCACCCTTGTCAGGTGTTTGCACACAATATGCGCTCACATCCTGCCCCGTTACATCCAATTATCACCATCGGTCCCTTCACTGGTCACATCCTATCCATGACTAAATATGATGGTGAGATGGTTGCGCATTTCATATTCAACCAAATTATTACTTGGTTCGGTATTCCAAAAGAGCTTGTCACTGACCATGGTAGGAACTTTCACAATAAAATGATGGAAGAGTTGGCCTCGAAGCTAGGGTATAAGTAGGAGCATTCCTCTTCTTATTACCCTCAGGAAAATGGACAGGTAGAAGCAGTGAATAAATCACTTAATTCCATTCTCCAACGAACCATCAGACAAAGCAAAACAAATTAGCATATCATGTTATATCCGGCTTTGTGGGCATATAGGACCACGGTTAAGACTGCCATTGGTTTTTGTCCATATTAGCTCGTACATGGAGTGGAGTCTGTCTTGCCGATTATATGTGAAATCCCTTCATTGAAGCTAGCTATAGAGCTTTTACCAGACACTTCCACATTGGAAGAACATTTGGTCCACTTAGAGCAGCTTGATGAGTAGCGCCAAGATGCTTTAGTGGCTCTAGAGGTGAATAAGCGTCACGTTAAGGTCTAGTATGATAAGTATGTCCATCTGAGGAGGTTTAGTGAAGGAGATTTGGTCCTTTTATGGGATCAAGCTAAAGAACCCTTGGGGGCAGGAAAGTTTAATCCCATGTGGCATGGTCCTTACGTGGTCAAACGTGTGTTAGAGAAGGGTTCCTATGAGCTGGTATATTATGAAGGGATAGCCTTGGCAGAGCCTAGAAATGGGCTCTATCTTAAAAAATACTATGCTTGATCTTCAGCCAAGGTTGATTATTGTATATTATTGTACAGTTTTTTGCATAGTTAGGTTTTCTTATGGTGATCAGGTTTGTTGATTAGCTTTCATTTCTTATGGCAGATGTCGATGGAGTCTTCCGTTTACATAGGATTCGTTGATGGTGCTAGAAACCACACTCAATACTCAGAATCTGCTGCTTGGGTGATTTATACTCCTATGGGTCAGGTATTGTCTTCAGGAGGCGTATGTTTACGACCCTCTTTGAACAATGCTGCTGAGTATAGTGCCGTTATCGAGCTATTACGGGATTCCATTTCACATGGTGTTCTCTCTCTTGAGGTACATCTTGATTTGCAGTTAGTAGTGTCACAGCTTAATGGCTTGTACCTGGTTATGGATATGACATTATTATGAATATTCTTATGTGTGAGATTCCTAGAACGACAATTTGAGAGCATAAAATACATACATGTTTCAAGAATTTATAATCAAGTTGCTGACTCATATGCTAACTATGTGTTAGATTGGTATTTGTTTCATAGACAATAAGCACATCACAAACATACATTTTTACACACATGTAAATAAATAAAATCGATCATCATAATTTTTTTTTCATTAAACATCCAAAATGTGACGTCATAATACATAAGTGTCATAATACAAAAATGGGTCTTCTGAGCCACTAAAATATAATACACGGTAGTACAAAAATGAATCATTCACAGGTATCTAATCCTGTGGAGGAGGAGGGGGTTCTGATTGTGGTATCACACCATGGATCTAGATAGTCTTCGGAATAACCACACCCATGCTTGTGGTACCCCAACCACTTGGCGCTACATAGCCTCAGGCAAGTCCTATACTTGCGCCATGGGTACTTGGTATGTCAACTATACAAATTTTGTATGGATGCTTTGGAGCATCCACTCCGCATCCACACCCATGATATCATCTCCTCTTCCCCTCCGTCTATGACAAGGAAATCCGTCAAGCCACAGTTGTCCAACATCTGCACACACAAGACAGATTTTCAGTATGTGTTGTCATGCAAAAATATGTCTTTTGAGTCAAATATATCAAAAAACACAAAAAATTTTATAATTCAAAAAACTTAAAAAGAGGTTTGGGATTCGTTACCAATATCACCATATGTTGCTCTAGGTGGTAGGGGCATGTCAGGATCTCCCTGAAAATCTATCCCCGCATAAGGATAGTCATCGATGGCAATAATTTGCCACCACCAACATGGAGAGAAATCAGCTAGGTAGGGGTTGGACACCCTACCTCCGCCCAGTCTATGCATAGCATCTGCTCAACATCGTTGGGTTGGATATCAAACCCCATGAAAAGGAACGTCAAATCTAGGGCTTAACCCTGGAACACACTCAAAGAAGAATGTGCTCAGTATACTGCCAAAACCAAAGTTTTGTACCTTTCCCATCTTGCAGACACTGAGCTGCTGCTTCATGTTTCTCAACAACACAGTACTCCAATCATAAACTATGGGTCTCATGCACTCCACTGCATAGAACATCAATGGACGCGAGGCTTGGTGGAGTGATGCTAGCCCAACTATCCTGCTGAGTGCCACTAGTATCGCCTTCAATCCTAGTACCTGGATGGAGTTTGTCAGGATCTAAATCCCAACCTTTTCCATGTTTAGAAAATAGTATACTGCAATATACTCATCAATGGTGAGGTAACCTCCGGGCCCGCGAGAACGTAGGTTCACCACCTCTCCCCATCGGGACAATCCTGTGATGAAGTATATGTCCTCCACCTCTATAGTGAGGGACATCCTGTCAATATGGAAAGACTCTGAGTGTAGATCCCAGTAGTCTACTAGCATCTGCAGAAGTCTCGATTTTTCCCTCAGGTTGCCAAGACACCAGAACTTGTATAGCCCACATGCATAAAGAGCTTGTTGAGCCATCCAATCACCCCGTACAACCTCTTGTACGTCTCCATGTTCCCTCTTGCTCAATTCTAGGACCATCCTGCACATTAAAAATATTTTTTGGTCATTATTTCACTGAAAAAACCATGTGCGCAGCCGCATATGCGAATGTGTGCAAAACAACCACGTATGTACGCGGGTTTGGGTGATTTTTCTGTGTATAGACAGCCCTATACATGGAAAAAACCCCAATTTTTGTGTGGGCCAATAAGACTAATCTAGACTGGCCTAAAAGTAAAAAATTGACCATTGAAATTAATAAAATTTACATGAAAATGGAAGAGGAGGACATGACTAGTTACCTGGAACAAGCGGTGTAAAATTTCGCCAAATGAAGCTCCCAGAATTCGCATTTGAAGTTCTGAACTCAAATGGGTAAAAACTTTCAAATGATATGTAATTTTTGAATCTTTTACTATATATAGAAAATTTTTGAAATTTTTTACCCCCTTTCTATAGTTTTGGATTGTTTCTGACTATTTTAGACTGTTTTGGACTAATATGATGATGTAGGAGAGCATTTTGAGCGCTGCTTCAACCATTATTTTGACCTGTTCGTGCCGATTTTAGGTATTATGTATAAAATGCAATATAGGTTAGATGTCACATCGCTTTGCATTTTTCATGACCTTATGACCATTTCATGATAACCTTAGGTACGAACCCATTCTATCTTGTCACGAAACCTTCTTGCTGTTTTAGAAGTGACATGATGTGAATGGTAGAGCTTGACCATACACGGGTGCCCTAGTTAGCCCTTATTGCATTTCATGCCCATGCCAACATTTTTTCCCTTTAGGGTCTGGGAGTCCTTTGTATAGTATCGCCATATCTTTGCGTAAGAGCCTCATACTCCTCTTGATATTTTTGCTGGCCTTATTCCCCCAGGACTCCCTTATATCAAGTTGTAATTGCATTATCATGAGTTTTTCCTGCCTTATTGAGCCTTATGTTGGCTTCCCTGACTTCGATTATCAGCCATATAGCCCGAGCTTGTCTCATGTCTAGCCATGCAGAGCCATTTTACATATCCTTTGCAACTTGATTCCCATTGTTTCATGGGAGGGGACTTTCCCCCGAGTGTCGTTATCCTACACATGTGCCCTTGCATTGAGCATAGGTATGTTCCACTGCTTGGAACTAGTTTGTTTGCCCATCGACACTCGTCTGCTCCTAGTCTATAAATATAAAACACTTTTATTCCTTTTCAAGATTTTCAAAATATTTGAAGAAGTCCAAAAAAAAATAAAAAAACCAAAAATCCAGATAAGAAAAGATGTTATATTTGGTAGTAGTCGAGTCATGTCACCTTCAAACAGAGCACTGTATATCACATCCATTGGTTGGTTTAATAGTTTGAATTTAGGAGTTTTAGTCATTTCTCTGAGTTTATCTCCACCGATTGGTTAATCTTCCAGTCCCTATGGAGCTTCTGTCGATTCCTCCGGTGTTGCAGAGATGTACCAGTTTTGTATATCGAGTCTATGCTGCCTACATTCAGTCACTATTCGCCTTTATTCTCTTGTTCGAAGGAAGTTGAAACCTGAGTCGGCCATTCTTCAGTTATCTTGACTTTGCATGTCGGCCATTCTCGGTACTGATACTGGTTCATGCACATTATGACTGAGTCCTTCCACATTATACATCTTTGCTAAGTACCTCGTGTTGGATGATGGGGGATGCATTAATGCCCTCCTTCCAGCGGATTTCATCCCATCAACTTCAGATCCTTTATTCTGGGACAGGAATCACATTTTTGAGTACCTTGAAACTTGCAGTCATTAGTGGCAAGTTCTCTTGCCATCGACAGTTTTCGGGAATACATCAATGTCCCTTGATTGATGGATCCTCTCAGGTGTTTGACCTCAACACATTTATTCACATTTGTGAGTTTGCACTCTAGTACCTTTATTCCCATTTTCATTATTGGTGGGTGATATTGCATCTGTTAACGGTATACATCAATGACTGGTAATCAGACAATGGACTACTATGTTCGAACTCGACACCTCTATTCGCATAGTAGGACATGTACTCATAGCGGATTGTGTAGAAGACTTTCCAGATTGGTAGCGTTTCATATATGCTATCTCCTTGATCGTGCCAGTGTTCTTGAGATTTCAGCTCTCGTGACTTGATTCCAGTATATGTCAGATGTTTCTAACCATTATGGAGATCTTGATCCATTATATATCTTCAGCCTTCATGGAGATCATGATCCTTTGTATATCTTCATCATGGAGATTCTGATCTATCTATTTTGTACGTGGAGATGACCACATATGTCATATTTTGTATCATGCCTATTCATGGCCATTGTACTCTTATGTATCCGTGACTACTATATCTACTTGCAGTTATGTGTAGAGTTTGATTATTGTATTGTACTATTGGATGGCTGGTTCTTACACCCGTTTATTCATGAATCCACTTCTAGGATGGACATAATGTATTTCGGCCATCGTATCACCCCTCTGACCTCACACATTAGAGGGCATCTGTTACAGCTGAATTTACCACACATGGTGGATCACACCTCTATGGCCTTCCCTGTCCCTTTGCAGACTCTTTGGACCCCATGGATCATTTTTGTACCTTTGATGTTTCCAATATCATCCCTAAAAACATGTCTTATTTGATATACATGAATTTTAAACCCATTCTCGCGTATATACACGGATTTGACCTTTAAACCTGCGTACATCGGGATGTGTGCAAAAGGCCAAATAGTTTTGGAGTTTTCCTTGATGTGGATCTGAATCACTTGTCTCTTGGCCTTCCATATTCCTTGAGATCACTCAGATTTGACCTTTCATTACCCCATTGAAGCACTATATAAGGAACCCTTTGGATACATTGAAAGGGGAGGAATTGAAGAGCAAGAGAACTATAGTCCATTGTTGCCGGAGCTTAGACTTGAGTCTGCATCCCTTTGTCCCTTGGAGCACTTCGTGTTATTCCCAAGATTGCCTTTTCTTGTGAGATTACTATCGAGAGATGGAGGATTGAAGTGGTGGAGGCCCAATTGGAGGACTCTGTTTCTTTGATTCTCAAACGTGCTGACAGAGGTTGTCACTATTGTAATCTCTATTTTATATTAATAGAAATATCTTTTCCTGTCCAATAATGTGTATTTCAATGAGTATTGAATCCATGGATGCTTTTAAATGCTGATATGTTATTGATTATATATGCTAGAGTAGGTCTAACATGATTCTATATAGCCTGCTTGTCTTGTTTGCTAAATGTTGAGAGAGAAAATTACTTATACAAGCGAGAGTGGAAAAGCTCAACGGGGATCTACATCAACCGTCCAGAATAAGGTATGTATCGAGATCGTTTAGTTTTAGATATTTAGTTTCTCTTGCATATAGGAAAGGATTGCTTTCTGCGGTTACTCTATCTGTTGTGGTACCCCAAGCCATAGGAAGTTTTCTCTATAACACCAAGTTCTAAAATTCTCAGCTCTGGAAAATATAATAATTAAATTTTTAATATATCAATGTATCATCACTTTTATATTAGATACTATCTGAAATGATGAATAATCCTAGATTTGGTAAAAGGAATACTTAGGCATGAACATTGACAACATGACAGGTCTAAAAGGGCATTACAGAGTGCTTTAGGTAAATTTGAAATATCATCATCTTGAAGTATATACTTCTACTAGAAATTCCCTTAAGCCATATTGGAAAATCTGCTGTAAAAATGTACCTTGCACTGTAAATTTAAGGAGACAGGTGGTGAGGCATCAATTGCAAGGAAAACATGATGTATAAGTCATTCTCAAATTGACTGTAATGTATGTATCTAAGAGGGCTTAACATGAAAAGTCTAGAGAAGGTGCCGAGAATTTAGGCTTAAGGAGACTAGTGAAAACACTATGTAAAATTTGTTCCAAGTGTTAAACAAATATACAGGAGGACAACCAAGGTGCTATATCATCTTTGGTAGCAAGACATAAAAGTAGAATATTTGGTAATGGCATCATAATAATAATCAATAAAACTATGTAGCATATTTAGTAGATGTTACACCTTGTTATGACATGTATCATAGCCACTTGTGAGGTGCCCTAGCCTAATGAAGTCTTACTAGCACATGCAAAGACCTGTAATGAGGATAAACTCAATTCTTAGTACAACACTATCCCTCATTATCATGCTCTCATATAATGGAGTAACCTGCTATGATTAATCTATTTGATAGAAGTTGTTATAAGAAGTCATACCATCAATTTTCTTATGGACTTTAGTCATTTTCACCAATGACCTATACATGTGGCAGAATTGAGGACTGTTAGAATGTAAATACCAACATAGGTTAGTAAGCTACAACAATACAAACATAATTTCCAGCATGATAATAGAGCCTACAAATGCACAAAAACCTATAGACTTGAATATGTATTAATGGTAGGGATTTCTTCTTCTATTTGATAAAAATTCCATAGACCTGTAACATTTTCTTTGAATAGACACCATACCACCTTTCAGTTTAATAAGATCCATATTTGAAAAAGGTCTAGAAAATTCTTTAGCAGTATGCAGAGTATTTGTTGTACTAGATTCTATAGTAGTATAGTAGAGTAAATAATTACAAAAAATGAATTTTAAAGATGCATGCTCATTGTTTGTTATCTCTTGAATCATAATGTACTTTTGATCATTTATTGGCAATTGTGGGCATGTTGGATCCTCTTAAAAATCATTAAGGTCAAATATGGGCATGCCGAATTTGAACCAACATAAGCTAGAGCTACAAACATTTTCATCCTACTGCACTATTGTTACCGGTCTTTTCCGAGTTTGGAATAGACTCCACATTTAACTTTTCTCTTTCAAGAAACCGAGTTGAGTTAGCTCCTTGAAGTTTGTATTGAGCTAGTTTCACAAATAATATGCTAGTCATATTTACTTAGTTAGTCTGACTAATGAATTAGACTCTGTTGGATGCCTATAAAAAGGACAGAAAGACACAAAAAAGGAACACTCATTTTACTTTTTTTCCTGATCCAATTTAAGAGCAGACAATCAACAAACCTGCATAATATCTAGAATCCATGACATTTTGTAGTATGGTGTATCATTTTTGTATTTTGAAGCAATTTATTATTGAAAATTTGCATATTAGGTTGTGTAATTTAGTGTATTTTCTTACTTATTAAATTTTTTCCCAAGTCAACTCCCGTGTTTATCGAGATAGAACTCAACTCTTATTCTTTGTCCATGTCTATTCTTACTTTGAGTTGGGTCTAGTGTTAACATTGGATTACTATATTTGAGGGATTAACCATATGTTTGGACTATTTCTTTACAATGTAGGAAAGCATTCAAGATTGTAAGAAATAAATAGAAGCTCAAAAAGCTGTAGAAAAGAAAAAGTCTTACTTGTTAGAATAGCGCGATAAAGTTCAGGAAGAGGATTCAAGTGCAAATCAGCAGGCATGAGCTAAGTGGTTTGTATCCCAAATTGAGGTATCTTACAATCACTTTATTTCAGTTCTCCTGACATGAACTGTATTTTTGTGCCATGTTCTCTATATCTTCATTATAATGGCCAGCATGTCATTGCAATAGGTGGCATCACTTCAGGATATCAATAAGCGACTCTAAGAGTACAATAATAGCTTGCAGCATTATATCAACAAACTTTAGAGTGACGTCGGGACTACTGTAGAGACCATCTACTGAATACAGAAAGAAAAATCAACTATGATGGAAACTCTCAGTAGCTTACGAGGTCATTCTCCTGCAGTTCAGGACCAACTTAGTGTAACTAAAGTGAGTATGTCTTTCTGCAAACAAGTCAACCTTGATATTGAATGGTGCTTTTCTACAAAATAGAGATCTTCTTTATTGATATTCATTCTAGAAATTATCTTGCTTTGATCCTTCCTTACTTGCATCATGAATATAATACTCTCAGTATTTAGATATGGAACTGAAAGCTACTTTAGGGCACTTAAAGCTACCTTTTCCACGGAAATCCTTGCAATAAAACCATGGAGTACTTCTGTATGATCCATGGATGGAAAATGGGGTAATTTGTCTGTGCATATTAGTGCACCTAATCCCGAGGGAATCTAGAGATTATAACCCATCTCTTGAGAAGAATCATGTGTGGCTCAAGATCACTTGAGCTAACCTATGGGGCTCAAAATTTGAAGGACATGGGAGTGGGTGGGATTTGATCCACTCACGTGTGCAGTCACAATATCATTTAATATAATATTTCTCGGTGTAACCACATATTTGAGCACTTCCTCAAGGTTACCCCATGGATCTAGGAACAACCCCCATTGGATTTGAACCTTACCCACTAGTGAAAACTCCTTGCTCTTCACCAGTGGCTCTAACCCTTTTGGGGAACTCAAAGCTGCTTACTCTCACAAAGATTGTTATAAACAGTGAGACTATTTTTCAAGATGGAAAAAAACTTCTGATTCAAATATTTATTCATTTTATCCTCTGCAAATTGACTTCCATAAAGACATTTTTTCTGCAGATGGAATTATTATCTATTCATGTGTGCTTTGGAACAATCCTAGTTTTTTTTCTGGTTTGATTACATGTATATTAGAAGTTACTTAAACGAAACCCTTTAATGTTAATACAAAAATATTAGTCTCTTAACTCCAGGAGCTACCGGTCATGTATTGGTATATTGGTGCTTATCATTTATTTGATACATATAATTCTATTTTACATCATAGCAGTGATGATATTTTTGTATATAGGATTCACTGCAAGAGGCTCTAAAGAAGAAAAAACCTTTGTAGAAGAGAATGATTGTTTCCGTAGAGGTATTCAACATGCTATAAATGAGAGAGACCAGTAGGCTACTGAACTCCAGACTTTGTCAGTTGAGGTAACGAAGTATAAATAATACACTGGAAAATTTGCTGTTTAGTTGGAATAGCTTGCAAACAAGATGACATATTCGGAGGTATAATATTTTGTCGAGGAATATTAAGCTATAAATTTTAGACATTTGGAAAGACCAAAAAGCCTTTTGAAAAGACCATAATGTTATTTAAATAATTCCAATATTAAAATATGAATTTTGAAAGATATGATGTATTTTTCTCCGAGGAGAGTTTCTTCTCCTAGAATGAAAAAATAAGAAGTTTGCAGCAACAACTAGACATTTCAAACTAGAAGTTAGAGGTTTATGAATTTGGGAGATTATCATAGTAACACAAATTGTTCTGTTTAAAATAAAAAAAATCTTGTGCATATGTAACATGTTGTGAAAGAGTTGGTAATGTCAACCATGTATTTATGTCCTCTACTTGTAGATTGCAGAGTCATCATCATTGCAACATAAAACACAGTGTTCTGAGCAAAATTGAAAGGTAGAGGAAATTCAAAGTTGCCTTGGATAAGCTGATCTTCAAATTTTTAAAGGAGAACTACTACGAAGGAAGTTACACAATACTATATTGGTAACATACCTCTATCTATTATTGGTAGAGTTGATCTAAAATGCTTTAATGTGTGCCAACTGTGTTTCTCCCTGTTTGACTGAACATGTGACAGGAGCTCAAAGGCACATCAAGGTTTTCTATAGGGTAAGGCCATTATTACCATAAGACGAATGTGCTGGAGAGTCATCAGTTGTGCTATATCCTACATCAACTGAGTTAGTTAGCCGGGGCATTGATCTGATATAGAGTTCATGTAAATTCCCACTCTATACTTAAATTCTACATTTCTAGGATTTATTTTGCTATCTCACTTGCCTCCCAAAAAGTGCTAGAACATTTCCTATATCCTGCACTTTTTTTTTTGTTTTAGGGCAGAAGCATTCTTTTACATTTGACAAGGTATTTATCTAGGAGGCAAGGCACGAGGAGGTGTTTGTGGAGATTTCCCAACTTGTTCAAATTTATTTTGATGGATACAAGGTAAATATATATCCTTTCGTTCTTCCCCTTCTCTTTCTATATATTTCCATATTTCTAGGAGAACTTGTTTTCTGATTATCATAAGGGATTGATTCTTCAATATACACTCGTATATTTAGAAATATAATTTAGTAGTACACTTCAAAATATTTTTTTCATGGTGAGCTATATAAATTATGTACTTGTTCAATGTTTTATAGTCTTTTCTTTCTAGAAAATTCAAAGATGGAGAAATTTTCTTTTTCTTTCTTCTCTTCTAAAACAACTCCAATATATACAACAACATTTGAAGAATCTTACTGTGTGAAACTATTCTATTTGCATGAGAGCTTGATGTCTTTTTTTCTGGAAAAAATAATCTTATATTTCATTAATGCACATAAAACAATATCATTGTGTCAAAGCATGTGCATGTGGATTATGTCTCCTTACAGAGGAAAGGATTGCTAGAATATATGCTTTGGAATCAATCTCAAGAGTCAATATTTTGTCAAAATAATCATATACTAGTTAAAAACTATATTAACAAATAAGATTCGAATGATGTGAAATCACCCATGTGAAGTAGAAGGGATTCTCCTTAACATAAACCAACAACTAATTTTCCACAAGTATATACCGGTCAATCTTATGGTGTCATAGATGAATACTTTTGTCTTCCTAATCATCAATCATCCATCTGTCTCCATGTGACAATGTGCAGAAATCCATTTCTATAAGGTTTGAGATATCATGTATTCCCACAAAAGATGCTTGATTGTTTTTTCCTATTAGGTCATGGAACATCCATCCAAATGTCTGTTTATTTTTTGAGCAGTGTCAAGGTCCATTCTTTAGGAGAATGGAGGAACTTGGTTAGTTACCAGGAACTTCATTCAGTTTGGGATTGAAAACTCATCCTGGGGCTGAGAGCCATTCTCTAGGAGAATGGAGGAACTTGTTCAGTTACCAAGTAGTTGACGTTGGGTCAACTTGATGAAGCCTAGGGTTGAGGCATCTGGTCTGTTACCAGCTCATCACTAGAAGCCCCATATTGGATCTAGTAAAGTGATGTACTTATCTTAGTCAATGAGTGATGGGACCTTCTCAAGGGACTGACCACCCCTTGTGGGAATACCTAGCACATGACCCCGGTACCATTAAGGAGAGCATAATGAATAATGAAAATCTTTCTTATTTTGATGATGCACTTCAATTTGACTTGTGTGGATTATGAATTCAAAGAAGAATAATTGTTTTTGTTCATAAAACCACTTAAAGGATAAAGAAACCCATCGAGTGTCCAACCACCCACAAGGTTGATCCTTGTATGGTTGCACCCCTGTTGTAAAAGACTTTGTACCATTCAAAGTCAAAAGTCAAAAATAAAAAAAAAAGGTCAAAAGTAAAAAAAAAAGTCAAAAGGTGAAATACCTTAAAAGACAAAAAGATTAAAATCCCTAAGGGTGTCTCCTTACTTTATGGACTCATCTCACCTTTATGATATATAAATAGATATGCATCCTCACTTGAAATTTCATCTAAGACACCTTCATCTTTGTCAAAAGACACCTTCATCTCTGTCAAAAGAAGAATTTATTTGGGCTTATCTGCTGGTCACTCTTTCTCTCTTGCGTGTGGACAGACTTGGAAAGTCAGTGACTATCACTATGGCAAGTCAGTGATTAATGGGTCTTGAGGTAGTAATTCCACAATAATTAAGAATTTAGTCATAGCTTAGACTCCATCATAATCATGAATATTTCAAATAAGTTCATAAATACGAGGATGGCTTAATCTAGAAATCTCCAAGTGGAAGCTAGCTCATGAAGTAATCTCCTAGTAACAAGGGTTGTACATTACTCAACATCCAAGGAAGCTATCTTCAGAAGAAGATGCCCACAAGGCATGCATAGAAGGCCCTAGATGCCAACCAAGTGCAAAATCGTCAATCTATAAAGCAGCCTCCAAATACAAAAATGTTCTTCACATAATAGGGCATGAACCATGTGAACGACCTTCCAAGTGAACCAGCTCAATGAGTAACCTCAAAGCATGTAATATTTCTCATGAAATGGAGTATAAAAGAGTGTAAGCATTCTTCAAATGATGACTTTATCCTTTAGTAGGGATGGACACTACCCTTATGCATGCACTATGCATTTGTCTCCAAGGGTGAATGTTCCTCAAATAATGACAAAAGGCCTTCCTGTAACAACAAATCAATACACCAAGGAGAATTGGCCCTCTTTAGGGCTTCCTTTTTATGCATAGGGGTCCTTAATGCACAAAAAAATTGGGATTTTATGGCCAACTGGGGCTGTTACTTCTATTGTGAACAAGTAGAAATATTTTTAGGGTTGTTTTGTGACCTACAGTTGCAAGGAAAGCCACCAAAGACTATTATTTACTACTGATCTCCTTCAAAAGACTGCCGAGAATTACCTAAAGCACACCCAAACTTGGTTTATACGGTCTGAAATTAAATGATATTTGTTTTATTTAGGTTTCTTTACACCCCTTTTGTGGAGAAAAAACACCGATACTTCATGATATTGCTATAAATTACTAATTAGGAGGTTGGAACGACTCTTATTTATGCCCAAAATGAAGGTTTGAGGCTATTGGAGTGTCTAGGTCTACTCTTTATGTCTATACCTGTGCCCATAATTATTTCTTAATGTAATTTCAACCCTCAAATTCAACCTAGAATTTCTCAAAGCCTTTTTTTCGTTGTTCATCACTTTTCATAGGGCTATTCATTCCCATAACTGCCTTTTAACCCTCCAATTTGGCCCAGATTTAGAGGTAGGCCTGTTAGGTGATGGATAAGTGCACAAGGATGCCCAAGATGCTAAAATAGGGTTGCTTCATACCCTTTTTTATTGCCAAATAGGTTTGTTTGTACCCAAAATTCATGTGGATATTGTTATAAGGCATATGAATGAGATTTTAAGGTTGCTTTCACCCACAGATTTCTCATTTTCACATCCAGAATTGCAAAGATTGCCTCCTACTTCCATTGATCATCATCTTTTTGGGCTGCAATGTGCCCAGATATGAAAGTTGGCCTAATTATAGCTGATTTGAGATGATTTAGTGTTTATTGTGACCTTCAGAATGCTCCAAAGTGCTCAGATTTGTCCCTTTGATGCTCATACTTAATTCTAGAGTTGTGTATGCCCATAGGACTTCCCAACATTTCTCCTAGTGTGCTCATAACTTAAAATGAAAGGGCTCACTACTGTTACAATCCATAAACTATCCAAATTTCAAAACCAACTCAGAACTGCCTACATTTGATTTCAAGATTACAATCATGACAGTGTCACCCCTGGAGAGTGTGATTAGAATCATCGGTGGACACACATACAAAATGGAGGGTAACACTTCCAACTGGGTCCTCAAATGTGAAATTAGATAACTGATTATACCACTCCCTAGAAACTGCTTAAATAGATTTTTTAGAAGCAACAACCTCTTAGATTTTCCTAAAAAATCAAATTGTACATATCTCCCCAAAGGGTATTCAAAACCATGATAAGATGATGCAAAATATGACACTGCAACTCACCCTAAGGATTCTGTTAGAAAGAGGGACTTGTCTATTAGGATATACTTGCTTCTGTTGAAAGGTATACATATATTTGAGTATCCATGTCTATTGCATTAGTTTTTTGGTTGGCCCTTATACTAGATAAATGTAAATACTATTTTTTTAAATATTACAATTAAATAATAAATATACATTAATCATCTAAGAGATTTTGAGGTGCATTGGATATTAGCTTTTGGATTGATCCAAAAGTGTTTACAACATGCTAGGGGTGTGATTCATGTGATGTGGCGTGCATTATGGAACCCTATCCCCATATTTTATCTTATATTGCTATGGTTGATTGGAATTTGGGATTCTCAGTTAAAAACAAAATACAACATGCACTGCTACTATCCCAAGGACCTTGCCTTGCTCCATAAAAGAACCCCCATACCTGCTCTTTAATGATGATCAAATTCTCCATTTGTCTCTCTTTTCTTGAATGAATGGAAGCCTATAAGGTTTAAGCTATGGCCATGGATCTGATTTGATAATAAAATTGGAATGAAGGTACTACAAATTTTTCCACAAATAGCAATGAGTTTCTTGCTAGGTACAGTCCCATATAGTCATACATGGCACAGGTTTCCATTCCTTGAGCTCTTTTTATCTCATCAAACTTTTCAAACATTCTCCAACAGAGTTCCCAACCCATATATTCTTCATTCTTATGAACTTCTCCACTTCTAACTAGACCTATTTTGTATATTTGAGCATTTGATGAGAAAATGTTTTATTGATTTTTCATATTCTCTATATAAAATACATACTCCATGTTTGTTCCTAGCCTCCATTGCAGAACTTCCCAAGTTAAAAACTTGTTCACAATTGATAGCCACATAAATATTATTGTTTAATGGGGGGTTTTATTTTCCATAATTGATCACACCACCAGGCTGTGTGTTCAAGAGCAGAAGAAAAAATTGCTCGGTACCCCAATTTTGTTGAATAAAAACCCAAGGCTTGATTCTTTGACCATACCTATGAATCTTCTCCCTCCTAATTCTAACATGTATTTAATGAATATTATCCACATATGCATCTAGGTAATTTATAAGCCCTATCTAACAAAACTACTGCCTATCTACATATGCATGGATGGACTACTTCTTGCTTGTAAGATAAGCTCACATTTTTGTAATTTTGTGATGTATTTTGATTTATTCTTGTAATTTTTTAGTTCATATTAGAGATGGATTGGGCACTTCCTGTTATATTTTTATCATTAATCTAGCAATACATTAGGATCTTTAACTGAGAGAATAACAAGCACAACAATCAAACACAAGAGACAATGAACACAGTGTTTATCCTTAGGGAAACCATAAATGGTGAAAACCCCGAAACTTCCTCAGAGATAGAATCAGCACCAAAAGTAAAGCCCCAAAATAGTAAGGTGATCTTTGACAGCAGTAACCTCTTTTTGTCTAGCCCCAGTGTCTTCTCCTTCCTCAACTATGCGCTACATTTGAGTGTGTATGAGATGTGTGTTAAATAGAGAGGCCAAATCTCTATTTATACTAATTCCTGACTTGAGTAAACCCTACTAGGGCCGACCTCTCTAGGAGAGTCTAATAACCCTAGTGCCCTAGAACTACATGACTTTAACCCTTAGCCAATAGGAGGGTTACCCACAATGACTTGTTTACATTATAGAACTTCTTGATAGGAACATCGGTGCATGACATGACTCAAGTACATCCCGGAATAAACATCGGGTTACAATACATAAGAAATAAAAGTGAAATACATTTCGAAGTTACATATACATCAACACTCCCTCTTAACTAGGAAGGTATTATTTCGACACAATTTTCAGCACATGTCTTCTTCTCTGTATCATCTGGATCATCATCGAGTCCTCATCATCTTCAAGTCATCTTCACCTTCAAGTCATGTTCATCTTCAAAACATATTCATCTTCAAGTCATATTCATCTTCAAGTCATCTTCATCATCGGAACTGGATCATCGCTCAATCTGGATCATCATCACTGGACATCATCACTGGACATCACGGGTGCTATCACTTGATTCTTCTCGTCAAAGGAATTTCTATAGAGCCAGCCCTTTTTGATGTTGGATGTACATCTATAGAGCCAATCCTTTTTCATATTGGATGTATCATCACACAGAGCTAGTCCTTTTTCATACTAGATGTGGCATCCACCCAGAGCTAGTCCTTTTCCATACTAGATGAGTCTTCATAGAGCCAGTCCTTTTTCATACTGGATGTGGGATCCACTCAGAGCTAGTCCTTTTTCATACTAGATGCATCTTCACAGAGCCAGCCCTTTTTCATACTAGGTGTGGCATCCACACAGAGCAAGTCCTTTTTCATACTAGATAAGTCTTCACAGAGCCAGTCCTTTTTCATACTGGATGTGGGATCCACCAAGAGATAGTCCTTTTTCATACTAGATGAGTCTTCACAGAGCTAGTCCTTTTTCATATTGGGTGTGACATCCACACAGAGCTAGTCCTTTTTCATACTAGGTGAGTGTTCACAGAGCCAACCCTTTTTCATGCTAGATGTTGAATCCACATATACATATGACAATGGAAGGAACCAATCCTCTCACCATGTTGGAAGGGAACAACACTTACATATAACCATAGAAGGAACCAATCCTCTCACCATGTCAGAAGGGCACAACACTTATATATGATCATGGAAGGAACCAATCCTCTCACCATGTCAGAAGGGCTCAGCACAGACACATCACTTCCTCTAAGGAGGAATCTCATTCTGGAGAACACCAAGCTTCTCCGTGAAGTACTCAAAATTCACCCTAGCTAATGGCTTAGTCAACACATCAGCTATCTGTTCGTTCGTCAAAACATACTGGAGCTTCACTGCTCCTCTCTGCACTATATCACTGATATAGTGATACTTGATATCGATATGCTTCGACTTGTCATGGAACACTGTGTTCTCCAACAAATTCACACAACTCTGGTTGTCACAGTATATATAAGTAGCATCTAACTAGAGATCAAATAAATCAAACAATAGCTTCCTCAGCCATACTACCTCACAACTAGTTGAATAGGCTGTGACATATTCTGCTTCAGCTGTACTTAGTGCCACACATGATTGCTTCCTACTAAACCAAGAAATCACACCTGATCCCAAAGTGAAGCAACAACCTGAAGTGCTCTTCCTATCAATGGCACTTCCTGCCCAATATGAATTAACATAACCCTCTAGATTAATCCTTTGATTAGTCTTATACTTGAGCCCATAATCAACTGTACCCTTCAGGTACCTCAGAATATGATTTGCAGCAATTAGGTGAACATGTCTCGGATCTGTCAAGATTTGGCTCAAGGTGTTCATAGAAAAACAGATATCTGGTCTCGTGTTCATCAAGTACATCAAGGACCCAATTATCTAACAATACATCATGGCATCAATCGACTCTGATGAAGCATCACTCAATAGCTTCAAGTTCGATGCCATAGGTGTTGTTAAGGCCTTGCATTCCATCATCCGAAATCTCTCCAAGGTATCCACTGCATCCTTCCCTTATCCAAGGAAGATTCCATCCGCATTCTGCCATAAATCCATACCTAGAAAATAATGCATCATACCTAATTCCTTCATTTCGAACTTGAAAACAAGCTTCCTCTTCGTATCTGCAATCAACCCATCCATACCTGTTACAAACAGATCATCTACATATAGTAGGAGCTTCACTAGGTTGCCATCTTCAACCTTGTAGTAAAGGTTGGAATCTGCTTTACTCTTGGTAAAGCCTAAACTGGATAGGAAGCTGTCAATTCTGCCGTACCATGTCTTGGGTGCCTGTTTCAAGCTGTACAGGGCTTTCTTCAATATACACACATGAGACTCCCTATCATGTGTCTCAAAACCGAGTGGTTGCTCCACACACACTTCCTCTTCCACTACACCATTCAAGAAAGAAGTCTTGACATCCATCTAGTGTATGTTCCACTTCATTACTGTGGCCAAAGCAAGTACTGATCTGGTAGAAGTGTATCTAGCCACAGGTGCAAAATTTTTTTCATAATCTATTCCTTCTTTTTGGGAGAAACCACGAGCAACAAATATTGCTTTATTTTTTTCAATGCTACCATCTGAAGCATGCTTGATCTTCTAGATCCATTTGGAAGTTACGATAGACTTCCATTTCTGTCTTGGGACTACATCCCAAACATTGTTCTTCATGATCGACTGATACTCTTTGATAATAGCATCCTTCCATTATTTTCATTTCACCGCTTCTTCATAATTGGAAGGTTCTTTATTAATGAAATCACATAATAAGGCTACATATCTGGAGCAGGATTTGGTCCTCTTTCTTTCTCTGTGATTCTCTTCTAGAGCCCCATATCTTTCCACACCTTGGATAGCTTTCTGTACCCAAGCAGGTTTCCTCTTATGAGGATTCTTCTCCTGAGGTGGATCTATAGGTTCTTATGGTTCTTCAAATTCTCAATCTTCTTCTTGAGTTTCTTCGTTCATGGTTGTATCATGAGTTCTGGGTGCTTCTGCTTCTTCAGGTCCTTCAGTAGGTCTGTTTCTGGATTTGTTGTAAGCTGAGTCTTCATCAAATGTTACATCCCTGCTGATGTCGATCTTTTTGAATCATGGGAAGTATATTTTGTAAGACTTCGAGCTTTCAGAGTATCCCATAAATATACCCTTCTTTTCTGAAGGATCTAATTTTGTTCTCTTCTCTTTTGGAATGTGTATGTACATAGGATAGCTGAATAATCTAAGATGGATGAATTTTGTTTTTTTTCCATAGAATACTTCTTCAGGAGTCTTGTTCTTGAGTACTCTGTGTGGAGTACGGCTCTATACATACACCGATGTTCTGGCTGCTTCTGCCCATAAATGCATAGGAAGATCTTGATCATGAAGCATTGCTCTTGCAGCTTCCATGATAGTTCTATTCTTCTTTTCTGCAATCCCATTCTATTGTCGATTATATGGGGTGGACAACTCCGTCTTAATCCCTGAGTCTTTGCATAACTATTTGAATTTATTTGAAGTGAATTCTCCACCATTATCTGATAAAAAAGTCTTGATCTTCTTTTCAGTATGGTTCTCGATAAAAGCTTTGAATTCTTTGAACTTGCTAAATACTTCATGTTTGTTCTTCATGAAGTAAATCCATGTCTTCCTAGAAAATTCATCAATAAAAGAAACATAGTACACATACCCACTTAGTGAGATTTATGACATTGGTCCACATACATTGGAGTGGATGATTTCCAATATTCCTTTTGCTTTGCTTTCGCTACATGGAAATGTCTTCTTTGTGTTTTTTCCTTTCGCACATCCTTTGCAGACCCCTTCATGTTTTGCTTGAATTTTTGGAAGACCTTCAATAGCTTTGCTTGCAAGTGGTAGTGCTTTGTAACTCACATGTGCAAGCCTTCTATGCCAAAGTTCATTTGGTTCTACTGAGTCATGAACCAAAGCTTGTTCCGGTTGGCCCTTCAACTTGTATAGACCTCCTTCTTGTTCCCGAATCACTATTGCATCATCAAAAGTATTTCCCTTTGGCCACATAAGAACTTGTCCATCTACAAAAGAAACCCTCATTCCTTTTGCATCCAATGCAGATATGGAGAGGAGGTTATTCTTTAGTCCTGGAAAAAATAATACATTCTTCATCTTCATAGACTTTCCAGAGTCTAGTTTATAGGAGGATTCAACACTACCTTTTATTGGATACTGGTAGTCCTCCCCAAGTTTCACCTTCTGAGGTGACTCATGTTCAAATAGTTTCACAAATGATTCTTTGAATCCTTTCATATGCTTGGAAGAATCACTTTCTATGATCCAATCATTGCTTCCATGTGAAACAGTTCTCGTGAGAGTGGAGATCAGTACATATTCTTCATCACTTGAAGAATCACTTTCTTATCTAATTCTCTTTGTGGAAGATTCATCATCCTCCGTAGCATGAGCATGATGTCTTCTCTTGTTTCCCTTATTCTTCTTTGAATTTCCTTCATTAGGATAGAATTTGGATATGTGACCTTTCTCATCACATGTGTAACATCTAACAGTAGCCCAATCTCTTCTAGACTGATGAGGCTTAACTTTGGAGTACTGATGGTCCCTTTTGGTTTTCTTGGCGTGGTTTGTGAGAGCTTGACCTTCACTTCCCTTCTTTTCTTCTCGAGCTTCTATCCAATATTCTTCTTAAGAGCATTATTCCCATAGTCTACTGAACTTGACTAACTTCTTTCTGGCACAGATCCCTTGAATGAAAGAGTCCCATGATCTAGGGAGACCATTCAAGTTGGTCATCACAATCTCTGCATTTTCCACTTCTTCATCTACTGATTCAAGTTGCTCCTTGATATGAGATACCCTTTTAAATTAGGACTGTATGGTCTCAGCATTTTGGATCTTTACATTCTTTAGTTGGTTTCTCAGAGTCATCTTTCGGTTTATGTTCTTCCCTTCAAACAATTTGGTTAGGGCATCAAACATAGCCTTAGGTGTCTTTAGGGAGGACACCTGTGGTATGAGTTAATCCTTGATAGAGTCAGGAATGATTCTCTTTTCCATAACCAACTTCTTCTTGTGTAAGTCCTTAGCCTCATCTCCCTCTAGAATTGGAACCTCCTCACTGATATAGTAGTCCAACTCATTTTCTTCTAGGGCCAGGGAGATCCTATACTTCCAGGATTGAAAGTTACCAACAACCTCAAGCTTTTCATCAAGCTTGGTATGATGATACATATTAAATTGAGAACCTAAAATGGAAATACAAAAGATTTAGATCTTACCAGGTCAAGATGTCGGATCTGGATTTGGAGCTGAAATCCTGCAGTGCTGGTTCAGTAGAAGATTAGGGTTTTTATTTTTCAGAGTTCTGTCTGACCAAATGCTTTGAATTTAATACCTAGGTTTGATTTTGGGGAGGATATCAATCCAGGCCTGGGATCATTGAAAAATTCCTATTCTGTGAAAAGCCCTAATTTTTAGTAGCAGTGTCGGGTCCAAAACTGAAAAACCTCAGAATTGGATTCCACTTCGACAAAAAGATGTTCCCTAGGGAGGAGAGTTATTCCAAACTTCTTTATATGGAGAGAGATCCAAAAAGTAGGAATCCCTAGTTCCCGTAGCTGCATAGTGTCTTCTTCTCAAATTAGCTTTGATACCATGTTAGATTTTTATCATTAAGCTAGCAATACATTAGGATATTTAACTGAGAGAATAACAAGCACAACAATCAAACACAAGAGACAATGAACATAATGTTTATCCTCGGGGAAACCATAGATGGTGAAAACCCTGCAAATTCCTTAGAGATAGAATCAGCACCAAAAGTAAAGCCCCAAAATAGTAAGGTGATCTTTGACAACAGTAACCTCTTTCTGTCTAGCCCCACTATCTTCTCCTTCCTCAACTATGCACTACACTTGAGTGTGTATGAGATGGGTGTTAAATAGAGAGGCCAACTCTTTATTTATACTAATTCTCGACATGACTAAACCCTACTAGGGCAGACCTCTCTAGGAGAGTCTAATAACTCTAGTGCCTCGGAATTGTGGGGAATTTAACCCTTAGCCAATAGGAGGGTTACCCACAATTACTTGACATGGCTTGTTTACATTATAGAACTTCCCGATAGGAACATCGGGGAATTACATGAATCAAGTACATCCTAGAATAAACATGGGGTTACAATACATAAGAGATACAAGTTAAATACATTCTGAAGTTACATATACGTCAACACTTCCTTCACTATACATGCCACGTAATGCATTAGAAGTCATATTCCCCCCCATTGGGTCACCTGTGGATATTAATGGAGTGAACATGATTGTACTCTTGAGTCTTACCCTTGGTGGTTGTACTTCTATAATCTAGATTAAGTAGTGAAGTTTGATACTCTTTGTTCACTCTTCCAGGAAAATTAGGGAGTGTAGGTTTCAAGGGATTGGATTTAGACGAGCTAGACATGAGCTCAGTGTCCATCTATTAAGAAAAGCAAGCTTAAGGTTTAATTAACACTTACTAGCCACGTGACTATCGGGAAATTCCATAGAGCATTTATGTGTGTTTTGGGATGCATGTCTTTCATACTATCTATAGAAATTTGTTTTATCTTTGGCGATTGTTATAGTGGCCCTATTTCCCTATTCATTATATTTAATTTTAATAACATTTTTTGGAACATGATTCTATTTTTTAGTTATAAAACATTGGAAACAGAGCTTTTTACAAAAGGAAAAATTCATTAGATAGAGCACCACCACAAGGAGAAACCTCAAATAAAATAGTAAACCCCTATCTGAAAATTGAAACTCCTACCGTCAGAGAAGTCAGAATCAAGTGGAAAACCTATGGCAAAAATTTCTTTTACAGAGCAACAATAGTAGAACAAAACATTCTCCCTTTAGAAAACCACAAGGTGTACTTCCTTTTAATTATCGAGTGTGATGACATTCATGTCTCTTACTAACAAGCCAAATATTTTGCTTGATATGAAACACATTTACCAAAGAGATCTCCAATATTTGGCAGCTGAATAGTAGCCACCCAAGCTAAGCACATATTTTCATTGCTTTCGCCACAAGGTTCTCATCTTTCTCCATCAAATATTCCTCTAATTATTTAATTTGGTTGATTTTCAATTCTCTTGTTGACTAGGAAATAAACGAGTTTTTTAAAATTCCCTAAAAATTATTGACACTAGACTTTTCAAACAATTCAAGGATGTGATTAGTCTCCAGTATCTCATCCTTCATTTTTAAGTGGCAGTTGTTTCAGTTCATTTTAACCACCTTTGTTAAGGATTAAAATAACTCCATTTCTCAAATTTGTAATTCAAAATTTTCTATACTTAATAAATATCAAGACCACATAGTACAATGCAAAGAGTAACATGTTGTTAGAATAATCAAACCATAGTTAGCTACCTTAGACATTAATTAATCCATTTTTGTCTTATTTGCGTAGTTTCCATATTCCACCTTATGCAAGTTGTCCTCCACATGTCCAAAGTGGTCAAACTTGCTAAAACTGAGTCATGAAGCACTTGGGAAACCTCTTGGAATCAATTCTGATTTATTCCTAGCCTTCCTAGCGCATGTCTACTTTTTCTGTTTTATTGCCTAGTTTTGCTGAGTTTTAAGGCAATTTGGAAAGTTTGACTAGCTGAAGTTAACTTGTTTTTTTCCTCGTCATCCTCCACTCTTTTATCCTAATAAAATCATGTATGAGTTTTAATTCCCTCACCTATTAGCTTGGCTAATTGTTTTTTCCAATTCATGAGATCCTAGACAGATATGGAAGCTGCTTTATGCACCTGTGGGGGATTTGCTTAGATTTAGTAAGCCTGCTTTTGACCAATTTGAATGGCATCCCAATGCATTAAAATATCTCATGTAATTATTTATTTTGGTAGCCTATGACTTCATAGGTTTGGATATTGTACACTTATTCAATACAGATTAGTGTTCTCCTCCATATTCAGTCTCCTATGTGTGTAATTTGCATGTGTAATTGGCAATTTTTGTGAGTGTAATTGTCCTAAAACCTGGGTTCTATTTCCACATGGTATCAAATCCTTTGTAGATCGATTTATCTCCTTCCAATTTGTTATTGCAGGTTCGACATCATTGACTGGGAGCATTCTGCAGACTGAAGGGACAATTTCTGAGCTATGGATCAATCTCAGAAGATCGTCTTGAATCCATTTAATTTCTTTGAATGGAAAGCAAAGATGAAGATACTATTGAGAGCGAAAGGCCTCTACAAAGTGACTATGGAAATAGAAGCAGATCCCAATGTAGCTGTAGAGAAAATTAAATGGCACAACTGGAGGGATGAGGCCTATGGTCTCCTGTGTTTGAGCATATCCAGAGACCTCCTTTTCCATATTGATGGATTAAAATCACCAAATGAAGTATGGGAGAAGCTTGTTGATATTTTTGGTAAGAAATATGATATTAGGGGACATCAAATAAAAAATGAATCAATCTCCTTGAGTCCCAACAGCTTTGAATCCCTGCAACTCTACTTTTCTAAGTTCAAAGCCCTTGTTTTGCAGCTAAAATAGTGTGGAATCGAAAAGAAGGAGGAGAAACTAGTTTTGGCCATACTCTCAAAGCTTGGCCCCAACTATTCAGTGTTTTTCTTGACCTTCCATGCCACCAAGTTGACAGCTCGAGCCTGGAAAATGCCTAGCCTTGCAAATTTCATGGAATCTCTCACATAAGAACAAGATAAATTGGTGATGATGGGCACCATCAAACCTTCCAAAGACCAAGCTTTGGTTGCTGGAGATTCAAGGGTGGATTCAAAAGGCAAGAAGAAAGCTAAGAAGCCACCTGAGAAAAAGAGAGACAAGAACAGGTCTCCAAAGGAGCCCCAAGGTTCCAAGAAGAACCCCTAGAAGAAGAAGAACAAAGGAGAAATGAGCAAGTGCGCATACTCCAGTAAGGGAAATCATCCTAAAAGCTCCTACATGAAGAAGATAATTGACATGCTGACCCAACTCCTGGAGAAGAATGGCATCTCCCTTCCTAATAGCTCAAAGAAGAGGGAAGGAGGATCAAATTCAGAAGACAGAGAGAGAGTTCATGCATTGGTTGCTGGCACATCAAGCTAACCTAGTTTCATCATTGATCCTGGAGCTTCAAGACATATGGTTTCGACCAAGGATGCATTCACCTCACTTGACATGTTGAAAGGTCCACCAATAGTACTGGGAGATGACTCTCTCATTGGATGTTTGGGCAAAGGGAGGATTGATCTTGACCATGGTAAGTTCAACAATGTATTGTGTGTTCCAGGTCTTTCCTCTAACCTCTTATCAGTGTCTTAGATGACCCACACAGGGTATCCAAAGAAGGTCATACTCTCCCCTGATGAAGTTGAGATCATAGAGATCTCAAGTGGTAAAGTCATTGCAAAAGGAGTTGCAAATCACACTTCGAAGGTATAAATGTTCTCACACTTCCTACCCTACTCAAACCCCTCTGTGCTTTTGATTCATGCTAATGAGGCAAGCAAGCTTTGGCATGAAATATTTGGCCACCTTAACTATAAGTATCTTTTAGATCTTAGTGAAAAATAAATGGTCATAGGGTTACCAAAGATTAAGTTTTCCAAAGGAGTCTGTCAAGGTTGCATCTTAGGAAAACACCCAGAGCATAAATTTTAGAAAGTTGGTCATGAGAGAACATTTTCACCTCTTGAGTTGATCCACAGTGATTTTTCTGTCCCATTTCCTCATATGTCAATGAGTCAAGAAAAATATGTATTGACATCAATAGATGACTTTTCCAGGTTATGCTAGGTTTACTTCCTGAAACACAAGTCTGAAGTTTTTGGCCTCTTCAAAGTCTTTAAGGCTTTGGTTGAAAACCAGTTTGGGAAGAAACTTAAGGTCCTCAGATATGACAATGGTGGTGAGTATGTCAAACCTGAGTTCATTCAATATTGTGCAGATGCAGGTATTCAGATGTAGCATTCTATCCCTTACACACCACAACAAAATGGTGTTGCTGAGAGGAAGAACAGATCACTGAAAGAGATGGCAACCTGCATGATGGAGGGTAAGACTTTGCCACCAAATTTTTGGGCCGAAGCTACAAACTATGCAGCCTATATCCAGAATAGGGTGCCTCATAAACAAATTGATGGTATGACTCCTTTTGAAGCATGGAGTGGGCACAAGCCAGATGTGACCCATTTCAGGATTTTTGGCTCAAGGGCTTGGGCTAGAATTCCAACAGAAAAGAGGAAGGCTTTGCAGCCCCAAATCCAAGAGTGTCTATTTGTTGGGTACTCTGAATATTTAAAAGGGTACAAGCTGATGAATTTGAGCACAAACAAAACCTTCATTGAAAGGAGTGTTCAGTTCCAAGAAGATCCTTTAGCAGCAGTGGAAGTTGGAGAATCCTCTTCACCACCAGAACCATTGAATGTAAGTGAAGAGATAGTGGAGTTTTATGATTCTGATATGTCCAATAATGATGATTTAATTGCAGATCCTAACATTCCTACAATACCAAAATGGGCAGCAAAGAAAATTCATGCAATTGGAGAACTAGCTGGAAATCCTAGTGATCATAGGAGGACTAGATCTCAGTTTGAGAGTGCTTTATGTATGAAAGATCCTTTGTTTGCAGAGAAATGATATCTGATGGTTTAATCAGACCCACATACATATTAATATGTAGCACATGATCCAAGATGGCAAACAGCCATGAAAGAAGAGTTTAGCTCACTTCAGAAGAACAACACTTGGGAGCTGGTTGATCTTCCCCCAGGGAGGAAGCTAGTTCAATGTAAGTGGGTTTTCAAAACCATGTTTGCTGCTGATGGTTCACCTTTTAAATATAAGGAAATATTTTTATCCAAGGGCTACTCACATGTACATGGAATAGACTACAATGAGACCTTTGCACCAGTGGAAAAGATGGACTCCATCAGGCTAGCCTTAGCCATTGCAGCTTCGAAGCAATGGGAGGCACATCACATGGATGTGAAGTGTGCTTTCTTGAATGGAGATATTACTGAATATATTTACATGCAGCATCCTCAAGGCTTTGCTACTAATCCATCTCTTGTGTGCAGGCTAAAGAAATCATTGTATGGGCTTAAGCAAGCCCCCAGGGCTTGGTATGCCAAGATTGATGGCTTTTTGCTGTCATTGAGTTTTGTTCGATGAAAGTATGATCCTAATGTTTATTTGAAGCTGATTCATGGTTCTTTGATGATTATTGTCTTGTATGTATATGAGCTTCTCATTACAAGAAGCTCAAAGGATGAAATTGCCTCCTTGAAGGATGCAATGAACCATGCATTTTCTATGACTGATTTGGGGTTATTGAGCCAATTCTTGGGTCTCAAGATTGCTCAAACCAAAAATGGAATAAAAGTACATCAGTCAAAGTATGCTTTGGATTTTTTGAACAAGTTCAACATGAAAGATTGCAAGCCAAGCAAGACTCCCTTCCTTTCATGAGTTAAGCTTGAAGAAGCAGGTTCTTCTCCTATGGTAAATAATACACTGTATAGGCAACTGATTGGGTGTTTGCTGTACCTTACGCATAATCGAACTGATATTTATTATGCAGTAAGTGTGGCTTCAATATATATGGATCAGCCTCATGAGATCCATTGGAGAGCATCCAAAAGGATCCTTAACTTTGTTCAGGGAACAAGGACTCATGGGATCTTCTACAAAGCTAAATCTGATCTTGATTTGATTGGGTTTACTAACAGTGATTGGGAAGGTGAGA
The DNA here is from genome assembly GCA_001517045.1 of Pseudotsuga menziesii. NCBI lineage: Eukaryota > Viridiplantae > Streptophyta > Pinopsida > Pinales > Pinaceae > Pseudotsuga > Pseudotsuga menziesii. The sequence goes on along the minus strand of LPNX010243466.1, from coordinate 99,949 downwards.
ACACAGATCCAAATTCAACATCAGGATATGTGTTCATGCTTGCTGAAGGACCAATTAGCTGGTCAAGCAAGAAACAGAGTGCCATTGCACTCTCATCTACAGAAGCAGAGTACAGAGGAGTTGTAAATGCAGCAACTCAATGTTTATGGTTGCAGGGGTTACTTGGTGAGTGTGGGTTTGAATATGAATACTCAAATACTATCTATTGTGATAATCAGAGTACCATTATAATATGCAATGATCCAGTTTAGAGACAGAGAACCAAACACATTGAGATCCATATGCACTACATCAGATAGCTTGTGCATGATGGCGCCATTCACCTACTCTTTTGTTCATCTTCAGAACAAGTAGCAGATATCTTCACAAAAAATTTTTGTGAGAAGAAATTCAGAAATCTCAAATCACTACTGGGGATTGCTGATCATGCTGTGAAGCATGATTGATGACAATATTTTGAAATTTTGTTTTACTGTCCATGTTTAAGGGAGGATTTTTCCCACTGGGTTTTTGCCTCTTTCCTTGGTTAAATGGACATGCAGTATGTAAAGGGTGACTAAGCCTTGTTGCTAGGCCCTATAATTTTTTGATATTTTACTCATAATTCAGGCTTAAGGGGGGGTTGTTAGAATAATCAACCCATAGTTAGCTACCTTAGACATTAATTAATCCATTTTTGTCTTATTTGCCTAGTTTCCATATTCCAGCTTATGCAAGTTGTCCTCCACATGTCCAAAGTGGTCAAAATTTCTAAAACTAAGTCCTGGAGCACTCGAGAAACCTCTTGGAATCAATTCTACATTATTCCTGGCCTTCCTAGTGCATGTCTACTTTTTCTGCTTTATTGCTTGGTTTTGCTGAGTTTTAAGGAAATTGGGAAAGTTTGAAAAGGTGAAGTTAACTTGTTTTTGTCCTAATCATCCTCCACTCTTTTCTCCTAATAAAAGCATGTATGAGTTGTCCTTCCATCACCTATTAGCTTGGCTAATTGATTTTTCCGATTCATGAGCTCCTAGACAGATTTGGAAGCTGCTTTATGCACCTATGGGGGATTTGCTTAGATTTAGTAAGCCTGCTTTTGACCAGTTTGAATGTCATCCCAATGCATTTGAATCTCTCATGTAATTAATTATTGTGTAAGCCTATGACTTCACAGGGTTGGCTATTGTACACTTATTCAATACATATTAGTGTTCTGCTCCATATTCAGTCTCCTTTGTGTGTAATTTACATGTGTAATTGGCAATTTTTGTGAGTGTAATTGTTCTAAAACCTGGGTTCAATTTCCACACATGTTAATGAATCATAAATTTCAAAAACATTCTTTGAGATAACTTGAGATTAGCACATTGCGGTGAACATTAATCCTTCAAACATTACTGTAATAAAAAAATACCAAATCAATTCCAATCTTGCATCATTAGTAAGTGTCAAAATTTTATGAGATTCAAGTGGTGATATAAATTTTATGAGTGTCAAAATCATACACAACAATTATTTCCAGCTCTGTACAAGTCCTATTTTCACTTGAAAATAAAGGTATTTCAGAATTGAGGTTTCTTACAATCATTTTTTCCAAGATTTAGCATCATTATATAGTGTGTTGATGACTTAAAATTACAACAGTTTGCTCTTATTGCAATATGGTGTAAACAATGGTTATTTTGATTGAATATCATTGTATTCACATTTAAGGATGTGTCTTTATGTCCTCTTATGATGGGTCTCTTAATGGAGTATGCTTAAATATCAAACCTTAAACAAATATAATGGTTGCTAAGGAATAGTGATTTTTGCAATCCTATTAAGCCAATTTCTTGAGTTTTGTTCAAAATGCATAGAAAGGATTTATGGATTTCATAACCTACTTGATCATATATTGTGAAATTATACAATCTATCATCCTTTTCTGACCATTAGATACTCAAAGTTGTGTATTGATATTTTTAACCATTATAGAGGAATCTGTAAGTTAGGTTCCCAATTTCTTAAAGGGTGCTAGATCAATGGAAGAGTGTATGACTTACAAGTAGGAGGTTGGTGGTTCAATTCCTCCATGCTCTAATGATATTATAATATCGGTTAAAAAAAACTAAATTAGTAACCAAAAAATAAGAGATAAGTGACCAAACATTGAGAGATAAGTGACTAAAACAAATGACCAAAATCCGTATATAAAATTACTAAAAGCAAATAAATTAGTGACCAATAAATGAGAGATGTGAAACTAGGCATTAAAAATAATGGAACATGTGGTGCTAATGATGGAGCCAAACATGGCGTTGATATGGTGGCAAAATAAGATGTGAAAGTAGGCATTAAAAATGATGCAACACGTGGTGCTAATGATGAAGCCAAAGATGGCGTTGATATGGTAGAAAAATAAGACGTTACTTTGGATGCAAAACATGATGATAAATAGGAAGAAAAATATGTTGCAACAATAGAAGAAATATTTGGCGTCATTTTGGTAGAAAAACATGATGCAAAAAAAGAAGCAAAAATTGGTGCAATATGGGAGAGAAAATTGGCACATATTTGGAAGTAAAACATGGTGCAAAATGGGATGCTAAAGTGGTAGAAAAAATGGATGCAATATTGGATGCTAATTTGGATGCTAACATGGTTCTATTAAGGATGCAAATATGGCGCTAATGGGGATGTAATTTAAGAAGCAAAAATGGACACTCGCTAGGAAGAAAACTAGGACATTATTTAGGAAGCAAACCTCGACGTTGTTTAGGAAGCAAAGTTGGACATTATTCTAAAAGAAAAAAAATAGATGCTATTTTGGATGTCATAAAGGATGCTATCTAGGAAGCAAAAAAACATGTTTTTTGAGATGCTTTAAGTTTTGTCCGTGATGCGTCCCATTTAGCGTCTAGTTTGACCACTCAATGTAAAACAAAATTACACTAAAAAGGGACACTAAATTGGACGCTAATTCCAGGATTTGTTGTAGTGAGATGAGAAGCTAAGTGTTGGAGTGAGTCTGCATTTATATTTTACTCACCATTCATCCAGTTTTCCAAAAACAAGGAGTCACTAAAAAGTTGTAGAGAAGCTGCATTTTTATCAATAACCAATTTAATAAGTGTCCTTAAATCCACCAACTAAACATTTTAGTTGATCCTTATTATGCATACTTACCCATTGTGGGTGAGGATGCACATTAGGGATGTATCTTGTACTTTATCCTTTCAATCCAAAGGTAGTCACCCAAGGAAAAAATACCAACAACTTGCAAATAGTTGAATTCTTGGTTGGCTTCTTTCCTCACTATCCTAGTCTTTATCGATTGATAGTAGACATATCTAGTGAGAATCATTCATTCTACCTTGTATCCAACCCATGTGTTGTTCAGGAATAAACACCTTATAACTGAAGGTCTGGGGTTACCAACGTACTCTAAAAACTTGCATACAATCAGCTTTGAATTACACAAAGGAAATTTGAAGATAGGATAGACTCACCTGATTTATGATGGTTGATCCAAGCTTTGTCTTCTCCCGCTGTACTTCTCCTCCAAAGCTTTCAGGGATGTTTCTCCTTCACTCCTCCAAGTGCAAACTTATACATGTATATATGACAAGTTAGATAAATAGTATATAGAGTGCTTAATCATAAATATTCATCAAACCATGATACATGAAATATATTCAACACACATTTGTAATAAGGATTCTCTTTATTAACAATAGTGAATGAGTCAAGGTTACAACCAAACAACTGAAACAAGGACTCCTCTGCAACCAAAGGATTCTGAGTTTTGCTTCTCCAAAGACTTCTGAATAGATACCACCAGCATAATTTTGCTCTCCAAGTATGATTGATTTATGCCTTCCCCAAGGCCTTTATTTATACTTAGTGAAATAAGGCAGTTTTGAAGGTTGAGGAGGTTGAGACAGTTAAGATATTTATTGTTTAGGGCTTAACAAATCTCAATTAATCACAATTTATTATTTTTAATGTCAAAGGAAGGCATATGCGAGTATTGATACTGGAAACCCACGTATGACATGCGAGTTGCTATAAGGGAAACCCGCGTACAGATATGTACGTAGGTTGCAATGACAAATACTCGCGTACAGTATGTGACATGCTGTAGGAAAAGTCACGTATGTACGCGGGTTGCTTATAGGCAAAGTCACGTACAACAATTGACATATGAGAAGGTAAAAATGGCAAACTGGATGGATAGTGAATGTATTTCATAACATTCCCATCTATAGTGTTTTTAGGAAACCTTCAATCCATAAATTTCCTTTTGTGCGCCAACATAGGAAATGTCGGCACTCAGATGGAGAAGTGCCATTTGGGTTGATAATAGATGCCCCCTAATATGTGAGGTCAGAAGGAAGCGATGGCCGAAATACATTATAATCTTTATCTTTGGAGAACTCAGAAATCCAATGGAGCAGAGGTAGTACCTGAAACAAATACATAAGAATGTCATATACAAAGTCATATTTGAGGATGCTATGTTCAATATACTGGAACACTAGCTCCTTTACAATATTTGAGTACATCATATGATACGGGTAAAAGACCATGTATATTACAAAGGTGGATTGAAGCCAAAATATACAATAATGATGAGTCTTCAAAGATCTGGAAACTGTGTACATAAATGGAACATAATCTTGCACAACTTAGTCCATATATGAGGAACTAAGGTCTTCATAAGCAATCCCAAAGAACCAGTACAATCCAAGCCATGTGAATAAATGTAGGCTGAATTCGAACATGGAATGGATTCAATAGTTTGTCAATCAATAGGTGATAATCGACAACTGAAGCAAAGGAATTCACCAATAATGGAAGTGAATCCTGAGGTACTATCATAAAAATATAGGTCTTCATCATCAGGAAGTACTAAAGCGAAACCATGCTGTGATAAGGAAGGCAATAGATCCTCAAACAGATCACAAGAGTGACTAGGAACTGGGAAAATGAAGGGAGACAAAAGAGATAACAGATATAACAATGATGGGATCAGGATAGAAATCAGACATTGAGTTAAGTCCTTGAACAGTGAGCATGACACAGAGATGACCCAAGGTAGCTTTTAACTTTATAGATAGAACAACTAGACTTATCTATAATGTAGGAGACATGATCAGATTCCCTAGGTATAACGGACAAGAGGAGGAGTAATAAACTTGAATTAATAGCTGAACTGAAAGTGGACACTAAGACATGGGTATCGAAAAAAATAGAGAGTACTATGTTCAAGGATGACATGTTGCCACTAACTGAAAACAAGAGAAAACTTCTTCCTTACCTTCCCTGTTAAATTTTAACGAGTCTAGGAAAGTCAACTCAGATCTCTCTTCATTTTTTAACAAGCTTGAAGAGAAGAGAAAATAATGATTGATAGTGTCACTGATTCATGGATTTAATGAGCCCAAACTAGTACATGCTCAACTGGTGTTTTCACATTTAGAGAGTCTGAAAACTCCAAAGAAGACTCCAGGGGGGTCCTTTTTCATCCAATTTAGTCTCCTGAGGCTGGAAAAGTATAAAACATACCACCGAAGAACTCTCTTAACTTCCATGGAAGAAAAGGTGAACCTTTTTCGTACTTAGTCAAGGAGGTCCAAAAAAGGTTAAATTACGACCTATCCAATGCTCCTTCAAGAACAACATAAATAGCTTGAGTTTCACGAGTGTGAAGGAAAGCAAGATCACTTGGAAAGATCCATTTGACTACGAGAAATGGGGCTTACCACAATAAACTCATTACTTTGTTCTTTAGTGTTTAACGAGCATGACAAAGACACAAAGTACACTCGGAATCTTTTTCATGTTTAGGTCTAGAGCACAAAAAATAGAAAACTAAGCTCATACCGGGAGTTCCTTTTCCGTAAATTTAGTCCCTCGGGTCCAGAAAAGTGATAAACCTATTCCTGAGAATACTCTTCTCAATTCAAATAGAAAAGAGAGGGATCCTTTCTGTACTATTCCGCATGGTTTGAGAAAGAGATAACCTACCACCAATGCAGATGCCTATTCACATATTCTTAACGAGCTTGAATAGACAAGTTAACTCGGAAGTCAAGTCTATTTTTAAGGAGTCAAGCCTGGGCCTAAAGAAACTCCATAAGGGTGGGGAGTCCTATAAAGGGATAGCTTGTAAAAAGAGACCCAAAAGAGGCTCTATTTGGCGTGAAAAATAGCTAAGAGGATACCCCTGTACCTGAAACAACTGCAGCATGAGTGTCAAAAGGCAACATAGGTTTCAAATGAGGATACTCATGAAAGGAAGGTCCTATCCACGGAAGAACAATGGTAAATATAGGGAACTCATGGTTTAAAATACCATAGTTGTTGAAAAATGTTGATTGCTAAGTTTAACGTGGAATAAGTATAGATGCAAAAATGCATTGGAAATGTCAAAAACCACCCTATAGGAGCAAAAAACACTTTGTAATGATGAAAAAACCTGTTACAAGGCAAAAAGAGATATGGTATTAGTTAAATACATTTTGAACTATAGGAAAAAACCCACTTTCAGAAATATAATTTCTATAAATAGTTCAAAAATTAAAACAAAACTCACCATTTTGATTTTTAACCATAAAAAACAAGTTTTTACCTCTACCTTCATTTGATCGATGTGGACAATCCAGTGGATGAAATTCGATTCCACAAGTTACAGGTAAGCCTACACCTCGAGCTCTTCAATTTGATCCTAACAATTTTCAAATTTGAGTCCCAATTTCATATTTTTAAGCATCCTAAAGCATGTCACGCTCTGTACGTGGGTTCACTATGTTGAAACTTGCGTACACACGTTCTGTACGTGGGTTTCCCTTAGATACAGTCGCATACAGTACACGAAATGTCTAACTAGACAGTTGTGTGTACTTTGTGAAGGATAAAAAGCTAAATTGAGGCAAAAATTTTGAAATTTTATATGATATCGATGATTCATAATGATTGTTTTGCTAGGTGTGAAGATGGTGTTGGAATGGAGGGAATGGGAGCATGAGGATATGGACCAAGAAGCACTCCAAAGTGTGCCCAACGTACATGATATACGAACGAGTGGGTTATTAAAATTCTTTTGCACATCACCAATGCAGGGCAATTTCCGTTTGCTGGAGTTCATGATAAACTACTGGGACCATGATTTAGGGATGTTTGACCTACAGTATGAAACTTTGGAAATTACTTCCGAGAACATATATTTTATTGCTGGCCTGTCACGATGAGGAGCACCAGTCAACTTAGAGGGCATTGGCAAGGGAGGTGATCCTTTAAGTGTCTAGAACTACATTGATGTGTACTGCACACCTGGTACCCAGAAGAGAGGGAGCTGCATCCCTATTGCACATATCCGTGATCTTACACTACAGGTACTGACTAGCACCATAGTGAGGATTGCGGGATCCTCTTCATTACATCTAGGTACATGAAACCAAATGAGGTTGGTGGTTGATTGTATGCAGGGTGCCCTGTGTGATTGGTGTTCAAGAGTTGTCCCAATTATGAGAAAACAAATCTCTGATTGCAAGAGTGGAAGGTGGAAGAATTTCGGGTATTCTAACATATTGGTTTCCTTCTTCTTCTTCTTCGAGAGTACCATGGTTGAGCCCTACCATACCCCTACCAATCTGATCTCCACGTTAGCCTAGGCTAAGCAGATGGGGAGACATATTCCTCCTTCAAGGAGGAGGAGGCTCAGTGCAGAGTGTGTATGATGATGACTTATACTTCTGGTGGGAGCGGCAGCTACCAGCACTAGAGTAGTTTCCGTATGTTGAAATGGATTTTCGAGGTGATCCAGACCTTGTCCTCCCTCTAGGAGGAGTATGGGGAGAGCCAGGTAATTTTTTAATTTTCAAACTTTTAAAATTTTTATGAATTTTAAATTATAGATATATACATATGTAAAAAAGTCTTAATCCTATAAACATGTCAAAATGCAGATATTGGACCGGTCCTCCCTAAGGGGTGTCCACGTATGTTTGATTGTCCTGTCTTAGGCAAAGACTTGGGGCTTATTAGGGTTATGGAGGGGAAGCTAGCCAGGCTTACCCATAGATTTCCCACTTTGTGGATAGAGCATATCCCGGTCACCATGCAAGAGTTTGTGGTTGGAGTTTCGCCTGTCTGGTTACACCTTTTGAGACGAGTGGCCAGAGCAGTTCTTGTGTACATAGATGCTATGGAGGCTACCAAAGCTGAAGAGGTTGAGGAAGCCAGATTACATAGAGACCATGGGGACTAATGTGGTCCAAGTGACCAGGGTGGTCCTACTTAGATCTAGGACATTTTGATGGACTGCGATCCACATTTTGTATATTATACAGTTATGACTGGATCTAAGGATCAGAATTGACCTATCTATAGACAGACACAGACACAGACACACACACACACACACACACACACACACACACACACACACACACATATATATTGTTGTCAGTTTATTTACAAGTGTTTTTTATGTGCATGCTGTATATTTTTATGAAATGTGTGTTAGATTCCAATCTAAAATGTAATTAGCATATGCATCAGTCAATGAATTCTGATTTCTTGGAATGTGATTGAATATAATAAATTCAAAATTTCTTTCCAATAACCTAACTTGCATGAAATGACGTAATAGAATAGGGTTTCGCACCTGATAAGCTCAATTGAGCTGGGAAACCACCAGTTGAGAGTCCAGGCGGAATTCTAGAAAGGTGATACCATGTGACAAAGCATCCCATAGAAGCTCAATTACAACCCTATATTCAACAACATTATTAGAAGAAAGACCTAAGAAAGCACCTCCTGTGGCAACTAGTTGTCCTGAGGGAGAGTAAATGACCCATGTTGCTGAAGCTAGATCACAAGTGTGGCGAATGGAACCATCAGCGAAACCTAGATACTTCTCAGAAGACATTTGCAATAACCAACAGATGGTATAAAAAAATAAACCGACAAACTAATGTACATAAAAATACATACAATAAAATACAAGAAAAAATGCTAAGCCTAAGCATAGTACTTTTTCAGGTAGAGCCCATTTCTAGGCTCAGGTAGCTTGTTCCCATCAAAATCATTTAACTCATATGTTCCCTTATTTAAGACCTTTGACACAACATAAGGCCCTGACCACATGGCCTTGAATTTTCCTGCCCCTAGGGGTTCTTTGTCTTGGTCCCAAAGCAAGACAAGTTCCCCCTCAGAGAAAATCCAAGGTTTGACTGACTTATCATATTGGTTTTTGACCCTATTCTTGTGAGCTTGATTAGTAGTCAGCGTATCTCTATGCTTCTCATCAAGCTGTTCTAAATGTACCAAACTTTCTTCAAGCTCTGTCGTATCGAGTAACACATGAATAGCTATTTTCAAAGATGGGATTTCACATTCAACCGGGGTAATGGCTTCCACTCCATGAATGAGTTGGAAGGGGGAGAAATCCATAGCATTTTCTACATTAGTTTGGTACGCCTGAAGAGTAGGGTATAGCATGATGTGCCAGTTAGAACAGGCTGCATCAATTGTACATTTGGGGATGGTCTTCAAAGTCTTGTTTACAGCCTCAACCTCACCATTTGCTTGCAGATAGTACAAATATGAATGTTCTTGTCTGAATCCAAGCATAGTGGTTAGTTTCGTCATCATGCTATTTTGAAAATGCCTTCCATGGTCAGTGACAATCACTTTGGGTATACCAATCCGTTCTATAATTTGGTTGAATACGAAGAAAGCTGTTATCTCCCCGTCGGCTTTAAAAGTAGGAACTGCCTCTACCCATTTCATAAAATAGTCAACATCGACAATAATATATTTATGCCCCCCAGTCGAGGCTGGGTTGCATGGTACGTAATCAATCCCCCATTTCATGAAGGGGCCTACCGAGACAACGGGAAACAACGGAGCAGGATGTGACCGCATTTTCCTATTGTAAAGTTGACAAGGATGATAGCGCTTCATCGCTTCCACACAATATTTAAAGATCGTGGGCCAAAAATGACCGGCACGTAGTATCTTCTAGGCTGTTTCTAACCCATATAAATGACCCCCACATGCTCCACTATGGGAATCATTCAGGACAATCTCCGCTTCATCATGGGTAAGACATCAACGCAAAATGGAATCTACCCCTCTTCGATATAATGTATCTCTTATGATGAGGTAGTTCTTAGCATGAAGGCGTAATTTACGTCGTTCTTCCCATGAGGAAGCTGCAGGATACTTCAAAGTCTGGAGATATATAAGAATATCTCCGTGCCAAGGATCAGAAGTGGATATCAAGAAGATATGCTCATCTGGGAATGAGTCATCTTCAACGGCTACATTTTATTTAGTAGGAAATTCTACTATAAGCTCAGCAAAAACTAAGGAATTTTTAGACTTAGCGGACTGAAAATCCAAGTCAAACTCTTGGAGAATGACTATCCATTTGTTGAATTTTCCCCCAAAAATCCATCGTGACAAAACATATTGAAATGGATTCACATCCACCACTACTCTTGTGGTGCTCAGTAAAATGTAGTGACGTAGCCTCTGAACAACATAGACAGCTGCTAAGGCTAATTTTTCAACATGGGAGTAGCCGAGTTCAGGTCTAGCCAAAGAAAGGCTAAGATAGTAAATGACATGCTTTACAAGCTTATTGTCCTCCTGGACTAGTACTACCCCAATGGTTGACTCGGACGTGGCCAGATACAATATAAAATCCCTAGAGTAATCTGGCGGACGTATTAAAGGTGTCGACAACAAATATTTTTTCAATGCCTCGAAAGCGAGTTGTGCAGTTTCATCCCATACAAATGGGGTGTCTTGTTTAAGTAGGCTCATGAAGCCCTTGATAATCTTGGCATAGTTAATGAGAAAACATGGAAGCAAATTAGACTTTCCTTGTAGGCTTTGAAGTTTCCTGATAGAACGAGGAGGAGGCAGATTGACAATGGTCTCTAATTTTAATGGATCCACCTAGATGCCTCTATTATAGACAACGAACTTGAGCAATCTTCTTGAATTGACACAGAACATGCACTTGTGGGGATTCAAGTGGATCTTATAGTATCTGCATCTCTCAAATATCAACCGTAAGTGAGCTGGATGTTGAATCCTCTTATGAGAATGTGCAAGAAGATCATCCAGGTAAGGTTCGACAATGGCTTTGATGTCATGGAAGGAAAAGTTCATAGCATGTTGAAAGGTTGCCCCTGCATTTTTCAATCCAAAGGGCATTTTTTTTTGTACACGAAGGTACCCCAAGGACAAATGAAAGCAGTTTTATGTTGGTCTTCTAGTTTTATTTGAATTTGATTGTATCCAAAGAAACCATCCATAAACGAGAAAAATTCACTTCCCGCACAAGCATATATAATTTGGTCTATAAATGGCATGGGATAGTTGTCCTTAGGACAGTCTTTATTCAAATCTCTGAAGTTAGTACAAATGCATATGGTCCCTTGCTTCTTATCAACAGGAACATGGTTGGATACCCATTCTGTCAGAGCTATGGGATAAATAAAACCAGCCTTCAATAGTTTTTCAACTTCAGCATTCACAGCCATCGCTTTACGTGGGTTAACAGGCCTTAAGTTTTGCCGAACAGGTTTGGCATTAGGATATATTCGAATCTCATGTTCAACAATCGATGGATTAATGCATGGCATCTCCTCATATGACCAGGAAAAGACATCGCATAATTCCTTAATCAAGGAAGTATAAATAGCAATCTCCTCAAGAGAGTAGTTTGCACCTATATATATGTTTTCCATGACATCAGGATTTACAGAGATGTTGATAGGGATATTAGTGAAAATATTTTCCATATTCCCCTTGGAAAACATTCCTTCCCTGGGTAAGGGATTGATGGGTGTATCAACATCATCTGACAGTCTCATATGAAACTCTTGATTTTCTATTCTGCTTAGCTCTGGAAGAAAATAGGATCGATGGTGAAGATCTTCACAGATCTTACCACATCCACTCATGGCTTCCAGAATGGCTTCATCAGAAGGTAAAACCATATCTAAACAGTCGGTAGAGTGCAAAGAGACTTCTATGGGATTAACAGTGGTTTGAGTGATAGATTGGTAAGCTACTTCCACTATCAATAAGGGCACTTCCGGTTCATGGGGGGAAGGGAGAACCCAAGGATCAGTCCTATGAACAACTATGGATATGGACTTCCCCACACTAGTAGAACCAATATAGTTAATCGAGGCTGGAAGGTCAAATGTGCCCATCAGGGATGCGTACATTCCAACCCCCAAGCTCTGTGCATCAGGTTTTACCTTATCAATCAATGGAACAAAGGACTCATTAGACTCTAAATGGCCTTTTTGAGTAAAATAAAGTTGGTCAACAGTAACCAACCTTCCTTCATGTGGAAAAACCACTACCCAAAAGATGGTCGATGCAATTGCAGACATGGAATAAGTCCAGCTTCTTCCCAGGAGAAAATTATAGTCCAAAGGTGCATAAATCACTTACACCTCAACAGACACTGCTTCTTTTGCCAGCTTAATTTCAAAAGCTGGTAGGATACCATGTGGACGGAATGAACTTCCATATAAAGCAGTAAGTAGAGTGTTTGATGGGACCAGCTCTAGGGATCCGAGAGCTTTCCAACAGGACAAGGACATAACGCATGTAGAAGCACCCTCGTCAACGACTGCCCTTCCAATGGTATTTCCACCATGGATGACATCTATTGATAAGGGTACATGGTAAGGTAGGAGAATTTTAACATCTAACAAATGAAATTTCACCATGAGACTGGACGAGTCCATGCTGCCTAAAGCTGCTAAGAGGGCCTCCCGTTGGGCGAGACAGCTTTGTAACACCTCTAAAGCTGACATTGCACATGGGGTTTGGGAAAGATATTCAACCACGGAGTAGTTTGAAGTAGCCCTAGAATTAGGGTTATGCAAGGTCTTCTTGAAGACACCTTTTGGTATCTTTGGCATAGTTTTAGTAGGCTTCTCGATCATGAAAGGGTTAGAAGTTTCACCTATAACCTACCCTTCTCAGGAGTCTCTTTCTCATAGTTTTTATTCCTATTTTGTAACAAATTCAAAGATTGAACCATGTTGATATAGTTTGGGTCAGGGGCATTTGGAGTTCCCCCTGCTACATTAGAAGTTGAAGCAGAGTTCTGCCCTTGGGAAAAAGGATCCTTCAGGATAGCCAGTTGTTGAGCTTTAAGCAGCTTCTGGGCTTGTTCCATAAGGGGAAAAAGGTGAGTGAGGTGATCCTCATGGCACAACTTACATAGGAATTTAAAATTTTTCTTTTCTTTCTTGCCCCCATCAGCACTATTCACGGGTTTCTGCTTGTTTTGGTTTCCTTCTCCTTTCTTTCCTCTCTTTTTCTTCCCATCGGGCTGCTGATTGCCTTTATAAGAGGTCTGTGCAAAAACATTTGCACTCTGGGGGGAAGGGGAATCCTTTCCTGCCTACGCCGTAGAATGCTTGACGAACAATTGATGAAGTTGTTTCACCAAAGACTCTACGGTGGGAGAGTTTACACACCTAACCACACCATCGACATGGGGCCCAGGTTTAGGCTTATATGCATCGTAGGTAGGCCTCGGTGCCTCAGCGATAATCTCATACAAGATCCTAGATTATGAATAAATGAAATCCAATTACTAGGCCCTAAGAATGGCTTCTTCTTCATTCATCACTCTTGAGGTGGATATGTCCTTAGATATGTAGGGAAATAGGGATTTAAGGAACCACTCTAGTAAGAACTCATGAGGAAGAGTGGCTTTTATAAGGCTCTTTCACCTCCTCCACTTTTGGATATGATCCAAGATGTGGGTAGCCTTTTTCTACCTAAAGGTAGATAACAAGTCTGTTCTAAAATCATATCGGACTAGAAGCTGAAAGTAGCTAAGGAATGCACTAGCCAAGTCCCAAAAACTACTGAAAGCAGTAGAAGGCAACTCAATGTACCATTTTTCTATGGTACTTGTTAAGGTTCTCTTGAACAAACTCAACCTAACTGAATCTTCATTTAGTAAATTCAAAGAACACCATAAATGAAATGTGGTGGAATGAGCCCTAGGGTGTTCACCAACTTTGACCTCGAATTTAGGGATGTTCATTGGAAATTTGGTGGGAACAGGTGGCCACGAGGGGTCATTCCTCACCGAGTCATTCATCAACTTAGACAAGTATGGAAAGTTTAACATTGCCAGGAACGAAAGCTTGGGTCGAACCGGGGCACTGAAAGTGCCAGTCTGGGGATTAGAGGGACCTGCCCCCGAATGCCCATAAGTAAAGGTGGGGTTGCCCCCTGCCACCAGTTGCAAAGTGGATGGATTAATTTGAAATGGATTCCATCCATAAGCCACAGGGTTGTGAGTGGGAGGTGCAGTATAAGAGGTTCGGGCCATCCTAATCGAAACTAGGGTTTGAAAAATAGGAGAAGGTATCCCTCCGCTAAACAAAGAAAAGGGAGATCTTGTAAACGGGGCCGAGACCAGAGTTTGAAATTTTTTCCCATAAGAGGTATTGTTTCCAAACTGCATTCCTACATAAGAAGGTGATGGGCTTATGTACGAAGTGGATGGGGGAATGTGTCCCCCATTCCAAGGAAATCCTTGGATGAAAGCTGAGGATCCCATCGGACCACTCTGGGCAGTGTGTGTGAAGGAGGAAGGAACAAAGGTATACTAGGAATCCCAGTAACCATGTCACTAGAAGCACCTGCTAGGCTTGAGTGAACCAACGGTTGGACAACCTGGCTTGCTGGATTCAAAGGCGTAGAAGGTATGCTATTTCTAGGGGCACTTACCGGGGAAGGTAGGACCCCTTCAACTGGAATGGCTGAGGTGAAAAAAAAAGAAATTTCTCCCGCAGTAGACATAATCCTACCCACAGGGACACCTAAAATAGGTGAATCAAAATGTCTAACCTGGACAATCACAGGATCATTTAAGTCAGTCAAGGGTGTGTTAAAATTCCTTGCAAACTCATCATTCTGCAAGTCTTCTATCTCAACTGTATCAAAATCAAGACAGTTAGCTATAAGTGATGGTTCACCTGGAACTTCACTTACTCCTACTGGTTCAAATGAATCATCTGTGTCCAATCTCTACCTTTGGGGTGGAGGTGGAGGTTCCAATGTGATGAGAGGAGGAAGGTTTTGAAACCTTCTTAACCTTCTTATAGGTTGGTCCTCCATGATTGAAAATTTAACAAATCAAACCCTAAGGCCAACTAAACACAGACAAAACCACAGAGCAAACACTACGAAATTTCCTAAAGCATCAAATAATCAACAAGGGTGAAAGATATGCTTTCCCAAAGAAAGCTGAAGAACAGTTACCTGGCGTCCTTGAAGTGGTTCTTAGGCACAAGTGGAGGAATCACCCACCTCCCTCCTACACTTTCAACAAGGGTTACCTTCCAAGACCATCAAAGGTGAACCGGAAATATCCTTCCAGTTTACCTAGGTATGAACCCTATATGTCAAGAGACTAAAGGCTACCTTAGCTATACCAACAGTCTGGGGGGACAGTCACAAGCCTGACTCGTACGCATGGGTAGGGTAGCTGAGCCCGAAACTCTATCTAGGACAGAATCCCCAGATGGATAAAAGTCCTGATTTATGTTTTGACAAGGAATCAGAGGGTTATCTTTTCAGTCAAATGTCTCCATGCGGCCTCGTGCTTAACTCCCTTTTGAGAGGATCTTCCTAGATACAATTGATAAAGACAAGGATTGACCTATCGAATAGTCGACTACGTCTGAATTTTAAAACTTATGGGAAGTTTACACTTCCTATCCCACAAGTATAGCCGAAGCTAGTAGGTGAATTGCCCTAGAAAATAAAAATTACTAGTAAATTTTAATTATTGTGTTCATTTTAAGGGCTATTTCTTACTCAGAAGGAAGTGGAGTGATGAACTATGGTGTTTTTGACTCGATAAGAAACAAAAAGCAAAGGTGTATTTTTTTCAAAGCAAATTACCACTACCAAAGCAAACTTCTTTTACTTTTGTAAATATAAATTGATGAACAAATGCAAAGATACAGAGAAACTAAGACTATATTTTTGTAATTTTGAGATTATATTTTAAAACTGAAAATAAAACTACTTATGCAAAAACAAATGCAAAAAGCTTGAAAATGTTTTCTTTTCACTTCTTAAAATGCTCTTAAAAAGAAGGAAAATCCACAAGGCCTTCAAACACTATGGTAATCATTAACCAAGACAAGATACCAAACACAAACTCAAGGGAAAGACTGGTCAAGGGTAACAGAAATAACCTACAGCAGTCTGGGCTCCCCAACGGAGTTGGCAGTTCTCTTGTTCAAGAATAAACACCTTATAACCAAAGGTCTGGGGTTACCAATGTACTCTTAAAACTTGCAGACAATCAACTTTAAAGTACAGAAAGGAAATAAGAATATAGGATGGACTCACCCAATTTATGACGGTTGATCCAAGCTTTGTCTTCTCCCGCTCTACTTCTCCTCCAAAGTTTTCAGGGATGTTTCTCCTTCACCTACAAAGAGGAAATCCTCCAAGTGAAAACTTATACATGTATATATGACAGGTTAGATAAACAGTATATAGAGTGCTTAATCATAAATATTCATCAAACCATGATACATGAAAGATATTCAACACACATTTGGAATAATAATTCTCTTTATTAACTATAGTGAATGAGTTAAGGTTACAACCCAACGCCTAAGAATCCTCTGGAACCAAAGGATTCTGAGCTCTACTGCTCCAAAGACTTCTGAATAGATACCACTAGCATAACTTTGCTCTCCAAGTATGATTGATTAATGCCCTCCCCAAGGAATTTATTTATACTTAGTGAAATAAGGCAGTTTCGAAGGTTGAGGAGGTTGAGACAGTTAAGATAGTTATTGTTTAGGGCTTAGCAAATCTCAATTAATCGTGATTTATTATTTTTAATGTCAAAGGAAGGCGTACGCGAGTGTTGATACTGGCGTATGACACGTGAGTTTCTATAAGGGAAACCCGCGTATAGATCTATATGTGGGTTGCAATGACAAATACTCATGTACAATACCCGACATGCTATAGGAAAAGTCGCGTATGTACGTGGGTTGCTTATAGGAAAAGTCGCGTACAACAATTGACATATGAGAAGGTAAAAATGGAAAGCATTATGGATAGTGAATGTATTTCATAACATGCCCATCTATAGTGTTTTAGGAAACCTTCAATCCATAAATGTCCTTTTGTGTGCCAACATAGGAAATGTCAGCACTTGGATAGAGAAGTGCCATTTGAGTTGATAACACCATGTTGAGAGGTAGGATTTGATTCGTTGGGATTCACAATGTATAGTGAAAGACATTTATGTGTGTGGAAAAGGTAGGGGGTTTCTCATCTAGTTTTAAATGGGTTAAGTTATTTTTCATTATTGATTTTTCTAGAGCCTAGGTTTGATTTAAACTTGAAGAATGGGAATTTTGAAAAATATAGTTCTCCTCCAATACCATATATTTGATTTGGACCCATTTGCATGTGCCATTTAAAAATCCATATATCCTATGATTTGTTTCATAATAGATCTAATTCCTATAATTTCCTAGACTACCTGTTCTTTATTTTTGGTTTTTATCAGAAGGAATTATATGAGGAAGATACCTATGAAAATTCCTAAAGGAATTTATAACTACTTTTGTATGTACATTGGCACATTTTAGAACTATTTCTGTATGCACTGTGCATTGTTTATTTGTAGCTTGGAAGTTTCTTTAATATGTGATGCCTACAATCACATTCTTTTGGATGTTTTACCTCCATGTCACATTAATAGTTATATCAAACCATGAAAAATGACATTTCACTTTATATATTCAGTTCTCAATCATGCATATTTCTATTTATAAGCAAGCACAACTTACAATTAGAAAGAACATATGCTTTCTGGGAGGTACGTCAACTCATAGTAGGTTAACTTCAGGTCTTGAGAAAGAATATCTCCTTGAGAAGTACAAGGTTTTGAATGCCTCTATCAAAGATGCCTCTTTGAAACATAATTTGGAGGTGAAATGAAACTTTTACTTGTTATCTTGCTCTCTGGAAGATACTTTAACTCAGAGTAGATTAAATTCAGGTCTTGAGAAAGAAAATCTCCTTAACCAATACAAGGCTCTGAATGCCTCAATCAAAGATACTTCTTTGAATCATAATTTGGAAACTTTTACTTCTTATCTCGCTATCTAAGGTTATAGATTGAACAAGTAGTGTGCGTGCCTCAATTTCTGAATTATACCAATAAGAATTTCATTACTGTTTGTTTGAGTATACTTAAAATTCTCACCTTCTATGTTGCATTTGTTTCCTTAAACCATTTTATTTCTGCCTTGTTTCTTACTTTATTTCATCGAGAATCTCAACCTATCTCATGTGATTAAAACAGGGGGGACTAACATGCACCTTCTTCACTGGTTATGATATATGCGAAATTTGACCAACCTGCAAATTTGATCTTTACATAGGAAACTCTAGTTACAGTTAGTCAATATATTCACTAATTAATATTTTCGTTGGCTTTCTTCATATGTGATTCATGTTCGATTCTTTTGTTTCAGTTTCTTTATCTTTAGACTTAGTAGTTGAATTTGGTGGATGTAACTCTAAGAATGATCTTCCATATTAGAAGCTCATCAACAAACTTTTGGTGTTGAAAATTTAGAAACAGATTCAATGTTCCACTTCAAGAGGAAAAGTTGGCTTTTACTTTTTTGCAAGGTTTCAAAAGTGAACTGGTTTAAATGTGAATCACTCATTTCTTCAAGTTATCAACCAACAAATTAACAAGTAATGTATTCTTGATCAATGAAAAATTTAAGGGAAAAATATTGTCATTAGGTGAAATATTAGGTCTTAAAATATTCAATTGGTGAACTTTTTATATTTGTAATAATTTTTAAAGTTTAGCCAATAAAATATACTTCAACTATAAATATTTCATTTACTAGCCAAATACTTTTTTAACCCTAATCAATCTAACCTATCCAACAATATCCTTTATAGTTTAGATGTAGATTCATCCAAAAGATATTAAGAGGTGTAGTGCACATTATAATTCATCTCAGGATTGATGGGTCTTCCATTTCTATTTTTTTCCACACTGCAGTTCACTCTTGGATTAATGATTCTTCTATGTGGATATATTTTGGAATCATGAATACGTTTGAGGTGAAAATTTGCGCAAGACTCAACAAAATATGAGTTGACAATGTTACATCTCTTATTTATTGAGTCTTTGATTAATAACGATGCCAGACAAATTATTAGAGATATTGCTTGTTTCTGCTATCAAATTAGAGGACGTTTTGGTGATGTTTTAAAGCCAGTAGGTTCTTTCCACCGCAAGTTAATTCATGGGCAATATTTATGTTTGGCACTTTGATTTTATTTTCATGGGTGCTTATCATATTTCTTGAAATGGTAAAAAATTATAGATTCCTAGAAGAGTTAAGTTTATGGAGGGTTTGAGAATATCTATGTATTTAAGTCATTTAGGAATATATTCATAATTATTGGTTTATATTTTTTGTAATTTCTCTTGAAGGTTAGGGTTGTATTTGTGGCTATTGAAGTGGGTTTTGAAGATTGGAACTCAAGGCTCTTTGTTCTTATCATTGAAGATGGGAAAAATTAAGGTGAGGGATGGGGTTAGGGAAGTTTCATGATGAGAAAGGATGAGAGATTGTGGAACTAAAATTTTAGGTCTAGATCTAGTATTATGGTTAGGGTTATGGAATGGTGTAAATCTAAGTTTCTTGTCAACTTTTGTTTAATGACTAGGGCACAAAGAAAGGCTTGGTCTAGGTTGGTACTCTCAAACATAAACATTTAAATATGAAAAATAAACAAACTAGAATTGAACTTAATAAAAAGTACTTATTCCAAATATCTTATATGAATTTGGAGGGGAATTTTGTCAATTACTTCAAGGGACTATTGGATAAATTTTCCTAGTTCTTGACACAACTACAACCGCTTGCACATGAAGTTAGAAATATAGCATGGCTGATAAAAAATCCTTCTCAAGTCATGGATCAATGAATTAAATGTAGTTATGATAGTAGGATTGGTGTTGGTAGCTTGATGTTCATTTAACTCCCATATACCTCAAGGTCATCTTGGTTATATTATCATCAAGCATGACAAAGTCCCTCTAAATGTGTGACTTTAGGAAGGATGTTATACTCTTTAGTTTTCAGTAGGCATTACTGGAAGTTGGTTGGAATTAGGTAGTGCAACTACATATCAAGAGTCCAAAACATCTTCATGAATCTATATACTATACTTTAGTAATGATATTTGGGTGTCTATCTGAAATGTAGACATGGAAACCCTAAGTTATAGTTTAATGGATTTAGTGAGGTCACTAGCCAATTATTGTGCCACACTTTTCAAATTGGGATTTGCATCCTTAGAGGATTGAGTGTTGTGAAAATCCATTAAGAGATAAATAGATGTTGTGAAATATTTGTAGTTGAAACCCCAGGTGATTTATCTAGTTAGGGTTGTGTGCAAGAAGGGTTCGCTGAGAGATGAGGAGTGTGATACAATCCTAGTAAATGTGACACAACATAAGAGAGAAGAAATAGGATGGAGGACGATGTCTAGAGACCCCAAGCAAAGATTACACATAGATTATATGACATAATAGGAATTATTGAGGTGGGATGAAAGCCTCCAGAAAACTTCAAATAGAAAATATAGGTAAATGTTGAGCCAACAGAAGAGGTGTGTTGTACAATAGTTCATTTGGTGGAGACAATGGAGAATAAAACTATCTAAAGAGGGGAGATGGTGTGGAGTATGAACCTCAAAGAACCTAAAAAATCCTAATACATCTACACTAAATAAGATAATGGTGTGTGTAGGGTGGACTCCAGATAATCCTAATGTTTGACTGAAAATTAAGTCAAGACCATACTTCTATGATACATAATGATAAGAAACAACCATCCTACAAAACAAATCAAATATAGAAACAAAGAAAAAGGATGTAGTTGAGCCAAACAAGAGATAAGGCATGAGAACCCATAAATGAGAGTAGATAGAAACATCTTATTCAACTTTATTAATGATTCCCATGGATTCCTTCTTATATTCTTGCATAGCTCTCCAAGTCCATAACCATAGTCTAAGTATGCACATTAGTAAAAGTTGGAAAAAAATATAATATGCACATGAACATAGCTGAAGGATTGAAATTGACGCCTTAGCTAACTAATCGAGACAACAAATAAGTGAATAATGTAGATGCCCATATATTCTAGAAGATGGCACACTCAAGTGATGAACACCCCTTAATCTCTCGGTTAGTTGGAAAGACGAATCCTCAAGGAAGGAGTGCTCCCAATCCTTGGATTGCTTGATTGGATAGCTAAGCTTATTGCACTAGTTCAGTTGTCTAGGCTCTCCTTGGATTCTTTTCTAGAGGAAGACACCTATGTTTCTTATCAGTCAAGAAATGTAGCATTAAATTTGATATATGTTGAGATATGCACATTGTATGTGACTCATTTCAAATTTCACTATGTATATTTCAACATATATTATAGTTATTGTCACAACATTACTTGCCAATGATTTGTTGTTGATATTTAATATTTTCATCCAATCGCTATTGAAAAGATCCAATCATTGTTGGGATCTATACACACCACCTTTTTGTGAAAGGAATTAGATGTTGCTTCCTAAAAATGCATCTTTTACAATTACCAAATGAAAAATATTCAAATATTCAACTAACATCCCATTCATCAACAATATCTCTAATGTATGTGTGATGGGATTCCCACTTAGGTAGTACCAAATCATCACATCATTAGCCTTTGTAAAAACCTCCACGACAAATTCTTGCACATATTTATTTTCCTTTGAAACTGCAAGAAAACATCTATATTTGTCTACAGGGAAATATTTTATGCCATTAATAGAGTTTCTATGTTTTTCCATCTCTTGTTTGATCACCTTTTGATATTCTATAGGTACGTTGAAGCTGGTTCTTCAGTTTGGGGAGGGATATTTGAATAATCCACTAATAATACAATTTGTTTCAAGGTGTTTCATCATGATAGTAATATTTCTTATTCCTTCTTAGAGATTTGAATTGAAAGTACATACGTTACTTCCTAGCTCTTTGTTTTATTAATGAACTAATATGCATGTGTAAATTTGAATCTTGTTTTTTCATTTATTTATGGATGAAATCACCTCATTTCGTAGCCATATTATATCCAAACTTGTGATGGGACATATTATACCCTGCATCCAATGAGTACTCACTCGGCATACTTTTGACGGGCCCCACTACCCCAAAAACAATAAATACCTAAAAAAACATGACGATGATGTCATCATCACGTTTTTTCAAGTATTTCTTGTTTCTGGGGTAGAGGGACCCATCAAAAGTATTCCGAGTGGGTACTTGTTGGATGTAGAATTTAATTTTGCATCCAATGAGCTCTCCTGATCGAATTTGAGTAAAAACACAGGGAGATATGTCGAAAATACGAACAAAAAAAGTAGTTTTTTTATTATACCTATCCCCAAATTTATATTAAAAAATTGTTTAAGAGGTGCTCCATTTTTTATTTTTAAAAATTTTTGATTGGCTAATACATGATGACATGGAATTTGTATTATTTTTGGAAGGCCCATTTTAAATTGAAATTTCCTCTAATGAAGTGGTAATATTTTCAGTTTGCTAAATGAACACATGGAATCAAAGAAGCACACTACTACTACATATGAAGCTTCACATGATACAGTTGTGTTGAGGAGTGGTACAGTTGGGAGGTCAAAGAAGCCTACCAATGAAAATTCCCAACAAATTTTGAATAAATTCTTGATCCCATCACTACCATCACCATTACATGGGGTTTCTACAAGTTCACATGCTTCTACTTCAGGTGTGTTAATTACCCAAGTTTTAATTTAATTTGAATTTGAATATGCAAATTACTTCATTTGTTATTACTTGTTAGTAGTAGTTAGTAGATCATTTACCAATATGTTTCTTCATCTTATTCTAGTACAATTTCCTCCCCAGTTATTACTATGTTGGGGGTATTGTGATCCCTATATTGATAGAAGAGGGGAGATATTGGACACAATGGTTCTAATGGATGAACAATGTGGTGGAAAGATGTGTTCCATAGAGAAACATACTAGGAGAACACTATACTATTATGGTATTGAATGTCATATTAACGGTACATACATACATATTCATTGCAAGAGGGTTTTTGAAATAGGAATTCCTTTTGATTCATTGACATGCAATTTTTGTAAGTTGATACCTAATTGTGATGACTTTAGAATGTGTTTACATCATGAATCAAGGAGAAACATCACAAGACATGGGAGAGATACAGGGAAAGGGAGAAGGTTGAAACATTTGACTCAATATGAACTCAAAATTGTTGCAAGAGATGAAAATGCTACACATAGATTAACAATTCGATCTATTTGGTGGGAGATGACAAAGGTTGTTACACTATCTATTCGAACAAGGTCTCTAAGGGAAAAGTTTTCTGAATCTGCAGGAAGGAAGGATGTGTTAAGGTTTTGCAAGGATGTGTGTGAGGCTCATAAGCAAGGAAAATTACAAGGTAAAGCTGTAGTTTGGGAATTTGTTCAAGATATATTTCACAACCTAGTTTGTTAAAAGTCGGGGAGAAGGTATAGTGCATCCACTAAATCCATTTATGAGATGATTAAGTTATGGGGAGGTCCTAGATTATATAGATTTATTATCTCAAATTTGGATGTCTCTTTGATATCTATGAATCTAAGGCAATTTAGAAAATCATTGACATATATCCCACGGGAGAAGGAGTACATTTTTGAGGCAATTAGATATTTTTATGCTTCCTATAAATCCAAACATGGTA
The DNA here is from genome assembly GCA_001517045.1 of Pseudotsuga menziesii. Classification (NCBI taxonomy): domain Eukaryota; kingdom Viridiplantae; phylum Streptophyta; class Pinopsida; order Pinales; family Pinaceae; genus Pseudotsuga; species Pseudotsuga menziesii. The sequence goes on along the minus strand of LPNX010243466.1, from coordinate 76,064 downwards.
TAGAGGGCCCAATTACCATATGCCTTGCTGAAGGTGAAATTGTTGTGAAAAAATATGTCAGGTGGGTAGTAAAAAGTGATACATTGGTGGGTTTTTGTGGTAAGAAAGAAAAACATTAGTTCCAATCACATTTCTTGGTCATAGTTAGTGAGGGAGTTGTAGGCTATGCGATTATTACAGATGCCTTCAAGAATTGTGTTATTGGCAATTATGCACATGTTATTATTGCAAACCCTTTACATGAGAAGATTCCTCATTTGGTTGTGGTTTTTGATCCAACGTGCAATAGGTTTGATGAAAATTTTGTCCATCGATAATGGAAAAAAATAGAATGCCTATGGAAGAAACATGTGGAACATTATTTATGACATATTATTGGTAATTTCTCGAATGGTGATAGTAGGAGTAGAATGCTTATGTTGAAGGATTATTACTCAACAACAGGCATGATATATCAAATTCCCTAGGGATGGTGGAGACTAACTGGGATGTATGATGGATTTAAAGTAACAAGACTTCACGACCAAGATTACATCCACAATGGAAAAAATCTAGCAAATCCTTTGTATAGTGGTCGACGATATTTGATTATTGGACAAGATTTATTAGTTTTAACCATGTAAGAATGGTTTATTACAATTTTAAAGTGGATTACCACAAGCTTAAAATTGAGGATATAGAGAGGGTTGATCGCCAAAACTGGGGTTCAGCACAATGCATTGCTTCAAGGAATGTCTAGAGGTGCTTGCAAGAAATGAGAAGTACAAGTAGCAGGACAAAGAGGACATCAGGTACAAATACCTATCTAGAAATAATTGCTGACTATGTTGATATTTTTTTGTCTCCTAGTTTGACTCTTTGGTAAAGAGTGCGAAATTTTTCAAGAGTCCATCATTTATTCATGTAATGGCTATGCTGGGTCAGAGCACAAGAAAATACTAATGTCAATATTAATTTCATTAGCAGAGAGGCATATCAAGATGTGAAAATTTCTTTCCACTTTGTGGTTTTGTTGATGAGATTATTTTGTGATCAATACTCTAACTTGCCATGTGCATTGCACCTGACTAGGTCAGATGTATGTGAGAAATTATTTAGAAAAGTTGGTGGCATAGTTGGAGTAGAGATCGAATATGATTTCAATGACTTACTTCATGCTATTGGAACCCTTAACAGAGTTGTTGAAAAATAATCGAATACCCAAGGGCTTCATTTCAATAAATATCATAAGAAACAAACAAGTATCTGGAATAAATTGCATCAAAAAATATTAGAGGGGGGTGATTTCTTGTCACAATATGATTCAATATACACATATAAAATTATAGAATCTCTCAAGATAGGATTGCAGGATGCACAGGGAATTTTACTAGGTCTTGGCATGCAACCAGAAAGACACATAATATTCTTGGTGGTTTAAACTATGGATAGAAGATCACAATTATACAACATTGGAAGTTGTGGATGAAGTAGTTGATAATTATTCATCGAGTCATTCCACATCCATTTTTCAATCTTCGTATTTTATGGTACTCAATGATAGTGAATTACAAATGATGGAAACTAAGTAGAGGCACAAGTTGGATGGAATTTTAGATTTCGTTGATGAAAATGTAAACATAACTACCAAACCAGTGCTGGAGCTCGATGGAAAGGACATATACAAATATTTTTTGGTTAGTCAATTGAATGGAAATATGACATTATCGAAATATTTATTGACCAAAGTGAGGAATGGAGTATAATTTAGGATAGATGAGATCCCCCCCCCCAAAAGGGTGTTGCAATTGGTTCTGAAATTGGATTAGATTGTGCGGTGTTGTTTGAGAGCAGGTCTATAGCTGTAGATGAACATACTACAAGAAAAGTTGTATCTCAAAGTATAAAGCACAACATTTCTTCTGGGACTTGGTACATTGGAAGAGTTCAAAGAATAAGAAAGAAGGATGGTAATAGGGTTTTTGATTACCATAATGAGATTGATATTTTGGATAGGCTTAAAGGTGTTGAGCTTCAATGTTGTTGGTACAATAGAATAAAAAGTAAATGAATGTACAAGTATGATTCGAAAGATCATCTATTCACACAACTTGAATCTGTTATAGCAACAATAAACCTATCATACAATATCAAGAATGACACATACAAGTTAGAAGAAAGTGACCACTAAATTTATGAGGATTTCATTAAAAATTTAAATAGGGCGAAGTGTTCAAAACTGTCTAACTTTTCTTATATTTTCTATTCTTATCTTAAAGCTTATTTATAAAGTATTATTTTTTGAATTATAGCTGATTTTTTTGTATCAATCTCATGCTCATTCTATACTCGTTGGCTTTAGGTGCAGTGAATGGTTCATATGGGGAATGGTTGGGATAACTCAACGTGAAGTTATTGATCGTAAAATATTTCTTTATGCTTTCTAGAAGCATGGTTATTGAGGGTTCTTGAGCTTTTGGATACTTCAACGATTATATTTTATATTACTTTTAAAAGGATGAAACAAGTTTTTGTTTGTCAAATTTTGGTGCCCATTCCCATGTTAGAGTTTCATATAATTTCTTTTTCTACTTCAATACTTAAATTGAATAATAATTTATGTGTGTTTCTTGAAATGCGTTTTCTAAATGTTTTGTATGTATTTTTCTTCATTATCCAACATATCCTTGTCACCTTTTGACTTAGTTACATTAGGGAATCCCCCCTTAGTGGTTTAAGGTACTTAAAGAGAAGGGAAGTAGTTGTAGGTGATAGCTGCCTTATTTCCACAGTTGAATTTAGCTAGTACCTTTGAGTCATTGCAATTAGGGTGTTAATTTTCATGGCAACATGTACCTTGTTAACATAAAAAATTGCTCAACTAGACTAAACTATATATAGAAACCATTTCCCTATCACTTTTCCCTCATTTTTGACCTCAACACCTATGATTTACCCTTAGTTTCTCTCAAAAAGCTCAAAAAACATTAAAAATAGGTTAAAAACCCCAAAAAGGGCTTAAAAGCCCCCAAAATGGCTTAAAAACCCAAAAAGAGCTAAAAACCATAAAAGGGGCTAAAAACCCTAAATAGGGTTCCAAAACCCTAAAAGAGAAATAAGGCCAATAAATCATTATAAAAAGAAGGTGGAGGTCCCCATCACAAAGATTACCATGACCTTTTTTCCCATTATTCAAATTAGTGAGTACATTGAGAACCCAATCTTCTCAAGATACTCACCCCATCCAATCACCATTTTATAGACACACCATTCCCCATCCTATATGTTGAGGTATCCTTTGTACCATATAGCCTATGCAGAGGCAACCCATATCCATAGATCAGGGCACGGTGGCGTACTTCAAACCAAGGGTATAATTTTTTGTATTTATTTTATTACTAATATTTTGTTTTGCATATTATTCTTTCCATTGAGACTCTACCCTTCTGTCCCTTTGATAGAAGGGAGGTGCATCTGCATGTAGCCAGGGTTTTTACCCGCCTACACACCTTAAGTGTAACTTAGAGATTAGGTGTTTTTTGTTTTAGATAATTCCCTAAAGTAGAAGGATTTCAACTTAAAAATGTATACATAGATGTAATTTGTGTTTTCCAGCATGGAATTTTGCGCTAGTACCATTGTTTTATCTATAGGTTGTATTCATTTTGCATGAGGAAACATCATCCAAATACATATCTGATATTTTCCATGGTTTATATTGCATTGAGGAGTTTTGAATTTTTATACATATTGTTATCAACAAGCATGCCTATTCGAGGAGTATGCATGCATTTCAACAGTTTGAAAATGAAATTTTGGTGTAAGTGTTTATTAAAAAACAATATAGATGTGTTGTGCCCCTACCCAACAGCTTTTAAAAACCATTATTTCATCAAATAAAATTGTGTTTTGTTTTGATGAAATAATTGAATTTCATATAGTAAAAGTAAAGAATTGACAGCTACTGAAATGATGATATTCCAGAAGCTACTGAAACATGAAATTCAACGTTTTTAAAAGAAACCTTTGCGAACTAGGAATTAGTTGAAAGAATCACTACTTTGAAATTATTATTTTCAGTGAATTTACATTCAAAATCAAGGCATGAGTATTAATAATCACCATATCTTTTATCATAATCTAATCTTGAAATTTTATCTAAATATTTATCATCTGATTATGTGATTTAGCTATCATAAATTTTGATAAGGTTTTGAAATTGGAAGGTTGATATGTTGTTACTTTTGATTCTTCATGCATGAAGCTCTTCTACAAATTATTTTTATATCCATGATGGTCACATTTTATATACCGGGTTAAATTATTTATGTGAGAATATTCCTTTTAATTCAAGGTAATTTTTGTGTTTTCATTAATTGTTGATGTTTCCAAAAATTAATTTACTTAAGGGATATATATTCACGATATATTTAAGGCCAAAGTATATACATTTTTATGAAAGGAAAATTCTAATTCTTGATTTTACCCTCCCGACAACTTTACCATTATCATAATGCAATAATGATTTTTGTTTTAAGTTATGCATTTTGGTTATTGGTTTAAAGGTGATCATTGATTATGAAATGATTATGGGATGATTGTTTTGCAATATTTTTCTTCTATGAACAGATATATATGAGAGGGTAGCTCAGCGCTTTCAATAAAACCAGGATGCCATATCTCTTTTTCATAAATCATCAACATAGTTAATATCAATCTCATGGTGATCTAAAAGAATATTTGTATTAGATATCACATAGTTTCGGAGTGATTGTTGAATTGATGATAATTTATCAATGAGGTAAATTCGCCGGAAAGAGAGAGATAATATTGATTATGTGTGAAATCATTTCCCAAACCCGCTGAGCTGTATGAGATCGTGAGGAAGATATTGCCATATTTTTTGCCGTAAAATTTCAATTTCTTCAATGAGCAATGAATGACATAAATCTTATCTACGCTGCATGCTGATCAACGAGGAGTTCACAGTGATTTTCTCCATCTGATTGCGCTGGTTTTAGGTGATAAAATACATTTCTGTTTAAAAATGATAGAGGTAGATCGATTCTGGATGCCACGATTGATTATGTTGTAAATATTTTACAAAAAAATCTCATGAAAATGAGGGAGATAAATTTATTTCTATTTTATTATTCTGTTCTTTTATTAAATCTTTATTGCCTCTCTTTGTGTGAGCGATTGGATCATTTTTTTTTGCAGGTTCATAAAATAAGGAATAAATGGTTACGTTATCTCTTGAAGATCAGGTTTGCTGTGATGAATAAGCCAGATAGAAGGTGGTTGTAGAGATTCAAGGCGATTAGCTTCACTCCAAAAAAGGAACAAACTGCCGGGATTGTTACCAGTTGCAAAAATCGCGTAGCTAACTGACAGGCGATTTTCTGAGTCACGTTGTGAACAAATGGAGGCAGATCTGAGAAATATGCCACATGGGTTTTCTTCAGAACGGACCCATTTAGCTTTAATTATGAGAATTCCTCCAGAAAATGATGGATTCAAGGATATTTCGGGGATCATTTGAGCACGATTTTTGCAAGTGCGGCCGGCAACAAAATGTTTGTTTCCAGAAATTCGCCTGTACAGAGTTGAATTCGTTTTGGATTTCTTTTGATTGTTGTTTATTTAAGCAGATTGTATGTTGTTAGAGGGGGCGGGGACTGAGAGATTGTTCTCTCAGATCAAAACCATGCTGCGGAGTGGTCGATAGTGGATAGAAGGGAAAAGGACAAGGCTGGGTTCATTTAATTTGTGACTCTGGACAGCTATCCGTCTGTAACCTCAAACTCTTGAACTGGTGATACTGCTATATATGTTTTTGTTTGAATACTTTTGCGTATGTTAATGGTATCAGTTAGTCCTGTTTCTTTCCTTTTTATATTTCATTATATTTGTTAAAATTCTGTGTAGAGGTTTACAAATATATATTTATCATGTCATTATCGATTTTCATGGTTTCAGTTTTGTTAATATGTCATGTCATGTAACTGGCAATCGATATGGGAGTTATATGATTTGTAATTGATTACTGTGTAGGCCTGGTTAATGTTTAACTTGTTTAAATATTCTCCAAAGCGTATCTATGTGGTAATTTTATTAGCATTAATTGATCTCATGGTTTATTTCTACTACTGCTCTTGATCAGGATATTAGGATTATATATTGTTTTCTGTTCATTATTTATCTGAAAAATCTTTCTTGGATCATATCTGGTCTATGAATTACATATAGATATTCTTAATGTAATTATTGTATATGTGTATATGTCATGTAACATACCCCTGTAGGATACTAACTCTGCTCATGTGGATATTTTATTCATGTTTTTAAGGCTTATTATACTAAGTAATTTAAACTTAACAGTTTGCCATCTTATTAATAATACATTTTGAATCAATCTCCGTAGTTGTAAACATAGGTCTAACTCCATCGATCAGTAGCATTAGTTTTAACCATTAGACTGATAGTGTCTTAGGCCAACAGAGCCTTTAAATCTGTCGGGAACGACTATCCCCAAACAGCTTGGAGCCTGCCTTAAGGATCCCGGTCTGGGTCGTATCCCCCGTTGCGGGCTTAGTCGAAATCGCCCGTCAACAAGATGGAATGAAAAACTTGGTAGTGCTTTTGTCTTTTCCTATATATTAATGGCATGTTTCATATATTGAGTTTTATTCACGTTTTATTAGACATACATTAAGAATGGTACCTTTCCATATTGCGAAACATGGACATTGTATATTCATCTTTGTTGTTCTATGTGATCTCTTGTTGCACCTCCCGCGTGGTTTACTTTGCCCGTGTGATTGGACGTTCCTTGTTACACCTTCCACATGGTCACTTTGCACCAACATGACTGTGAGTCTATTGGATTGTGGGTCCTTCCCCAACGTCACCATTGTTTGTTTCTTGGGTGGATTATGGGTTCTTCCATAGCATAACCGTGAGTTTGTTTCTTGGTGTACCATGGGCCCTTAACCAGTGTGATCATGATCTGTTTATTGGCACTTTATTGGTGTATTGTGGGTCCTTCACTAGCATGACTGTGATCTGCTTTCTTGAGTGCATTGTGGATCCTTCCCCAACATGGTTGTGATTTTTTTTATTGGTGTAATGTGGGTCCTTCTCTAGCATGACCATGATCTATTTTCTTGGGTGGACTGTGGGTCCTTCCCCAGCATGGTTGTGATCCTGTTTTCTTGTGTGGACTGTGGGATCTTCCCCAGTGTGATAGTGAGTTTCACTTTATGGCTAGACTGTGGTTTTTCAAGCATGACTGTGTGTCTCTGCACATTATGTGACTGGATCCTTACCCAACATGATTATGTGTCCTTTCTTAGCATGAATGTACTGGATATTGGTTTCGGTGGACATAAATTGAAGTTCTCAAGTATTGGTATTGAGCTTCTGGTGAGTCTCCACTGCCTCTAGAATGGCAACAATTTTTAGACCTTAAGGTTTAATTCATTCTATTTTTTCTTTTTAACATATTCTATTTTTCTTTTATTCATGGTTTTTGTCATTGTTTTTGTCATTGAATTCACCTTTAGGTTTGTAGAGACCACCATTCCTATAAATTTGTCATCAACCAGAATTGATGATCATCGGGCCTATAAAATGGATCATATTGAAGGCCACTTTATTTTTCCTCAACTGCCAACAACTACCCAGGTCTGTTTTAACAAGTATTCACTTGATGGCATGTTTCATTTTCCCAAAAAATCTACAAGCAAGGTCATTAATTCTCTCTTTTTCCTGTTTTTGCAGGAAGTCCACGATGCACTTTCCTTGCAAGAGAATTAAAGCATACATGAAATCATTCTAGCAACAATTATAGAAAAGGTAATTGGTATCCATGTTTTTATGTTAGAAATAATATTGAATTCATTAACTTTGGAGTACATATGTACCGCTGATTGAAGGAAGCCTAGACAACCAAAATTTTCATGAAATTTTTTATGACAAATGTGTTTGTCTGGTTAACAGCATCTCAAGCAGGATTTGGAAACCAAGATTTTTATTTGAGACTTCTTGCACTTGTTAAAATCCAATGTTAAAAATACAATCTTCAGTAAAAAATTATATTGTTTATGTCATATTTATTCAGCGCAAATCCAAAGAATGTTTGAACTAAGGATACTTGTTTATGTTTTTGTAGCTATGATCTATTAGGTATCGAAGGACTTGCTCAAGATTTATGCATATTTATTGGAAAAGATGGCGTCCCTAACAATAAATTTTTGGACCTACCAATCAATTCCATGTTGAATATGCATGTAAATCATGAGGTATGAAGATGAATTTCCAAAATATTGAACAAATAGTGGGATACTCATACTTAATTCGCACTTAATTTTCATGTGCTCATTATTTACACGTTATTTAGCATGCCTTAAAGTTTTACTTCACTTTTGCTTATTCTTTTAAAGCTTATTAGCTGACTATGTGTTATTAGCTCATGGAATTTGCATAGCATAGTCCAAGTTTCGTATGATTACTAAAAGAAAAGGTATCTCTTTTCACTCTCTTTTTCAGTGTCATGTTGTACAATAATTGGAAAAACTATATTTTCAGATATTATTGGCAACAATGCTGATGGTAATAGTTCAACAGTTGACAACATAGTTGAGAAATTAGATAAATTTTTAGGTTTAAATCCTGACAGTCCATTTGATGTTTATGGTTTTAGATCTTAAAATTTTCCAGTGGAAGTGTTCTTTAATTTCGTCATGTTTGTGTGGACTGCATATTAACTCATTAGGAAATTGTGAGTGTTGTTGATTCGAAAGAGGGATAGGGTGTGGAGATATCTTGTTGTAAAAATCATTGTTGTGCACTTATTGTGGTATGGACCTTCCTTCTACGGTGATAATAAAACGTAATGATGTGGTATGGAATACTTATGGACTATATACCTTGAGAGAGAATATAACAATTTGACCACGAGTTTGACACCTTCGTCTTCTGGGTAAAATGGTTATGTCCCCACCTTGATGACTTTGGTCCTATGGGTAAAAGGGTTATTCTACCACCTTGATTGACACACCTTGGTCATGTTGGTATAGGGTTTTTTTTCCCACTTTGTCTTGACCCCTCTTGTTGACTCTTGATCTTATGTTGACCCTTGATTCGTCCTTATGCTAGCACTCCCCCACTCGCACTGCTTCTCCACACCTTGCTTGTGCTGCTTCTACAACCCCTTTTATAATAAAAACCCCAACATATTATCTCTCTCTCTCTCTCTCTCTCTCTCTCTCTCTATATATATATATATATATATATATATATATATATATATATATTTTAACCCATAAAAAAACCCCTAGACCCTTAATATGAAACCAATATAATGTTTTTTTTATAATTATTAAGCCTTGAAGATGAATGGATGTGATATGGTATTGGTCCATTAATGAAACCCTCGTGGTTTCATACTTGAGTGGACTAATATCTATGATGCACTGTTTGAGTGTGCTAAGTTGTAAGAGATCCATGAGCTTTGTATGGGCTACAAATTGAGCTCTGGTTTGTGTATGAAATGTCATCATTACCTGATATTTTATGGACTGTTGTTTCTAGGTCTGTTGCTCCAGTAATTGGGGTTTCCTTAGGTTCACTTCAAGCAGACCCAAACACTCAAACAATCCAGCAAATATCTTAGTCCACTCAAATAGGGTTATGGTTTCTTTTAGAAGCTTCAAACAACTCACAACCTTCTCAAGAAAGCCATGGGATTTGTATGGGATACAAACTGAGCTCTAGTTTGTGTGTGGAATGTCATCATTACCTGATAGTTTATGGACTGTTGTTTCTTAGTCTGTTTCTCCAGTAATTGATATTCCTTTCTTGTCAACTGGGTTTCCTTGACTGCTACTATAGTTGATAAAACCTACAGTAACTGAATTTATTCTATCTCAGGCATGTCCTTTGTTCCAATAGTGAATTTTATGTTAATAGACAAGATCTGATCTAAACATATATTGTTGAGTATGAGGATGGTTTCAACTCTCCTAGTGGGTTATCTTATTTTTTTTCTTTGTACTTTGAGTTAGACAAGAGTTAGATTTACTATTGATGTTATTTATTTTCTTTGTATGCTTCTCAGTTGTAACTAGACAAGGGTGAGACAAGATACGTTTAAAGCATAATGTTCATATCTTTCAACTTTTACACTCCCGAATATGGACCTTTGGGAGTGTTAAAGTTGAAAGATATGAACATTATATGTTTAGACTTGTCTGGACTGATATCTTTGCTACACTGTTTGGGTGTGCTAAGCTGAGTATAAGGAAGGTTTCAACTCTCCTAGTGGGTTATCTTATTTGTTTTCTTTGTATTTTGACTTATATTTAATACTACTATTATTTATTGTCTTTATATGATTTTTAGCTTTAACATAGGGACGTTACGGAGTGTTAAAGTTGAAAGAGATGAAAATTATGCTTCAAACTTATATTGTCTAGTTAAAATGATACTATTTTGTTTCTAGTACTGTTTTGTCATCGTTTGTCATGTTTTATGTCTTTTTGAGATGGTTTGTCATGGTTTATGTTCTTTTCTTATCATATATATGTTGCTAAGTTTAAATATCAAAATATGGTTGGCATTTTCCAAAAGTTGCAGTTGCTTTGATGCATATTTATGGATTTCAGTTGTAGTTGTAGTTTCCAAGCTAACTACTTTTTATGGATTTCATTTCTATTCCCTGTATAATTTCTTTATTTGGTTCTACTTTATATAACTAATTACTCTTAAACAGTGATGACAAAAATATATAAAACAATGTGCCTTGAGAGAGAGAAATTATTACTTGTCTTGTTGGTCCTATAAAGGAGTTACTTGTCCACCTTGTATAGTTCAAATTAACCTTATGGGATTGTGGTTTGTTTTGTTATAGACCTTGTTAACACTCTATTAAGTTTTTTTGGTTATAAGAAATACATGGGAATTTTGGCCTTGTCAAATAGGTGTTGGGAAGGCAACCTAGTGTTTGTAGGAGGGGTTGATGGCATATACGAGATAGAATCCAGCCACTGGAATAAGCCGTGGTGGAAATGGAGGAAAGGACAACATAAATTGGTAGCCCCATTCAGGAGTGGAAAATATTGAAAGTGGAAAGACAGTCTATGGATCATGGATGCAAGGTAAAGAGGACAATGTCGGATGTGCTGAAGGCATTAAATGGGATCGATAATCAAAGGCTGAGATTGATCACATGTCAGATTGACAACGTCAAAACATTTCGCACAGCGAACATGCCCTGCCAAAGCCACTTTTCCAGATTTCAAAATCGATTAAAGGTCGAAAACATTCGATGGTGGAGATGAGATCAGAAGGAGATCCACGGTCCTAAGCGATTTTTCATCCCAGACTAGCAACGATGTAGCAATGATTTTAGATTGTGAAAAGTGGTACGATTCACTCAGATCGACGGTCACTACAAGAGTGGAGGGAGATTAGTGGCCGTAGTTCATTTCAAAATCTAAAATAGCATGGAGGGGACCAGAACCTCACACCGCGAAGAATGGAAGGGCCCACTCAGATCAACGGTTGTGAGGAAAGTCGATCTTGATCGATGGCTGAGCTGCATGCGTGTGAGGTGAGGAAAGACGTAGCATAAAGAACCTCACATACCAACAATTCAGATTGCAAAGAGTAATATCCATGGTGCAAGCCTCCTGGGAAGGGCATGAAGGTTATGTTGTGTGAAAAGCTATAAAGGGGTCCACGTGAAGCTGGCAAGGTTTTTCTTTTCCAAAACCTCGAAGCCGTCGAATATCCAACCACATATAGAGTGCCAGCATGGACCAACCAGGAGACTGTGCTATAGAAAAAGGTAGGCACCTGATACCCCCTCAGTGCTATTTGAAAATGGATGTGATAGGAGTAGTAGAAGTTGTTGGCATGAGAGATGATGCAGAACCTCAAGTCACATGTCAGAGGGCAGAAGAAAGTCTGGTAGATGAGAATGCCAAGATTGTTGATACCATCTTGGTGGGAGAAGCCATTGAAACCACCAGAGGAAAATTGGAAATCCTTAAGGATTGAGGTAGAGATACCTGCAATGTTTTTAAATCCTTCTTTCACTATTGGCCAAACCCCCCTATTTCCCTGAGTTTGTCAAATGGTGTGCAGACAATTTCTCTTTCGCTGAAGGTGTTATTATGAATAAATCAATATCTAAAATCCTTTGTTCAGTCCAGTCTTTCATTTTCTGCAAAACCCTGCATATCCTAGATGAATTTGTCCATATATCCAAAAACTACCGGGAAGAAAATATTATACGTTGTTTCAGAGATTCTACAGATGAAAGTAACGGAACCTTCCTGAAGGCCTGTTCTAAACCCAATGGTGAACCCATCAACCTATCATACCCTATTGACCTCAACCAATTCAATGAAGAAACTCAGTGGTGTATATCCCTGGCTAGTCATTTTCTAGGTCTAGACACAGATGCTTATGTCACAAAGACATTGTTGAGTCCTTTGTTCATCTTGAGTACTTGTCTGACCGAACCTGAATTGCCTAGACACTCTTATCAGTCTTTCTACCTTAAGTTTGATGAGTTCCTAGCTGAGAACATCTGTTCTCAATTAGCAAATTTCCACGGCACTAGAGTGTTCAGATTCCATTCCTTTTTGTTGAGGATGCTTATAGCCTATAATGAATAAGACCTACAAGTACCTGAACTAGAAATGACTGCTGATATGGCCATGGACTACTATAAACTCATTAACCAATTGATGGCCAAAATATACGACCTCTTCTTTCAGGAAAGGGTACCTAGGGTGTTGCCTGAGATGAGGCAAATGCTGCAGCTATCAAATATCAAGAAGATAGGGTACTGGTTCCTCAGAGAATTTGGAATGACCATAAGGTTGTACGGCTTTGTGCATCCACCCTACATTCTGCCAGCTTTTCTAACTGCCAGGGTTTTCTCCCTGCAATTGATCCGGCAAAGACTCATTGTTGAAGAAGAGCACTTCTTAAATTATAAGAAGAGATCAAATTTGATTTTCCCATGGGAAGTGAGACCATACATAGTTAGAAGTAGAGCTTCTTTGCCCCTAGTTACCAAATTTCTTAGAGGCATGGAGTTTTCTCTAGGACAAGCGGTAAATTACGACCCTCACCAGGTAATTTCCAAAAGAAGAAAAGTTCACAAATGCAGGCCTTTTGAACACACTGACATACCTAGACTTAGAGAAGCAACAAATTGGGATGATTTCCCTAATCCTGCCCCGATGGATACCATCATAGAGCAAAGCACTGGTTCACAGCTGCCAGGGATAACTTCTCCTCAAAGATAATTGGCTAAATTAGTTGCAATAGCAGGAGGGGTCTCATCATTGGTCAACTATTCAGCAAATTCAATAAAAAGAGGGGGTCCGGGGCCCATGGATACTAAAGAGGTGGACATGGCCATCATGCCCAAAAGGAAGAAAATAGAATGGGGACAACAGTTAGTGCAGGTTAAAAAGGGCCATGCAAAGGGACATATGAAGAAGAAGAATTTAGAGAAAGAACAACAACAAGAAGAGCCAAAGACAGCTTAATTGCAAATACAAGAACATGTATTTGATGGACAGACTCCAAACAAGCATGCTTCTAAAGAGGATAGAGTGAAGCAATGCAAATAGAAGGACCGACACATAAAGGAGTTTTGGCTTAGAAATTGCTCGATGATAAAGAGAAGGAGATCTAGACCCTAAAAAGAAGTTGAAAATCCTTGCTACCCAGCTCGCCTAGACAAAAGAATTGGCTGATTTTGAAAGAGAAAAAGAGACATTGAACACTGAGCTTACCCAATACAAATCCAAGCTACTAAATCTAGAAGGAAAGGCAGTGGGAAGCAGACATCAACCTTTTGAAGAAAAGCGATGCGGAATTAAAATCCATATTAGCAGTGACGGAAAAGGAGCTTCAATGAAGAAGTGCGGAGAGTGCAATTTAGTTCACAGATGTAGCTGGAGATATAGATACTAGTTATCTCTCTAGAGCAATGTCCCAGATAGGCCTGAAAGATACAGAGCTTATTAAACTAAAACAATAGGTCGAGGAAGTAGAAACAGAAAAATTCAAAGAGAGATAAGAAATGTCACGTCCCCGTCCCTCAACCGGCGAAGAGGACGCGACGAGCACATCAAATACAACCGGGAAAAATGCCCCATGAACATAAACAGAATTCAAATGCTGAATTTAAGCATACACAGATGCATCTATCTTCGATCATACAGCGGAAGCACACATATTCATAAACCAGCATTTAACATCAATATGAATTACAAAGATGAAGTAAATAGCAGCACTTATGTTTTGATGAGGAATTCACCCGCAACCAGCCACATCGCTGCAACGTTCAACCCAACCATAGGCCAGCTTGCTCATCAATCTCTCAGCAACGCTGCCACCCCCGAGCTGGGCATGATTCCTCCGGAATAAGGGTCAATTGCAGGCTTACACATAGCCAAGGGGACATAAACAACAAGCCAATCACAGCTGGGTTTCACAGGCTGTCAACAAACAAGCCAAGCCAGCACAGTCCAAGGGACTAACCACTGCATACCAGCAGCAAAACAATTCCCTTCACAACCCTGTGAAGAAGCAAAATGACCGATGACAGTCCCAAACGAAAGGTGAGACACAGCTCCAGCCTATAAGGAAACTTAGAGTGGGTTTTGGCCCTAACATGGCCAAAACAACTCAACAACAGCACCCAAACCAGGGTATATCAGTAGCCACAACACACCATGAAGGATAATAACAATCCACAGTCCCAAAACAGGGAAATTCAGCCAACACATTGGGAATCAACGATGACCCAAAACGAATTTGAGCTCCCCAGCCCACAAAACGTGGGAGAAATCAACAGCAACCCAATACGTGGGTTAAAACCACGACCAGCAAAACGTGGGGAAACAACATCCCCAAACAAAACAGCGAGCATGGCTCACGGCATGGGAAAAACGACCCAAACATCTTGTGCGTGAGGAAAGACTCGCACCCAACAGAAAAATGCACAGGAAGACATACCCGATTTTCTGCGTGAGGATTCCAGCAGTAGAGGCCCTACGTGAGGAGAAAACAACTCCAATTTTTCCCGTGGATGAACAAAAAAACAGCAAGGACGTGAATTACAGTTCTTGGGTGCTTCAGCAACTCGTGGAGCCCCAGAAAATGTCTGCGTGAGACTAAAATCGCCCAGAGCCTGTGCGTGAGAAGCCAACAGACCAAAATCGTGGTGAGAGTGTAAAACTGACCAGGGAAGAGTGCGTGAGGGAGAGGAATGGACAGACATGGGTGGAGTGGGAAATTGGGTAAGGCTGACAGCCTCCCACAACCACCACCACTTCAGCAATAAATTCCCTCAGCCATAACTCCTCAACCACCAGCTGAGCATTAAAGAGGTTGACAAGGTTGGGTGAGACAAAAAGGTGGCAAATCAACAAGGTGACAAAACACGGGTTTTTCCCATAACCAAGGTTTGACATCCCCCACCCCTTATCCTTTGGAACCATGCCCTTTTCATTCAACGTTGCACTGCCGTAGCTGGTTGTGGTTTATTTTAATTGATGTGCAGGTTTACATGATGCCAAATTAAAATGTGCCGGATAGCACAACATACCATCGGCAATTATCCCCATTGCCGAAACATACACAGCCAAATCGATGGTGGGGCTTTTGCCTTGAGCTCCTCACCACGATTAATTACAATATATACATCATGCAAACGGGGTCAAAACCGAGACATTACATTCCCCTCCCCCTTTGAATAACACTATCCTCGGTGTTCCATTACATATATACAATACATATGCAATTGCACATCAAAAATTCCAAAATTGCAGATCTGCCCCACGTTCGATCATCTACTTTGAACGTTCAAGACCAAGCCTCTCGGCTTCCATGGAATTTTCCTGCTGGTTCTCAACTTCTGGTTGATCCCGAAGTCTAGGAACTTTGCGGCTATTTCCCTCATCATGTTCCCTCATCAGACAGTCCCAGCGTAAATGATGTCCTCCGCATCTCCAGCATCTCACTGGCTGCTTCATCTTTACCTGCTCAATTTCCTTTGAGTCTTCATGCCTGGACCGTTTCTTATCGGGTCGCTTGGAAAATTGTCCCATTGCTGATCCACCTTCCTTTCCTTTGCTGATTGCTCCCAGAAGGATTTTCACCTCCCTTTACAAACCAATAGAGTCTTGCAAAATATGGTGG
Source organism: Pseudotsuga menziesii (assembly GCA_001517045.1). Classification (NCBI taxonomy): domain Eukaryota; kingdom Viridiplantae; phylum Streptophyta; class Pinopsida; order Pinales; family Pinaceae; genus Pseudotsuga; species Pseudotsuga menziesii. Next base: position 59,852 of record LPNX010243466.1, on the reverse strand, counting down.
TTCATTTCACTCTGCCTTCTCTGTATGCTTGAGCATCTCCCCAAGATTCTCTTGGGTCTTGGCAATCACTTGAAGGAGACTTCCAGCCAAGTCCAACAACTTTTGATCTGCTGCCATAATCAACGTGCACCACCTGGTTTCACTTTTCTCACCTGTGGAATGCACCATTGAAAGTCTATCAGACCAAGCATAATATAGATATCAAAATCAGTTAGTTAATTACCCAATTAGCATGACAGTCCAAGTTCCATTAAGGAAACTTTCATATTTTTCATGCCTTTCCCCAATAGGCACATGAGCTCCTTCATATCCATTCCTGGGCAGGGAATTAACTATTCCAGCATTCACAATTTACTTTAAGAAACTACACACATTTCATTTCCATTATACATGCATTCAACAATCCTTTGTTTTCGCAATGCATAAACACATATATATATGTATAATCAAAAGGCAAGAGAGAGCAGTAAGAGATTTTCCCCTCTTTGTTCTGTTCCATCCTGGAACCCTCACCATCGCAGTGGCTTTTCATGCTCTCAGCCTCTTTCACTTTACCGTGAATGCTGGACCAATCTTTCTTGGTCATGACACTTAGTGTCTTTGGTCTATTCTAGACCTCTAAACCATGGAGTCTCTCCACATGGTTTGTCTTGGCTGCTAGGGCTCCCCCGTCCTACTAGCACCTTTTATTACCACTCATCCCGAGCTTTCCAGGACAGTCACATGTCCCCATGCACCTCTAGGATGCTCTCATAGTCCTCGCTTCCAGCGACACCTATATCCAAACATTGAATAAATTCACATGTTTAGTTTATTCTCATTAATTTTCATCTCTAGAGGAAGAGTTTAAAACATCATAACCAAATCATACACACATGTATATCTACAAGTAAAATAATCCAATACTTATCTATATTGTGCGTTTCCTCGTTCGTCCACAGGATCCTGCTTCGCTTTGCAAGCCTTGGGATCGCCTATGGACTTAGATGTTAGGTCAGCACACAGGCTTCTCCTCAACATCGAATAATTAATGTCCAGCCAGTACATAACCATGTCAACTGGGCTTGGAACTTTATCATGACCCTTTCCAGGTCTAGGATCTACTATGGATCCTTAGGCATATCACAGCCCATCATACGCTTATGTCAACAATGACACATACAATTATACCAACATACACTTATATCAACATGCACTTATACCAACATACACTTATATCAACCATTTACCTTTACCTTTAGCTTGTCAACACAAGCAACACAAGCAATACAAGCAAACTCATCAGCATCATTGCTCTAAAACTGTAATCACATTTCATATCATTCACTATCAAATATTGAGACACCAGGAGTGCGTCCACTCCCCAGAGTGTAATCAATATTGAAAACCCTTTCATGACTCGACATCGGAAAAGTGTGCACCCATTCCCGGTGTGTGCCATGTAGGCCCTATTCATACTCAAGCAATCGGTCATCATGGAAATAAATCAAACATGTTCTGCATATGGATTTAATAATTAAACATGCATATTCATAGCAAGGGTTACAGAACACTTATCCATTTGCCGTCGCAGTATGCCTTTGTATCTGTTAGGCACCATCAAGGAGTTGGGAAAAACTGAATGCTAAGCTGGTGAGCTCGCTGCGGAGCTAGGAACACCTACACCAGAACTAGCCTGACTTCTATAACACCCACACACACACCCAGCACAAGGAATCAGTCCCTTCTCTGCTACACAGTCCCTCAGGCCCTGCATCCCCTTCTAGTGCTATCCTGGGGTTGTGGAGAAGAAAGCCAGCCCTCTGGCTTTGTCTGTGTGGTTTCCAATCACAAGGTCTAAGCAACCCAAGGCCCCATCCTTGTTTCCTGTTTACGTTTCATATCCACACACGTCTCACTGACATAATCCAAACCATCTCACTCATGTTATCACCAAACATGCAGTGCAGATGAGACATTTTCAAAATGTCTAATGGAGTTTCACCCGAAACCCATTTCCAAGATAAGGGAAAACCTTCCCATGAATCTTGGCTCTTGCAGGTCATCACACATGATCTTCCTACAGTGTGTACTCCATGTGTCCCTCCTGACACAATCTCACACAAGCCAACAATGATTAGTAGCCGTTAGTACCTCTTAAATCCGAAATCCACAGTTCGAATTTAACAACACGTACGAACTAATTTTCACAACCATGAGACTTTTCTCAGAAATGGTAGATTCTGGCAGTGGTCAGGAACTTACCTCTCACTGTCATGTTTGAAGTAGTCTACCTGAACATAAACTTCAAACAACCAAACACAAGCTTATGCAAGCCAACAATGGCTAGTGGTTGTCAGCAATTTCTCAAATCCGAAATTCACAATTCGAATCCTAACAACCTATTGTGCATATCATATGGTAGATTCAGGCATTGGTCATGACCTTACGTCTCAATGCCATGCTTAACATAATCTACCTGAAACACAAGCTTCAAACATCCAAACACAAGCTTATGCAAGCCAGTAGTGACTAGTAGTTGTCAGCAATATTTGAAATTCACAATTCAAATTTAACAAGCTCTCATAAATGGTAGATTCCAGCATTGGTCAAGGTCTTACCTCTCAATGCCATTCTCAAAAGAATCTACCTGAAACATGAGCCTCAATCAACCAAACACTTGGTAAGTGTGGATGCATATGCTATCTCATTGCTACAACCATCACTGAAGCATTTTTAGAATTTATAAAATTCAAATACTTCAAAGGTTAGTCACTTCAGTGTTCTCAAAGCTCATTTACTTCATGCAATCATTATCATACTAACATTGCAAGGTATAGTCATAGCATTCATGCAATTAAATAGAGGGGTTAGATACTCCTTACTTCACAAGTGTATCATTCATACCACCTTGCTCTCCAATAGAGCATTTCTGGCAGCCAATTGATCATGACTATCCTGCGTTCATAACAACCTTCGAAACAGTTTCAAAATTATCATTAATTCATCATTTCAGCCATTAGTTAGTCTGCATACCACATGCATTCATCTCAATGCATTCATGCAATGCATCACAACATTGCACCTACACTTATGCAATCAGTCATTCACACCCTTCATAGGCATACATTCAGTGCATAACAACAAGATTCATGAAATCTTTCCAATGCCTATCCATTCATGCTATCTTGAATTCAATATACCGTGCATGGCCCAACCATGACTAAATCATATAGGATGCATTATTATAATCAATATCATTAACATGTATAGGCATGGCACCTTTCTACATTCCAATATTCACATGGTATGAGGTCTCTTACCTGGACCAATCCATGGAATTTGTCATAAGCAACTCTTACCTGCATGGGTCTTACTTACACCCTTTCCATGACCAATTTGATTGGTCCTTGCAGGAGATTTGCAGAATTTGCTCACCAATTTTTGTCATGGACTTGTTGCCTTATCCCTTTCTCCAGAGGGTTGCTGATCACACTCCATCAGCATCAGCAACATATTCATCCGGGTCCATGTCATCGTTGGTTTGTTCACTAATGCCAACATCAAAACAATGATTATCATTAGTGGTTTATTGTACATATAATTATATTTTTCAATATTCTTACCAATCATGCAATGTCCTATGCATGCAATGCATATCCTTAGGCATTTCAAGCATAAACTCAAGAAATGAAGTTATAATCAGCAAGATAGGGTCTAAGGAAAAACTTCCCTTTCAAATCCCTCATCTTCTCATGGAATTCCTTTTCCACACAGCAGCTGGTTGACTTCGTAGTCCTTGCTGCCCCTGGGCATGCAATTGTCTAGATTTGTCCATTTGACAACAGCGGCCATCATTAGCACTTTGCTGCTTCATTCTCAGATTCTGGTCACTTATCCTTGTTCCTTGCTGGATAAGCTTTCCAACTCCTGTTCACACGCGTCATTCCGACCTCGGATGTGAAAACCACACCCCTTCTAAGAATGAAGACTTTCAGCAAACCTTTGCATTTTACACACAGCTGCATTCTGGCCGAGAATGTTAACTTCAGCCACCACACTTCCATTGCATCATTCATCTTTTATGAATTCTAGATTCAACTAAATTGCCCCAAACATAGAGTCTTCTTCTCTCAAGAGCGACTGTCTCAGGGGGACGACGGGGGTCAAGGGGGCTTGCCGCCTTGTGGCTTCCCTGCGCCACTGCAGGGCGAGTCGAGGGCAGTGCCCTCGTTTTTTTTTGTTTTTTTTTTGTAAAACTATGATTTTCGCGCAATCTGGCGCATTAGCTCGCTGTCAATTTTCTCATTTTCAGCCCTGAAATTCACCTGAAAAAAAGCCCAAAATTTCACTGAGAAACAGTTGAAATCGGCTCCCGGAACCATTGTTCCTTCCGCCGTATCGGCTCTCCAACCAATCTCCCTTTTGCCATATCGGCTCCTCCGTCATTCTCTCTTCTGCCGTATCGGCTCTCCAACCAATCTCCCTTCCGTCGTATCGGCTGTCGGTTGTATTTTTGATCAGCTATTGGAAGCCTTTGGAATCGGGCAGTTTATTCATTTGGTCATCCGCAATGGCGGCTTCCCCGGAAGTTCCAGCCTTCCTCAACGTCGGACGTCGTAGCATTCTCCCTTCCGATTGGCGAAATTTCACTTCGCGGATTCCTCCGCAACGGCGGCTCTCCGGGTGTTCCAACCCTTCCGCAACGTTGGCTCTCGTAAGGATTATCCTGTCCGCTGTATCGGCGATCGGGGGAATCTCGGATCATCGGACGCAAGATTGCTTTTCCATCCGCAACAGCGGATGGAAGACTTTAAAAATCCTTCTGCAACGGTGGAAGTTCACTTCCTTCAAGGACCCGACCATTCCATACTTAGCTGAATTTTTAACTTTCCCGCGGCGTCGGCGATCGGATGGATCTTCAAACTCTCCCCGGCGTCGGCGATCGGATGGATCTCGAGTCGGATGCGAGATTGCTCCGCCATCCGCAACGGTCGGAGGTTAACTCTGTGAAATCGTCCGCAACGGTCGGACGGGAGACTTCACCCACTCGTCCGCAACGGCGGACGTCAAATTCATCCCCTCTTCCGCAACGGCAGACAGGGACTTCATGAGACCTTCCGATTTGGCCGTTTGACACTTAGAAAAATTTCCGCGTTCATTTTTCTCCTGCACTATCGGCAATCGGACCCCTTGTCGCGTCGGCGGTCTAACCATTTTCACAGCCACAACTGCGGGCTGTCAAACGTCGAGTCCTTCCGCCACAGTGGAAGTCTTTCTACTTAGTGCTCCGACGAAGCACTGTTCAATACTTAGGCGATTTTTTTTTGAAACTTGCTGCCATCAAATTTCTGTTTGCTGAAGGAAACCCTGCCTCTGTCACTGCACTCCTTATGGCCCATAGAGGCCCATTGTTGCAACCATGGCGCTCTGATACCATATTGTCACGTCCCCGTCCCTCAACCGGCGAAGAGGATGCGACGAGCACATCAAATACAACTGGGAAAAACGCCCCATGAACATAAACAGAATTCAAATGCTGAATTTAAGCATACACAGATGCATCTATCTTCGATCATACAGCGGAAGCACACATATTCATAAACCAGCATTTAACATCAATATGAATTACAAAGATGAAGTAAATAGCAGCACTTATCTTTTGATGAGGAATTCACCCGCAACCAGCTACATTGCTGCAACGTTCCACCCAACCATAGGCCAGCTTGCTCATCAATCTCTCAGCAACGCTGCCACCCCTGAGCTGGGCATGATTCCTCCGGAATAAGGGTCAATTGCAGGCTTACACATAGCCAAGGGGACATAAACAACTAGCCAATCACAGCTGGGTTTCACAGGCTGTCAACAAACAATCCAAGCCAGCACAGTCCAAGGGACTAACCACTGCATACCAGCAGCAAAACAATTCCCTTCACAACCCTGTGAAGAAGCAAAATGACCGATGACAGTCCCAAACGAAAGGTGAGACACAGCTCCAGCCTATGAGACACAGCTCCAGCCTATAAGGCAACTCAGAGTGGGTTTTGGCCCTAACGTGGCCAAAACAACTCAACAACAGCACCCAAACCAGGGTATATTAGTAGCCACAACACACCATGAAGGATAACAACAATCCACAGTCCCAAAACAAGGAAATTCAGCCAACACATTGGGAATCAACGATGACCCAAAACGAATTTGAGCTCCCCATCCCACAAAACGTGGGAGAAATCAACAGCAACCCAATACGTGGGTTAAAACCACGGCCAGCAAAACGTGGGGAAACAACAGCCCCAAACAAAACAGCGAGCATGGTTCACGGCATGGGAAAAACGACCCAAACATCTTATGCGTGAGGAAAGACTCGCACCCAACAGAAAAATGCACCGGAAGACATACCCGATTTTCTGCGTGAGGATTCCAGCAGTAGAGGCCCTGCGTGAGGAGAAAACAACTCCGATTTTGCCCGTGGATGAACAAAACAACAGCAAGGACGCGAATTACAGTGCGTGGGTGCTTCAGCAACTCGTGGAGCCCCAGAAAATGTCTGCGTGAGACTAAAATCGCCCAGAGCCTGTGCGTGAGAAGCCAACAGACCAAAATCGTGGTGAGAGTGTAAAACTGACCAGGGAAGAGTGCGTGAGGGAGAGGAATGGATAGACATGGGTGGAGTGGGAAATTGGGTAAGGCTGACAGCCTCCCACAACCACCACCACTTCAGCAATAAATGCCCTCAGCCATAACTCCTCAACCACCAGCTGAGCATTAAAGAGGTTGACAAGGTTGGGTGAGACAAAAAGGTGGCAAATCAACAAGGTGACAAAACACGGGTTTTTCCCATAACCAAGGTTTGACATCCCCCACCCCTTATCCTTTGGAACCATGCCCTTTTCATTCAACGTTGCACTGCCGTAGTTGGTTGTGGTTTATTTTTAATTGATGTGCAGGTTTACATGATGCCGAATTAAAATGTGCCGGATAGCACGACATACCATCGGCAATTATCCCCATTGCCGAAACATACACAACAAAATCGATGGTGGGGCTTTTTCCTTGAGCTCCTCACCACGATTAATCACAATATATACATCATGCAAACGGGGTCAAAACCGGGGACGTGACAAGGAAGGGAAAAGATAGAATAGAAATGCCAAGGACTGATCCAATAAAATGCTAATTTAAGCCAACAAGTGGTCGGTAAAATTTCCTTGCAGGGTGCTAGACATTTGATCTGGGCATCAAATCATTATAGAGGCTGATAAGTTCCAGTCTTATTTGGATTTCATTGAAGACCAAGAAAGTGCTATGGTAGAGGCCAAGAAAAAAGTCCTGACAATATTAGGTGAAATATAGAAAAGGCCCGTGCCAATAGAGGAAAATACCATTACTTTCCTAAGCTCTTTATCAGACGATTCCTCCAATCGATACAGTATCCAAAGCAGGGTTGCTGTTGTCTCCAGGGCTAAAAAGGTAGTTTCTAAGCATAGGATGTTGGAGACTGTATGGGTCAAAATAGAAGTCATTGAGCACAAAGTCCTGGAGGTCATCAAGCTATTCAAACCACTGGTAAGCAGAGGGCTCCCTTTCTTCTTGGAAGAGAAAGGTCCTTTATTTCCCCAGAAGGAGTATCGAGAGTGCTTGGTTCACTGTTGATTAGACAACAACAAGTTTGGGGACATGCAGCAATCATTGTCAGGGAGGACTGTTTTTGATAAGTTGACTAGTGAATTCAAATGATTGTTTGATTTTAAAACCACATGCGTCGAGGTCCCTGAGACTTCATAGCCGGAAACGATGGAGGTCAAGGCACAAGCATACGACATGGGAGTTTATCCTCTGCCTGGCCCTAACCTATGGAGATTCATTCAGCAATACGAGTCGACCAAATTCAAAATGCATCCATAGGAGTGGCAATGATAATACGCAGGAGCTTTCTCTGCGTTGCACGCCCTTTTCAATGGTCACCTCTCTTGAAACTTTGTATAGTTTTCACCTGCCAGATGGAAGCATAGAAGACTCTCATATATATTTTCTCCTGCAATCCACATTTCATTTTTTATCCATTTTATGTAAATCACGGCTGATGTGCCACCTAAGAGTTTGTTAGAAGATGTTCTTCAGTTGTAACAAATTTTGATTCCTGAAGGTCGGTTTAGAAAGTCCAAAATTCTATAATCATACCTCTTGAAGAAGGAGAGAAGGTTGAAACCAATGTAAATTTACTGTGTATGTTTTCAAGAGTATTTTAATAAAGTTGTAGAACCAAGTTCGGCGTTTTACACAGGGATTCATGTGTTGTTTATATTACAGTTTGTTGCTTCCTTTCTCATGTGAATGTTTTTCCAGTTTATCTCTTCCATTATGTTTTATTTCATGTCTAAAAAAAGTGTGTAACAGTTTGGAATTCATACATGTTATCCTCCATTTTTTGTTTCAGATATTCACCAAAGCTTTCTTGTAAAGTCAATACATAATTCATTTTCCAATGCTCTGTGTTGATGGTCTATTCATTTTCTTCTTTTCCACCAGACAATTATAATTTGATTGTGATTGAATGGCTATCTTGCCTCTGTGTTGAAATTACCTGCATAAGTTATGTTCATTCCTGTTACATTTCTTGATTCCATCTCCCAATGGTTCTATGCCTTGTTTCAACCAATTTTACAAACACTTTATAGTTTCACTTGTACATATTTGGCATTGTTAAATATTTGGTGAGAGATCCCTCTTAGAAGAGCAGAAGGCTAGTTCTCTCTTGGAAAGTGGTTCTGCTGTTACTCGGGAGCATGCCTTCCACAACCTTTGGCTCAATCCTAGTGCTAACAAATTGGCACCGTTGTCAAAGAAGAGATAGAAGATCATCCCTGGGAAGAACGACAAAGATTCAAAGGATAATGAGTTTCTGTGGGTAAACAGAGATTCTTACTTGTGAAAAAGGTTGTATCATTTTCCCTGGCGACTCCACTAAAATATTCTGGAAGGTGACTCCACTGGGGAGCCTGGTGGTCAGAAAGAGAGGGATGGGGAGAGGTCTCAGATCTTCCATGGATTAGAATGACAAGAACTGCACAATTTTAGGAAAGATATTTCTGGTGGAAAATAGAAATTTCTGCATTCACGAGAAGATTTTATATTTTTCCTGGCGACTCCACACCCACTTTGACCAGTATCACACTAAGTATCCTGGATTCTAGAAGGATCCACACGAGAGGTAACCCTGATCCTGAGACTTTGCAATGTGTGGATAATCCAAAAAAAACACTTAGAACTAGAAATAAAGAGAAAGTGGATTTTCTATTGTTTGGTATGTCATCATCTCAAGATTTGTACAACATAATAGAACCCGAATGGGGAGTTAGAGTTGAAATATTACTAACCAAATCTAAATCTGAATCCAACTTGAGGAAAACTAGGGTTATCCCTAATACACTGCAATCCTATCTGCTTGATTCTTTGTGGCTGAACCTAAAGACCCCAGCGAAAGTTGAAGAGACAACCCCTGTTTTTTAGAACACCTAGTTTCTTAACCCCCAATCTGATCCTAATAGACTGACCCCAATGGCTGCAGCTAGATTTTCCCCACTAGCCCTACCTCCAGTTCTTCACAACCTCCCTTTAAACTACAGCCAAAGAATTGTGCTCTATGACGGGGAGGAGAATGTCTCAGCAAGATACCATGTAGGTAAATTCGATGATTTCATCGACCTGGAAGAGGTAGATGATGAAGATGTCAAAATTTGTTTGTTCACTTAGAGTTTTTCTAGGGAAGCCAAGAAGGTACAAGGATTTTCCACCTAGGTCTATCCGCAGTTTCACTGGTTTTCAAACTATATTTCTAGAAAGGTGGGATGATAAACAAATCCCGTTACAGGTCTTGTCTCAATACAACAATCTCAAAAAAGGAGGTTTTGAGTTGGTCCGTGAGTTTTCAAGCAGATTCATCCAGGTCTACAAGTCGATACCTGCTAATGTCAAACTTTCACCTGGGATGACTAAAATTCATTACGCTGATGCATTTGACAATGATTTTTCTTTGTTATTGAGAGAAAGAAAGTCAAACACCCTCCCAGCCATGTTCACTAATGCCCTAGAAGTAGAGGCCAATATGATGGCGTGTGGGAAAATAAAACCGAGGGTGGAGGTTGATTGAAGGAAAAGAGAGAAGACATACACCCCAGTACTTCTACCTCTTCATCCAGTGATATAAACTTTGAGATGATGCTCAAAACTAAGGAAAAATTGATGGATAGGCTAACGGTGGAGGCCAAGCCAACAAACCGGGAGCATAATGAACCTCAGATAAGGAATCCTAAGTTTTGGAGGCTGATTCCTCCCCCACTCCAACCAAATAGACCAAGGGATGAGAGGAATCCAAGAAACCAAGAAGAGCAGCCAATTAGGCCTCCTTTCCTTGAAAATTATGTGGCTGCCAAAGATGAGGCAGAGTTTGTCGAAGATCATATTCATCATTTCGGCAATTTATACTATGATATCTACTTGACTAAGGAGGAACATGATATGTTCGCACAAGTGGATGATAAGACCCTTATAGGTGAGTTGGAGCAATAGCATAAGGGTTATATGCATGCTATAGATGATGTCAGGAAGATCAAGTTAAGAAGTAGGGATGTTGCTATAAACAAAGGGGGGTTAAACCCAAACCATCCTTCTAGTAGTCAGACCGAACCAGGGAAAGGAAATGAAAAAAAGGAGCCAGTAACAACTAGAGAAGTGGAAAAAGAGACTGGTAATGTGAGGGAGTTAGAGCCAATGGAACCTATTGAGCTGGGAAAAACCCCTCCCATATTTAACCTCCAAAACAAGCTAGCTAAGTTGAAGGTTTCGATTCCTTTCAATGAATTATTGAGGAATTAGGAATACAGGGACACTATAACAAAGATGATTGCAAATCAAGGAGAATCTCACCCGGATATCTTAGAACTGACTAAAGAAAACCCTACTATTATTCTGGGATCTAAGATTGACATCATGGAAATCGAAGACGAGGAAGTGCCACCCTTTTACATGAGCTTGAATTTACATGATATGGTGCTACAAAATGCTATATTGGATTCAGGAGCCTCACATAATCTGATGCCAAAGGGAGTGGTGGAAAGCTTGGGACTGGAGATTACAAGGCCTTATAAAGACCTATATTCCTTTGAATCTAAGAGGGTAAAATGTCTGGGATTGATTGATCGAAAGGTGGTGTCTATAAATAAATTGCCATCTAAAATTGTGGTCATGGATGTTGTTGTGGCCGATATTCCTCCCAAGTTTGGTATTTTTCTGTCAAGGTCTTGGACTTGAAAGCTGAAAGGTAGCTTGCAAATGGACATGACCTATGCAAGAATTCCTGTTCGGAATGAAAACAAAAGGTTATACAGTGAGAAAAGATTTCCTTACGTCGTGAGTAGTCTGGATCAACCTGACATTCATCATCTTTATGTTGTCGACACAGACTTGGGGTCATCTATTTTCTTCAATGATATATCTCCTTGCAACTCAAAATTCACTGTTCCACGGAAGTGTAAAAATAATAAAGAAGAGACCAACAAACTGTAAGCTTTGGAAAGAAAGCAGAAGGATGAAGGGCCGTGGAAGATGTATTTCAATGGATCGGTGGCTAAAGCGGGTGATGGCGTAGGTGTGTACATAATATCCCCCATTAGGGATACCAAAGCTTACTCTTATAATTTGGTTTTTGAATACTCTAACAATGTATCAAAGTCAGAGGCCTTGTTGCTGGGCCTGCATGTGCTAAAGGATTTAGGAGCTAAAAGGGTCCAAATTTTTGGAGATTTGGAGCTTGTAGTGAATCAGGTGAATGACAGCTATCAAAATAGACATCCAAGAATGAGAGCTTACTGAAATAAGGTGTGGGACATGTTCAAAAATTTATTCACTGAACATATAGTCCAAGTGATCCCCAAATATGAGAATACGATGGTGGGCACTCTGGCGAATGCAGCTGGAATATTTGAGGCCCCTACGGCGGGCAAACGGAAATACAAAGTAGATATTGTGAATAGGCCTTCCATACCAGAAAACACTATATATTGGAAATTTTTTGAAGATGATATGTAGATCAAAATATTTTTGGATTTGTCCAGTGAGTTTGTAAATACATGCATAGATGAAGATGGCACTGACTCTGAAAATTTCCTAGACATTGAAGAGGAAGGGGAAGAGGCCGCCCGAACAAGAAAACTAAAAAACTCTTTGGGAGGCAGGGATATAGTCTAGTTGAAAAGCAATCATGTTCCCATAGGTATGATCCCTTTAGAGTCCCTTTTTGACCAGAATGATGTAGCTAGAGATCTAAATGTTGAGCCTGCCACATATGTAGTCGAAGATATAAATATTGGCACTGAAAGTGACCCAAAAATTATAAAGTTGTCCAAGAAATTACTCGCTAAAGAAAAAGAAGGGTATGTGAATCTGATGAAGAAATACAGGGATGTGTTTTCATGGAGTTATGAAGATCTCAAGGAGTATGACACTTCCATCATACAACATACTATCCCGATTAAATCCGGAGAGAAGCCATTCAGGAAGAAACTCAGGAGGATCAATCCGAAGCTAGTACCCATTGTTGAAAAGGAAGTGAAAAGGTTGTTTGATGTAAATATAATTGTGACTCTGAGGTTTTTGAAATGGGTAGCCAATTTGGTTCCTGTTCGAAAAAAGAATGGGGAGATAAGGTTATGTGTAGATTTTAGAAACTTAAATAAAGTTTCTTTGAAATAAAATTACCTGTTGTCGAAGATGGATCAAATCCTACAGAGGGTGGTAGGCTCAGAAAGGATATCCACTATGGATGGTTTTTCTGGTTACAACCAGGTAAAGGTGTTACCTGAAGACCAAGGAAAAACCACTTTCACCACACCTTGGGGTACATTCATGTACGCAAATATGTCGTCCGGGTTGATGAATACTGGGGTGACTTTCCAACATGCCATGGATATTGCTTTTGCAGATGAGAAAGAAAAAAATTGTGGTGATATACATGGATCACATTACTGTATACTCCAAATGGGCTAAAGATCATATCAGGCATTTTGAAAGAGTTTTCATTAAGTGCAGGAAGTATGGCATCTCATTAAACCCTAGAAAGTCAAACTTTACTCTAGAAGAAGGAAAGCTGTTGGGGCACATCATTTCGAAGGAAGCAATCAGGATTGATCTAGATAGGGTAAAAGGTATCTTGAGAGTAGAGAAACTAAGGAGCAAGAAATAAATACAGTATTTCATCCGTCAAGTCAAATTCTTGAGGAGATTCTTTCCTAGCTTCATCTAAATCCTGATGGATATTACTTACATGCTGAGGAAAGATCACAAAATCAAATGGGCGGTGGAAGCCAAGAAGGGTTTCAAAAATATAAAACAAGCCATTTCGGAGGCTCCTGTACTGATTAGTCTAGATTTTGAGAAATATTTCTTAGTGTTCTCATATGCTTCAAAACATATTGTAGCGGCAGTGTTGCTGCAGAAAAATGATCAGGGTGAAGAACAACCTATATCATTCTTCAGTAAAATATTGAGGGATGGAGAATTGAAATATAGTATAATGGAAAAATAGGCCTACGCTTTGGTTAAGGCCTTGAAATATTTCAGAATCTACCTCCTCCATTCCCACATAATTGCCTATGTAGCCAACATCATGGTGAAGAGCATACTTACACAGCCAAATTCGGAGGGAAAGAGAGCTAAATGGGTTATGGTGCTCCTAGAATACGACATAGAAATCAAGACCAAAAAATTGATCAAAGGAAAAGGGTTAGCTAAAATGATGACAGATTCCCATTGTGACTCTCTGCACCTGAATTTTCTAGCTTGTAAGTCTGATCGGGTAGAGGCAGAGGCGCAAGTGAAGCCTGGTTTCTCTGCATCTCCTTGGTATGCTAGCATTATTTTTGTATTGCAGAATTTACAAACTCATGCTGGGCTAAGCAAAACTAGAGATAGATCCGTGAAACTGAAGGCTGTGAAATTTTGCATCACAGAACAATATCTTTATTGGAAAGACCCCGGGGGAATACTACTGAATTGTCTTCTGGAGGCCGAAGCTTAACATATAGCGAAGGAGTTTCATGAAGGATATTATGGAGGACATTAGTCCTGGAAAGTAACCGCAAACAAAATATCGAGGGAAGGATTTTATTGGCCTTCTTTGTTCTTAGATGTCTATAAGGAAACGATTAAATGCCACCCGTGTCAGATTTTTGAAGGGAAAAGAAAAGTGGTTTCACTTCCCCTCAACCCTATATCTATGGAAGCTATTTTCCAGTAGTGGGGGTTAGATTTCATTGGAGAGATAAACCCAAAATCCTCAAGGCAGCATAAGTGGATTCTGACTGCCACTAATTACTTCATGAAGTGGATCGAGGCCATACCCACCAGAAGGGATACATAAGAAGTAATAATGGATTTCTTAGAAGATAACATTTTGGCTAGATTCCGCTGCCCTAAGCGAATTGTGACAGAAAACACATCTGCATTCAAGTCCAAGAAGATGATCAATTTTTGCCATAAATACCATATAAGCTTAAATCACTCTACGGCTTATTACCCACAGGGAAACAGACTGAAAGAATCCTCTAGCAAGATTCTTGTGAGAATTATTAAGAATCTATTGGAGGATAATAAGAAAGATTGGCACACAAAGTTGAAATATGCCTTGTGGGCCGATAGAATCAGCACCAAGAGGGCCATCGGTATGTTACCGTTTCAGTTGGTATATGGGACCGAGGTGATTTTCCCTGCCTCTCTGGGTGTTCCAGTCATGAAGTTGTTACGGGACCACTTGGATGAGCCTAATCACATTCAAAAAAGGTTCAACCAGATTATTGACCTCAATGAAGTAAGGGACAAGGCTTATGATAAAGTCCAAATAAACCAAGAGAAGATGAAGAATACCTTCAACATGATAATAAAGGAAGATGTTTCCAGGTCCATGAATTTGTGTTGAAATGGGATGCCCCACATGAAGAAAAGGGTAAACATGGAAAATTAGACCACTTGTGGGTAGACCCATACCTTATTGCAGCACATAGAGGAGACAACGCCTTCATTTTAGAGTATCCATATGGGTCACAGTACGAAGGAGGCGTGGTGAATGGGAGGTTTCTGAAACATTACCTGGGGTAAAGGGACTAAGGTCCATGTATCATAATGTAAATACATTTTATGTTTTAAATCAGTATAGATGGTGAGTCAGAAGATTTGAATCCTGCAGAGAAGGCCCTAAGATTAGAAGAGGTAACCATTCTTTCAAATTATGTTTTCTTTCAGGAAGTAAAATAAAAGGATGTTGTCAATGGAGTATGTGACTAGTCTACAGGTTCTTTTCTACCTCACTGGGAGGATAGCATCCCTCGTGGAGCCGGTTGTTAACAATATATTAAGTATTTTTGGTTATAATAAATTCATGGGAATTTTGGCCTTGTCAAAGAGGTGTTGGGAAGGTAGCCTAGTGTTTGCAGGAGGGGCTGATGGCATATATGAGATAGAATCCAACCACTAGAATAAGACATGGTGGAAATGGAGGAAAGGGAAGCATAAATTGGCAACCCCGTTCAAGAGTGGTGAATATCGAAAGTGGTAAGACAGTCTATGGATTGGGGATGCAAGATAAAGAGTTGAACATTGGATGAGCTGAAGGCATTAAACAAGATCCATAATCAAAGGCTGAGATTGATCGGATGGAAGATCGATGGCGTCAAAACATTTTGCACGATGAACATGCCTAGCAAAGCCACTTTTCCAGATTGGGAAATTGGTTAAAGGTCAGAAACATCCGACGGTGGAGATGAGATTAGAAGGAGATCCACGGTCCAAAGCAATTTCACATCCTGGACTAGAAAGGATGCAACAATGATTTCAGATTGCAAAAAGTGGTAAGGGTCGCTCATATCAATGGCCACTATGAGAGCGGAGGGAGATCAGTAGCCATAGTACATTTCACAATCTAAACTAGCACAAAGGGGACCAAATCCTCATGTCATGAAGAATGGGAGGGCCCACTCAGATCAACGGTTGTGAGTTAAGTCGATCTTGATCGGCGGTTGATCTCCACACACACGAGGTGAGGAAAGATGTAGCATAAAGAACCTCACATACCAACGGTTTAGATTGCAAATACTAATATCCACGGTGCAAGCCGCTTGGGAAGGGCACGAAGGTTATGTTGTGTGAAAAGATATAAAGGGGTCCATGTGAAGTTGGAAAGTTTTGTCTTTTCTGAAACCTCGAAGCCGCCGAATATCGAACCACATACAGAGCACCAGCATAGAACAACCAAGAGACTGTGCTACATAACAAGGTAGGCCCCTGATACCCCCTAAGTGCTATTTGAAAATGGATGTGATAGGAGCAATAGAAGTGGTAGGGGTGAGAGATGATGTAGAACCTAAGGTCACATGTCGGAGGGTAGAAGAAAGTATGGTAGATGAGAATGATGACATTTTTGATTCCATCTTGGTGGGAGAACCCATCGAAACTGCCAGAGGCAAATTGGAAATCTTTAAGGACTGAGGTAGAGATACCTACGATGTTTTTAAATCCTTCTTTCATTTCTTCTCTATTGGCCAAACCCCCCATTTCCTTGATTTTGTCAAATGGTGTGTAGACAGTTTCTCTGTCACCGAAGGTGTTATTATGAATAAATCAAAGTCTAAAATCCTTTGTTCAGTCCAGGCTTCCGTTGTCTGCAAAACCCTGCATATCCTAGATGAATTTGTCCATATATCCCAAAACTACCGGGAAGAAAATATTATACGTTGTTTCAAAGAGTCTACAGATGAAAGTAAAGGAGCCTTCCTGAAGACTTGTTCTAAACCTAGTGGTGAACCCATCAACCTGTCACACCCTATTTACCTCAACAAATTCAATGAAGAAAATCAATGGTGTATATCCCTGGATAGTAAATTTCTAGGGTTAGACACCGATGCTTATCTCACAGAGTCCTTGTTGAGTCTTTTATTTGTCTTGAGTACTTGTTCGGCCAAACCTAAATTGCTTGGACAATCTTATCAGTCTTCCTGCCTTAAGTTTGATGAGTTCCTAGTTGAGAACATCTGTTCTCAGTTAGTGAATTTCCACGGCACTAGAGTGTTATCAACCCAAATGGAACTTCTCCATTCGAGTGCCAACACTTCATATGTTGGCACACAAAAGGACATTTATGGATTGAAGGTTGTCTAAACACTATAGATGGGCATTACATGAGATGCATTCACTATCCACCTAGCTTGTTATTTTTACCCTTTTACATGTTAATTCCTGTACATGACTCTTTCCACAGGTCCTCACATACATACACAACTATCTCCATAGCATATCGCGTACTATATGCGAGTATTGTCATTGCAACCTGCGTACAGATATGTACGCCGGTTTCCCTTATAGCAACTCGCGTGTCATACACGGGTTTCAAATATCAATACTCACATATGCCTCCATTCGACATTAAAAATAATATAACACGATTAATGGATATTTGTTAAGCCCTAATCATTAACTATCTTAACTGTCTCAACCTCCTCAACTTTCGAAATTGCTCTATTTCTCTAAGTATAAATAGAGGCCTTTGGGAGGGCATTAATCAATCATACTTGGAGATCAAAGTTATGTTGGTGGTATATCTTCAGAAGTATTTTGAGCAGCAGAACTTAGAATCCTTTGGTTGCAGAGGAGTCCTTGTTTCAAGTGTTGGGTTGTACACTTATCTCATTCACTATTGTTAATAAAGAGAATCCTTCTTCCAACTTTGTGTTGAGTCTCTTTCATGTATCATGGTTTGATGAATATTTATGATTAAGAACTCTATATATTGTTTATCTAACTTGTCATATATACATGTCTAAGATTGTACTTGGAGGATTTTCTCTTTGCAAGTGAAGGAGGTGCATCCCTGAAATATTTGGAGAGGAGCAGAGCAGGAGAAGAAAAAGCTTGGATCAATCGTCATTAATTGGGTGAGTCCATCATATCTTCCTATTTCCTTTCTGTACTTTAAAGCTGATTGTCAGCAAGTTTTAAGAGTACATTGGTAACCCCAGACCCTTGGTTATAAGGGTGTTTATTCCTGAACAACAAAATTGGCGACTCCATTGGGGAGCCCAAACTGCTGTGGGTTATTTCTATTTACTGTTGCCTAGTCTTTGCCTTGAGTTTGTGTGTGGTATATTGTCTTGGTTCATGCTTAGGATAGTGTTTGAAGACCTTGAAAACCTTTCTTTTTATTAGAAAATTTTGTACCTGTATGTGGGTTGCTCTTGCATACAGTTGTGTACAGAGGCCTACATACACAGGCCGCTCTCTAGGACAGTTGCGTATAGTACGCGGGTTGCCCTTATACATAGTCGCGTACAAGCCTTAGCATTGGAATTTTTGGGTTAGGGTTTGCTTGTCCCTGTCCCTCTATAATCTCTGTTTGCTGGTTGGTCTTCCTTATAAGCACTGTACTTTGAGTTTGATGACCTTGTTGGCCACACCTTGTGCTTTCTTGTAAATCCCTTGAGTTATTTTGTTTGGATTGTCCTTTTGTTTGCAACTTGAAGTGGATTTTACTGTTTGGGTTATAGGTTTAAGTGTCAGTTATCTGAATTAGTGATCAGGGTTCCAGACATTGTTTGATCAAGTCTATTTTCGGATAGTGATTGGTGTGCCACTTGCCTTTGTGTGTTTTCAGTGATTTCCTTTCATTGTACCCACCCAAGCTAGGGTTCCAAGTCTTCCTTAGGTCGTTGATTCTTGATCTTTTTAATCTGTTTACTTCACTTTGCTTACTTTATACACTTTGTTTAATTCAAGCATACTCAAGTTTTTTTTTCATTTAGGTGCATAGTACTCTTTGAGCATTTTAAAAAGTGAAAAGAAAAACATATTAAAATATTTTGCATTTGATTTTGCATAGAGGAGTTTTGCTTTCAATTTTTTAAAATATAATCTCAAAAAAACTACAAAAATATAGTCTTAGTGTTTTCTTTATTGTTACATTTTCATCAATTTATATGTACAAAAAGAAAAAAGAAGTTTGTTGTAGTAGTGATAATTTGCTTTGAAAACATACACCTTTTCTTTTATATTTCTTATCGAGTCAAAAAACATCATAGTCCTTCACCCCACTTCCTTATGAGTAAGAAATAGCCCGTAAAATGAACACAATAATTAAAATTTACTAGTAAATTTTATTTTTTAGGGCCATTCACCTACTAGCTTAGGCTAGACTTGTGGGATAGGAAGTGTAAACTTCCCATAAGTTTTAAAATTTAGACATAGTGGACCATTTGATAGGTAAATCCTTATATTTATCGATAGTTTCTAGGAAGCTCCTCTCAAACGGGAGTCAAGCACAAGGCCGCGTGGAGGCATTGGACTGAGGAGACAACCCTTCGATTCCTTGTCGAAATGTAAATCAGGACTTTTACGCATTTGGGCATTCTATCCTAGACAGAGTTTTGGGCTCAGCTACCCTGCCCATGTGTATGAGTCAGGCTTGTGACTATCGCCCCAGATTGTTGCTATAACTAAGTTAGCCTTTAGTCTCTTGACATCTAGGGTTCATACCTATGTAAACCGGAAGGCTATTTTTGGTTCACGTTGGATGATATTGGAAGGTAACCCTTGTTGAAAGTGTAGAATGGTGGTGTGTGATTCCTTCGCTTGTGCCTAATAACCTCTTTAAGGACGCCAATTAGCTATTCTTCAGTTTTCTTTGGGAAAGCATATCTTTTACCCTTAATGACTGTTGATACTTTAGAAATTTTTGTAGTGATTGCTCTGTGGTTTGTCTGTGTTTAGCCGACCTTAGGGTTTGAATTGTCAAATTTGCAATCATGGAGGACCAACCTATTACAAGGTCACAAATGTTGTAAAACCTTCCTCCTCTCATCACATTGGAACCTCCATCTCCACCTCAAAGGCGAAAATTTTACATGGACTGTTCATTTGAACTGATAGGAGTAAGTGAAGTTCCAAGTGAACCAACACTTAGAGCTAACCATTTTGATTTTAATGCAGTTTAGATAGAAGACTTGCAGGCTAACGCTTTTGCAAGGAATTTTAACACACCCTTGACTGACTTAAACAATCTTGTGATCCTCTAGGTTAGGCCTTTTGATTCACCTGTTTTAGGTGTCCCTGTGGGCAGGATAATGTCTACTATAGGAGAAAGTTCTTTTTCTTTCATCTCATGCTTTCCAGTTGAAAGGGTACTACCTCCCCTGGTAAATGCCCCTAGATCTAGCATACCTACTACGCCATTGACTCCAGCGAGCTGGGTGGTCCAACCACCAGTTCTCACAAACCTAGCGGGTGATTTTGGTGACATGGTTACTAGGATCCCTAGTATGCCTATTGTTCCTTCTTCCTTTGCACACACTACCCAGAGCGGTCCAGTAGGATCCTCGGCTTTCGTCCAAGGATTTCCTTGGAATGGGGGGCATATTCCCCCATCCACTCCATACGTAGGCCCATCACCTTGTTATGTAGGAGTGTAGTTTGGAAACACTACATATTATAGGAAAGGTTTCCAAACTCCAGCCTCGGCCCCATTCATGAGCTCTCCCTTTTCATTGTTGAGCAGAGGGATACCTGTTCCCTTTTTTCAAACCCCAATTTCGGCTGGGATGGCCCGAACCTCATATACTGCACCTCCTACCCAGAATCCTGTGGCTTATGGATGGAATCCATTTCAAATTAATCCATCCACTTCGTAACTGGTGATAGGGGGAAGCCCCACCTCTACATATGGAAATTCGGGGGAAAGTCCCTCAAATCCCCAGACTGGCACTTTTAGTGCTCCGGTGTGACCCAAGCTTCCTTTCCTGGAAACATTAAACTTTCTATATTTGTCAAAATTAATGAACAACCTGGTAAGGCATGACCCCTCATGGCCACCTGTTCCCACCAAATTGCCATCGGACATCCCTAAATTCGAGGGCAAAGTTGGTGAAGATCATGGGGCTCATGCCACCACTTTTCATTTATGGCGTTCTTCTAATTCATTGAATGAAGATTCATTTAGGTTGAGGTTGTTCTAAAGAACCTTAACTAATACTGCAGAAAAATGGTACATTGAGTTTCCTTCTACTAGGTTCGGTAGTTTGTGGGACTTGTCTAGTGCATTCCTTAGCCACTTTCAGCTTCCGGTCCGATACAATTTTGGAATGGACTTGTTATCTACCTTTAGGCAGAGCAAGGCTACCCACATATTAGATCATATCCAAGAGTGGAGGAGGCGAAAGAGCCCTATAAAAGTCAATATTCCTCCTAAGTTCCTACTAGAGTGGTTCCTTAAATCCCTGTTTCCTTACTTATCTAAGGACGTATCCACTTTAGGAGTTCCGGACGAAGAAGAAGATATTCTCAGGGCCCATCAATTCAATTTGATTTATTCACAATTTGGGATCTTGTATGAGATTATACTTGAGGCACCGAGGCCTACCCACGATGCAGAGAAACCTAAGTCGGAACTCCATGTCGATGGTGTGGTTGGGTCTGTAAACTCTCCCACTATAGATTCTTTGGCCAAACAACTTCATCAGCTATCCTTCAAGCATTCTATGACGGAGGTAGCAAAGGCTTCCCCCTTCCCCCAAAGTGCAAATGTTTTTGCACAAACCTCTTAGAAGGGGAATCAGCAGCCCGGTGGGAAGAAGAAGAGAGGAAAGAAAGGGGAGGGAAATCAAAACATGCAGAAACCCGTGAACAATGCTGATAGGGGCAATAAAGAAAATAAAAAGGTTAAATTCCCGTGTAAGTTGTGCCATGAGGATCACCTCACTCACCTTTGTCCCCTTATGGAAGAAGCCTAGAAGCTACTAAAAGCTCAACAACCGGCTGTCCTGAAGGATCCTTTTCCCCAAGGGAAGAACTCAGCTTCAGCTTCTAATGTAGCAGGGGGCACTCCAGGTGCCCTGACCCTAAGTATATGAACATGGTCCAATCTTTGACTTTGCTAAAGAATAGGAATAAAAACTATTAAAAAGAGACTTCTAAGAAGGGTAAGTCTATAGGTGAAACTTCTAACCCTCTCACAATCTAGAAGCCTGCTGAAACTATGCCTAAGATACCGAAAGGTGTCTTTAAAAATACCTTGCATAACCCTAATGCTAGGGCTGCTTCAAACTAATTCATCATTGAATACTTAGCCCAAACCCCTTGTGCAATGTCAGCTTTAGAGGTGTTATAGAGATGTCCCTCCTAGTGGGATTACCTCTTAGCAACCTTAGGCAACATGGACTCGTCGAGTCTCATGGTGAAAATTCACTTGTCTGATGTTAAAATTTGCCTACCTTACCATGTAGCCTTATCAATAGATGTCATCCATGGTGGAAATACCATTGGAAGGGTAGTTGTTTATGAGGGTGCTTCTACATGCGTTATGTCCTTGTAATGTTGGAAAGCTCTCGGATCCCCAGAGCTAGTCCCATCAAACACTCTGCTTACTTCTTTCGATGGAAGGTCATTCCATTTGCATGGTATCCTACCGGATTTTGAAATCAAGCTGGCAAGGAAAGTAGTGTCTGTTGAGGTGGAAGTGATTGACACACCTTTGGACTATAATTTGCTTTTGGGAAGAAGCTGGACTTATGCCATGTCTGCTATTGCATCGACCATATTTTGGGTGGTAGTTTTTCCACACGAAGGAAAGTTGGTTACTGTTGACCAACTCGATTTTACTCGAAGAGGCCGCATGGAGTCTAATGAGTCGGCTGTGCCATTGGTTGATCAGGTCAAACCTGTTGTACAGACCTTGGGGGCTGGAATGTACGCATCATTGATGGGCACATTTGATCTTCCAACCATGATTAACTATATTGGTTCTACTAGTGTGGGGAAGTTCATAGCCATGGTTGTTGATAGGACTGATCCTTGGGTTCTCCCTTCCCCCCATGAACCAGAAGTGCCCTTATCAACAGTGGAAGTGGCTTACCAAGCTATCACTCAAACCACTGTTGATCCCATTCCAGACCCTCTCATAGTCTCAGAGGACCTGGAAGAAGTCTATTTGCCCGCTTAGGTAGAAAACTCTTTGCACTCTACGGATTTCTTAGATATGGATTTACCTTCTGATGAATCCATTCTAGAAGCCATGTGTGGACGTGGTAAGATATGTGAAGATCTTCACCATTGATCTTATTTTCCTCCAGAGCTAAGTAGGATAGAAAATCAAGAGTTTCATATGAGACTGTTAGATGATGTTGATACACCCATCAATCCCTTACCTAGGGAAGGAATGTTTCTTGAGAGTAATATGGAAAATATTTCCAATACCATCCCTATCAACATCTCTGTAAATCCAGATGTCGTGGAAAACATACATATAGGTGCAAATTGCTCTCCTGAGGAGATTGCAATCTATACGGCCTTGTACAAGGAATTCCGCTACGTCTTTGCTTGGTCATATGAGGAGATGCCAGGCATTGATCCATCGATAGTTGAACATGAGATCGAAACATACCCTGACGCTAAACCTATTCAGAAAAAGTTAAGACCTATTAACCCACGTAAAGCGGTGACTGTGAAGGCTGAAGTTGAAAAACTGTTGAAGGTTGGTTTTATTTATCCCATAGCTCTGACAGAATGGGTATCCAACCTTGTTCCTGTTGATAAGAAGCAAGGGACCATACGATTCTGTACTAACTTTAGAGATTTGAATAAATCCTGTCCTAAGGACAACTATTCCATGCCATTTATAGACCAGATTATAGATGCTTGCGTGGGAAGTGAAGTGTTCTCATTTATGGATGGTTTCTTCGGATACAATCAAATTCAAATAAAACCGGAAGACCAACATAGAACTACTTTCATTTGTCCTTGGGGTACCTTCGTGTACAAAAAGATTCCCTTCAGACTGAAAAATGCTGGGGCAACCTTTCAATGGGCAATGAACTTCGGCTTCCATGATATCAAAGCCATTGTCGAACCTTACCTTGATGATCTACCTGCACATTCTTGTAAGAGGATCTACCATCTAGATCACTTATGGTTGATATTTGAGCGATGCAGATACTATAAGATCCACTTGAATCCACACAAGTGCATGTTTTGTGTTGAGTCAGGGAGACTGCTCAGATTCACTGTCTCTAATAGAGGCATCCAGGTGGATCCATTAAAAGTAGAGGCCATTGTAAATATGCCTCCTTCTCTTTCTATCAGGAAACTTCAAAGCCTACATGGAAAGTCTAATTTTCTTCGACGTTTCATTGTTAACTATGCCAAGAATACCAAGGGTTTCATGCACCTATTAAAATAGGACACCCCATTTCTATGGGATGAAATTGCACAACTCACTTTCGAGGCATTGAAAAAAGCTTTGTTGTCGGCATTTTTACTGCGTCCGCCAAATTACTCTAGGGATTTTATATTGTATCTGGTAGCATCCGAGTCGACCATTGGGGTAGTCTTGGTCCAGGAAGATGATAAGCTCTAGAAGCATGTAGTCTACTATATTAGCTATGCTTTAGCAAGACCTGAACTCAGGTACTCCCATGTCAAGAAATTGGCCTTAGCAGCTGTCAATGCTGGCTAGAGGTTATGTCACTACATTTTACTAAGGACTACAATAGTAGTGGTGGATGTGAATCCATTTCAGTATTTTTTTTCCCGATGGATCATTGGGGGAAAATTCAATAAATGGATAGTCATTCTCCAAGATTTTGACTTGGATTTTCAGTTTGCTAAGTCTAAAAAATCCTTAGCTTTTGCTGAGCTTATAGCAGAATTTCCAATGGAAAAAGATGTAGTCATGGAAGAAGACTCATTCCCAGATGAACATATCTTCTTGATATCCACCTATGATTCCTGGTACGGATATATACTTATATATCTCCAGACTTTGAAGTATCCTGTGGCTTCCTTACGGGAGGAACGGCGTAAATTATGCCTTCATGCTAAGAACTACCTCATCATAGGATATACTTTATATCGAAGAGGGGTAGATTCCATTTTGCGTCAATGTCTTACCCATGAGGAAGCAGAGATTGTCCTGAATGATTCCCATAGTGGAGCATGTGGGGGTCATTTATCTGGGTTAGAAATGGCCCAGAAGATACTACGTGTCAGTTATTTCTCCCACAATCTTCAAAGATTGTGTGGAAGCGGTGAAGTGCTGCCATTTTTGTGAGCTTTACACCAAAAAAATGCGGTCACATCTTGCTCCGTTGTTTCTCGTTGTCTCGGTGGGCCCCTTCATGAAGTGGGGGATTTATTACATGATGTGCAACCCATCTTTGGCTGGGGGGCACAAATATATCATTATCGCTGTGGACTATTTTACGAAATGGGTAGAGGCAATGCCCACCTTTAATGCCGACAGGAAAATAGCAGCTTTCTTCATGTTCAATCATATTATAGCATGGTTTGGTATACCCAAGGTGATTGTCACTGACCATGGCAGTCATTTTCAAAATAGCATGAGGATAGAACTGACCACTATGCTTGGATTCAGACAAGAACATTCATCTTCATATTATCCTCAAGCAAATGGTCAGGTTGAGGCTGTTAACAAGACTTTGAAGACTATCCTCAAACATACAATCGATGCAGCCCGTTCTAATTGGCATATCATGCTATACCTTGCTCCTTTGGCATACCGAACTAATGTAAAAACTGCTATGGGTTTCTCCCCCTTCCAACTCATTCATGGAGTGGAAGTTGTTACCCCAGTTGAATGTGAAATATCGTCCTTGAAAATAGCTATTCATGTGTTACCTGATATGATAGAGCTTGAAGAACATCTTGTACAATTAAAATACCTTGATGAACAACATAGAGATGCGATGAAAGCTAATCAATCTCACGAGAATACGGTCAAAATCCAATATGATAAGTCGGTTAAACCTCATATTTTATCTAAGGGGGAACTTGTTTTGCTTTGGGACCAAGACAAAGAACCCTTGGGGGTAGGAAAGTTCAAGGCCATGTGGTTAGGACCTTATGTCATGTTGAAGGTATTAAAGAAGGGAACATATGAGTTAATTTATTTTGATGGGAATCAACTGCCTGAGCCTAGAAATGGGCTCTACCTAAAGAAGTACTATGCTTAGGCTTAGAACTTTTTCTTATATTTTATTGTATGTATTTTTATGTACACTAGTTTGTCAGTTTTTGCTTTTTATACCATCTACTGGTTGTTTCAGATGTCTTTCGAGAGGTACATAGGTTTCGCTGCTAGCACCAATTGCCACACTTGTAATCTTGCTTCAGTGCATGGGTCGTTTATTCTCCCTCAGGACAGTTAGTTGCGTCAGGAGGCACTTGCTTAGGTCCTGCTTCTAATAATGTTGCTAAGTATAGGGCTGTAATTGAGCTTCTATGGGATGCTTTGTCACGTGCTATCACTCAGCTGGAAGTACGAATGGACTCTCAACAAGTGGTTTCCCAGCTCAATTGAGCTTATCAAGTGCGAAACCCTATTCTATTGCGTAAGTTCATGCAAGTTAGGTTATTGGAAAGAAATTTTGAGTTCATTACATTCAATCACATTCCAAGAAATTAGAATTCATTAACTGATGCATATGCTAATTACATTTTAGATTGGCATCTAACACATATTTCATAAAATATACAGCATACACATAAAAAAAATTGTAAATAAACCAACAATATATATATATATGTGTGTGTTGTGTGTGTGTGTTTGTGTGAATATCTATCTATAGATAGGTTGAGTTCGTGATCCTCAGATCCAGTCATAACTGTATAATATACAAAAATATACACAAATATGGATCGTAGTCCATCAAAATGCCCTAGATCTATGCTGGACCACCCTGGTCCCCCTGGTCTCCCTATACTCTGGCTTCCTCAGCCTCCTCGGCTTTGGTAGCCTCAACAACATCTATGTACACTAAAACAACTCTAGCTACCTACCTCAAAAGGCGTATCCAAATGGATGGTACTCCAACCACATACTCCTACATGATGGCTGGGATGTGCTCAATCCTCAAAGTGGGTACTCTCTGGGTAAGCCTGGCCAGCTTCCCCTCTAGAACATTGATAATCCCCTGGTCTTTGCCTAAGACAAGACGAACAAACATACATGGATTCCCTTCAGGGCGGACCAGTCCAATATCTGCATTTTGACATGTTTATAGGATTAGAACTCTTATACATATGTATATATCCCTATATTTTAAAATTCATAAAATTTTTAAAATTTTAAAATTAAAAATTACCTAGCTCTCCCCATGCTCCTCCTAGAGGGAGGACAAGGTCTGGATCACCCCGGAAATCCATCCCAGCATATAGAGACTGCTCTAATGCTAGCAACTGCAGCTCAAACCAAAAGTAGAATTCATCATCATATACACTCTGCACTGAGCCACCTCGTCCCTGACAGAGGAAGATATCTCCCCATCTACTCAGCCTAGGCTGAAGAGGAGATCGAACCAGTAGGGGTACTACAGGGATCAACTCTAGCACTCTCTCTTGAAGAAGGCTACTAGAATGCTCGAATATCCAAAGTTCTTCCTTCTTCCTCTCTTGCAGTCCGAGAGTTGTTTTCTCAAAATTGGGATCACCCCTGAGCACCAATCATATAATGCCCCCTGCATGCAGTCCACTACCAACCTCATTTGGTTCTATGTAGCGAGATGAATAGAAGATGATCCCGCAACCCTCACTATGGTACTTGTCAAAATCTGTAGGGGAATATCACGTATATGTGTAATAGGGATGAAACTCCCTATCTTTTGGGTCCCCAGTGTGCAATATACATCAATGTAGTTTTGGACACTTAGAGGAACACCGCCTCTGCCGGTTCCCTCCAAGTTGACTGGAGCCCCTCATCAGGATAGAACGACAATGAAGTAGACATCCTTGAAAGTAATCGCCAAGGACTCACCTTGAAGATTGAACATGACCAAATAATGATCCCACTAGTTTATCATGAACTCTAGCAGGCGGACATTGGCCCGCATAGGTGATGTGCAAAAGAACTTCAACAACCCACTTGAACGCAAAACATTCATAGTGGGGGCATCCTAGAGTGCTTCTTGATCCAAATCTTCATGCTTACGCTCCCTCCACTCAAGCACCATCTTCACACCTAGCAAAACAATCATTGTGAAGCATTAGTTTCATATAAAAATTTAAAATTTTGACTCTCTATATATATTTTTACCCTTCACGCAGCGTACGCGACTGTCTAGTTAGACATGTCGCATACTGTACGCGACTGTCTTTCAAACAACCCATGTAAAGAATGTGTGTACGTGAGTGTCACTATAGCAAACCCATGTACACAGTGTTCCTTGCTTAAGGGCGCTCAAAAATATAAAATTGGGACTCAAATTTGAAATTTGCTAGGATCAAAATGAAGAGCTTGGGGTTTAGTATTACCTAACACTTGCGGAATTGGATTTCATCCACTGGATTGTCCACACCGATCGAATGAAGGTAGATGTAAAAACTTGCTTCTTATGGCTAAAATTCAAAATGGTGAGTTTTATTTAGTTTTTTGAACTATTTATAGAAATTATATTTCTTAAGTAGGTTTTTGGCCTATAGTTCATATTTTATCAAACTATCCCATCTCTTTTTACCTTGTAACAGGTTTTTCATCATTCTAAATTTTTTTTTGCTCATATAGGATGTTTTTATATCATTCCACATGCATTTTGCATCTATACTGATTCCATCTGAAACCATTCTAAAACTTACTAATCAAACCACGAACTATGGCATTCTTAACCATTAGCTCCGTTTCTTTGCCATCGTTCTTCCGTGGATAGGGCCTTCCTCTCATGAGTATCCTCATTTAGAACCTATGTTGTCTTTCAATACTCATGCTAGAGTTGTGTTAGGTATAGGGGAATCCTTTTAGCTAATTTTCACGCCAAATGGAGCCTCATTTTGGTCTCTTTTTACAAGCTATCCCTTTATAGGGCTCCCCACCCTTATGGAGTTTCTTTAGTCCCAGGTCTGACTCCTTAAAACAGAATTGACTGTCGAGTTAACTTGTCCGTTCAAGCTCGTTAAGAATATGTGAATGGGGATCCACATTGGTGGTAGGTTATCTCTTTCTCGGACCATGCGAAATAACACAAGAAAGGATCACTCTCTTTTCTATGGAATTGAGAAGAGTATTATCAGGCATAGGTTTATTGTTGGGGCGCGCACCTTAATGGTCATTAATTTTGGTAACTCTGTGGTTTTTGTCCGAAGCTGTAAGCGAAGTTACGACATAAAATAGTCTTAGGGGTGTCAGGGTTGGGTCAAAGGCCCTCTTTTTGTAAATATCCCATGAATTACGGGTTCCCATGGTTTAAGCCCATGGTATTGTAATAGTGCACTTGTATAAATAAGGCACTTATGTAAAAGAGTCAAGTAAAGTTATAGTAGGTTCTATTATGATGATAAGTTGATGCAAAGGATCTAAGGCCCATTTTTGGTTTAAGGTTAAGTCCCAGCTGTGTGCATGGATGACCTCTGCAGCTGAGTGCACAGAGGGTTTTGGTAACAAAGGTTATATAGCTGAGTGCGCAGATCTACAGCTAAGTGCACAGTTTTGGGTGATTGAGAAGATCTGCAGTTGATTGCATAGATCAGAACTGTGATTTTGTAAAGAGTTGAATATAAACACAGTTCTGTGGACGTAGCCCCTACACTAGGGTGAACCACGTATATCTTGTGTTGTGGTGGTTCTTTTGTGTAGTTTCTGTTACATTTTTTTTTTAATGCATTGATAAGTAGATAAAAGATAAAGTAAGATAACTGTTAAATATTAACTTCGCTGTGAATTCCCAGTTAAGGGTTAATCAAGAAACGTTCTTTTATCTAAACTGCGAAGCTATTTAAGTGAATGTTGAAGCTCTATTTTGTATAAATAATTGTTGTTAAGGCTAAAGTTACAGTAATATCCCTCATTTGCTTGTAGAAGCCTGATTCTGCGGCACTCCATAGCTATTTCGGGTGAGACTGCAACCTGTTCGCAGGTTGTTGCCGAAAGGGCCAAAACTGTGGGTATTTTTGTTGGTGTGAAGTTAATAGTATAAAACCCGGGTCTACCCTAAGCCCAATAAATTGGTTCCGTTTCCGGTTGAACTCAGTATCTTCTCAAGAGGGATCTACATCGTACCTAGAGGGATATGTTTTGGAGGCCCTTAGTAAAAGAAGTCGGTGACTGGATTGAAGCTACCTATCTAAAATTTACGGAACAAGAAAATAAGGATCCTCGTCATAGCTCAGACGACTTCTTGCAAAGGTACATTTTCACTGATATTTATGAAATTTTCTTTGGTAGTATCCACATAGAATTGCACCAGTGGTTATCTAGGTTGACAGAAAGAAAGACAAACTTCAAGGAAGATCAGTTTCCTGACTAGACCCCCGCAAGAATCAACATACTGAAAAGGGTAAACAACGTGATATCACAAGCTGTTTATTTCTGGACAGCGTGAAACCTTGAAGCATTTGTGATGGATTTCGCCATCGATACAAGTACTTCCTTTAGAGAAGCTGAACGACAGTTTTTCAAAGGACAAGGGGTAAGTACTTGAATTCATTTAGTTTGAAAATTAAAATTCTCTTGGTTGATAAAGGCATATTGCTTATAGAATTAGATTGCTAGATTTATTTCTATGAACCTATGTTTGGAAGCGAAAGTGACTTCGACGAGAAAAGTGGTTTGCTGCGAAGCGGTAAAAGATACAAAAGAACTCTTAAATCCTATACCCTAGGCCAGAATACCAAGTATAACCCAGTGAGTCGAAGAAACCCCTTCTGTTTGAAACCCTCCTATAACCCCACAGCGAAGATCTGTTATCCCTGAGAACCCATCATAGTCTGAAAGTAACCCCAGCCTGAGTAGTCCTGTCGCAGGTCAGTCTACCCTAGTAAGTTCCCCCCCTCGATCCAATATGGCCCATATGAATGATGATATCAAACTCCCATTCTTCAAAGGAACTAGATCAGAGGATCCAGAGCAGTTTTGGCTCTTATGCGAAGCTGTTTGGACTGCTAAGAACATTATGGATCAAGATATAAGAAGAGCATAGCTGGTCACCTCTTTCAGAGACTAAGCTTTGACTTGGTTCATGATGTTTTCTATCACTCAGAACCATGTCTTAGCTGATATTAAAACAACAATGATCAAAGAGTTCAAGAAGCCTAAATCAGAGTCACAGTGTATAACTAAACTGAAAGAGATTTAGCAGAGGCAAGGTGAATTAGTTTGGGACTTTGATCAGAGGTTCAAAGTTCCGCTAGATCAATTTAGTTTCACTATTGGACCAGCGAAACATAAATAATGGTTCATTGCAGCACTATTACCTCATATCAGGACTCCACTTATGCAACAGAAGGTTGCTGATGAGCAAGAAGCTTTGGAAATTGCTATGAAACTTGAGACAGCTCCTG
The DNA here is from genome assembly GCA_001517045.1 of Pseudotsuga menziesii. Taxonomy (NCBI): domain Eukaryota; kingdom Viridiplantae; phylum Streptophyta; class Pinopsida; order Pinales; family Pinaceae; genus Pseudotsuga; species Pseudotsuga menziesii. The sequence continues at coordinate 28,502 of LPNX010243466.1, read as the reverse complement.
TTCATTATAATTCTGGAATATCCCAAATACAAGCACAGTTAGCAGAAATGGCTTTGGAGCTTTGCGACATGAAAAAAGGGAAATATATTCGCGAAGAGGTTTGGTGTACACGATGTAGGACAGAAGGTCATGACAACAAATAGTGTCCTGCATTAAGAAACTACCTGAATACTGGTGCACCAAACCCGTTTAAGCCTAATGTTCTATATTGTGATCTCTGTAGAACAACTGGCTAGCATTGACCTGAATATTGCTATCTGCTGCAGAGATATGTTCAAATACCCAAGAATCTCTATTGCAAGTTTTGTAAGTTAGTTGGACACAATGAAGATGAATGTTGCAGCTTTGACCTCATGAGAGAGCGCACCTATGATGCTTATAGGGTACAACCTGATGCATAAGGCAATGATGGATATGGTTACCATGGTGGTCAAGGTAGTTTCAGGGGTCGTGCTCATGGTGGTATGCCTGGAGGAGGTCGAGGCCAGGTTATTTGCTATAATTGCAATCAGGTAGGACATCTAGCAAGAGACTGTTAGAACCCAACTATGACATGTCGATATTGTAGAGCATTTGATCATGTGATTGAGAAATGCCCATAGTTGATAGCCAAGATCCAAGAAAGAAATGGCACCCCTAGTTAGAATGTCCAAATGATTTCTGTAGAGAAAAGACCTGTCCCAGCCATCAACGTTGTTACAAGGAGTGAAGCTACGAAGCAAGTGTAGAATAAGGAGAAACATCCTGACGAGGCTTGGGTCCGCAAGACTCCAGAGAAAATCCCAGCATTCAATGTTGGAAGAGAAAAAGGAACATTTATGGAAGAAAAAAAGGACTGTGTTGATCCGAGAACATCAGTAGCGCCTACACAACAACATCAATAGTAGTTGTAGTCTCAAGAAGATTTGCCGGATCAAGTAAGTGCACTGTCATCATTTTTACAGATTTGTATGCAACTCTTAAGAAATCAGAATGCTTTGAATGAATTATAGAAAGTTATTCAGTATTGCGAACCTCAGTGAAGTTCTAATAGAGAAAAACTTGTTAATAGAGTTAGAAGGACTGGAAGAGAAATGAGATTGCATGCTTAGATAGGAGAATATGACATGACTGATATCATTTTGGACCTAGGATCAGAAGTAAATGTCCTAACTAAGCAGACATGGGAACAAATGGGAAAACCTATGCTTGACTGGTCCCCTATACAATTGAGATTAGCCAATCAACAGAAGATTGTGCCCTTGGGAAGATTCCCTAGTATACTAGTGAATATAGATGGAGTCAGTACCTTAGAATATTTCGAAGTCATTGAGATAATTGATGATAGAAACCCCTATCCAGCCTTGTTTGGAATTGAATGGGAAATAAACAATGATGCAGTAATCAACCTTAAGAAGAGACAGATGACTTTTGAAGGGAAAGGTTTGAGAGTTATAGTACCATTGGACCCTTCTCAAGGAGAAAGGTACACAGAGCCAGTCAGAGATGAAGATCAGTATGTTTTGGATCATATCTACAATATCATAGCTAAAGAAGAAGACAATGTTAACCCTACTACTGAAGGAATAATGGATTGGCAGTGTGACAGTTCTTGCATGACTAATTCAGACGAAGGTCCAGAGAATTGGCAGAATAGACTTTATGAGCTACATGGACATCGATGTGCAAGAATTACCAAGTCTCTCAGATGGCTTGGCTCACAGAGAATAGTCTTACCTACTTTTGATGGCTTGACAGATCCATAAGACTTTATTGTACAGTTCTCAGAGCAGGTACCTGACTCACAAAAAATAGAGACTCTAGAGTCAGTATTCAGAGCCACAGCTGCCAGATGGTGGAATGGTCATAAAAAGTATATTCATAGTTGGGGAGCTTGTCAATAGTTCCAGCGCCTAAGATTCATGGATCAACCTCAGGAGGTGCGAAGCAGGTTTAATGGTAAGACTATCCCTCAGGAACACTTGGAATAGTGTTATGAAGCATGGAAGCATGTACCTTGTGAATAATGGGTACATAGGTTTGCGCACACTCTGGAACCTATAGCAAAGAACTGGTATGCGGAGGTCGAGCTTTGCCATGGTACTGTAAGTTGGGATAGTCTTATTGATAGTTTTGTGCTCATATTTTCTATTAATGAGGTTTGTCTTGCTTTGGATGTAGCTATTAGGTTGATCCATACTAATGTGTTTGAGGATAAATAAATAGTAGAGTACCAACCAGATTGGAAGGAACAAGAAGCTAATGCAGTATAATTTTATAACCTTGCAATTGACGAGGATGATGACCCACGCAACATTAATATTCTTGAGTCAGAAGGACACTATGAAGTACATGGACCAGCAGTAGAATCACCTGAAGTAACTCATCCCTTGAAGACAAGGAAAGTCCACATTGGATCAGAAGAAATTCCTAAGTATGCTACCATTGGAGATTATTGGGATGAAGAAATGGTGAGTAAAGTGACTGAACTTATCCAGGAGTATCAAGACTTATTTTCGACAAAGTTCTCAGAAATGAAAGGTATCCTTGGTGATATAGGAGTGATAAAAATCCCTTTGAAAGATGATGCAAATCCTGTGAAGCAGCGTCCTTATAGGATGAACCCTAAGTATAAATAAAAAGTCAGGATGAAGCTAGATAAGATACTTGCTGAAGGAATCATTGAGGCCGTTGAAGAAATTCTGTCGTGGTGTCTGGATGTGTCAAAGGTATGTATTGTGTCTAACATCCCTATTGTGGTGAAGCTGAAGTTAGTAGTTGTGCCAAAGAAGAAAGGTGTGTCGAAGCTTAAAATGCGACCGTTGGAAAAAATTAGATCTAGCGGGGCCAGTACGTTAACTGCATTAACTGCCTGTAATAATGAGATTTTGAGAAATCTAGCGCCGTTTGGACAAGATATACAACAGATTTGTCAGATTTGGTGTCTTCAATGCATAGTTATGGCATATTTGGTCGATGGATTCTATAAGAAGACGCCCAGACCTATGAATTTTGCATTACGCATTTTCTTGAGTTTTACAATTAAGTCCATGTCAGCTGATTGCGAAGTTCAGGAACTATTGAGAGAATTTGAACTGAGGGGTCTACAGAACCTTATGAGCACCCCACCTAGATCTCCACCTTGTGAAGAAACTCCCCCAGCACCGAATAAGCCAATGCAGACACGATCTTCCAGGAAGAAGTTTAAGCCAGAAGTTCATTCTAAGCGGAATGAAGACAGACACAAGCAATCAGGGAAAACACGGGAGGATCCTGGGATGAATCCTTTTGGTTCAGCAGAGATCCCACCTGAAGGTTTTGAAGACTTTGGTGAGGATGAGAACATTGCATCGCATCATCCACCATATCTTCCACCTGTTCGACTAGGACTTTAGCCACCTCATCGGACAACAAAGTTCACATTACGCACCTCGTCACTGCCACAGGGTGTGACGTTGGTCGGCACGATGACAAGGAAAATAGACAGGCTAAAGTACGCAAACCATGATACAAATGATCATGGGAAATTGCCATAGTTCACACCAGGGACATACTTGCACTCTGTCCACTAGACGGAGACTGGAGCAACATTACTAGAAGTGAAACAGTGGGATGCTAGCTTGGAGCAAGCCGGATTTTTGAAGATGTTGAATGTTCCCCACTTCGGTCATAGCACACAGGTGACCATGGTGGTAAAAAAGCTATTGGCATTGGTGCATGATGGGAACCTCTGGATCGATAACTAGAAAATTTCCATTAATGGAGAACTCATTCACAAGATCACAGGCTTGCCGAAGGAAGGGCCTGATCCTGGAATTGAATTTCTTTCAAAACACGAGGATACGAAGCTGGCACAGAGAATGAAGGACCGCTTCGTCCTAACCAAAGGAAAGCGAGGGTATCAGACCTTGATAATTTGGAATCAAAAAATTCGCTTCGCTGCAGAGCTCCTAGCATGGAAGCTAATTTGGAAGTGCAGACTGAATGAAGTACCTGCCCCCATTGTTAGTATTGCTGTGAACTGTGCCGAATGCTACAGTTACAAATGGGTAGAGTACATTGATAAGGAATTCCTTGAGGATGTCTGCGATGCACAGGAGAAATGTAGACCCTTTCACTACTCATGGTTGATAGTGCTGATTGCACTGGTAGGATGGAGAGAACCTATTGAGGCGCAGTTTGTTGATGTGCCTCCACATATGCCTGGTGCAGTAAGGTACGCATCTCTTTGGGTCTCGCAGGACAAAGCATCCCAGTAGATGACGAACTATGTGTTCACCTTTTATGCCATGAACATATCCTATTAGATCCTGCAAACACTGCGGCTCAGTAATGAGCTATTCTCCCAGTATGATGGAGTGGCCAACTTCAGGGCCGACATGCATTATATCTTCATCCAGGCCCGCGCAGATAAAAAGCATTACCATATTTGGTAAATGAGGAAGACATCCTCGTAGTAGTCAAACAGTGGCCGGCTGAGTGGATGAAGGACACAGGAACAAGGCGTAGCATTCTAGTTCCCCAAGTGACAAATGTGGGTGCGAGTACTAGTCAGCCACAACAGGGTGACCCACTCGAAGAAAGCGAGGAACATAGTGAGTCACAACAGAGTGAAGATGACCATGGTGGAGATGATGTAGATGAAGAAGAAGAATAAGAATCGGTCCAGACAGTCTCTGACCCCAATCGCCTGGATAAGCGCAAGTCTCCAGAAGCAGAGGAGGTTGCTAAACCTTAGCCCAGAAAGAAAGAGAAGGCGTCAAAGGGGAAGAATATTGTCGAAGAACCCTCCTTGACGATCGAGGAGTTTGATCAGGTGCTAACAAAATATATAGAGGAATTAACCAGAAAATGGAAATAGTTTACAGCTACGCACCTTGATGGGCTCATCGGTGTAGCACAGCGAGTTGCAGAACTTAAGACACTAGCAAAAAAATCAGCGACTGGCGCTATAGCAAGCAGTGTCCCAGTAAGCGCGCAGCCAGATATAAGGTAATGGACAGCTAGAAACAATAGAGGGAAAATACCAAGTGCAGTCCTCATAATAACTGACGCAGCATCTCGCTCAAAGATGAGCATGACAGTTAAGATAGACTATGCCAAGTTGTCTATGCCAGAGCTGCATCTTTGTCAGCTAGCAAATATAAATGAGATCCGAGAATGAGATAGCTACTCACAAAGGCAGCTGGAGAACACCACAAAGCAGTGTGAGAGCCTCACAACATAGTTGGAAGAAGCTCAGTAGAAGAAGAGGGAAGTAGAAAGAAAGCAGGACACACTGGCACGAGTATTGGATGAGGCGTATCGAAGTCTCCCTAAATTTGACATCCAAGCTGAAGAGGAACCAGAGCCAAGAATCGCCAAGCTGAAAGACTATGCACAGCAATATCGCAGTGAAATAGAGAATCTCAAAGTAGAACATGAGGCTTAGATTGTGGAGCTTCAACTTCGCATCGTTCCGGAGAGCCCACCAGAGGTTAGGGAGTAGCACCGCAGAGATATCCAGGCTTCAGCGACGAAGATCTCAGATCTTGTGAGCAGTGCAACAAAGTTGCTAGATTAAATTTTTGAGGCTTGGGCGAACTTGCAGGACAATCCAGAAGTAGGAAAGCTGCAAGAAACCATCAAGCAGTGAAAGACAGAGCTGGATGCAGTAAAAGCAGAAATTCAGACTCTGCCTCCTATGTAGAAGATGCTCAAGGTAAAGCAAAGCAACGAACTCCAGGAGGAAATTGAGGCATGCAAAATGAAAGAAACACTGTTGGAGAATTTGATGCAGCCCCTTATCAATAAGGCCTTGGAGTGAGCACTGCTACGGACAGCCAGCTCAAAATTCTAAAGGAGTATGATATAGTTGCACAAGAAAATGCCAACGAAGCATCAGCAGCAGCATTGCAGAAGTTGGTGAGAAGGAGCAAGCAACTGATGATATCATGCACATCCTCAACAAGCAATTCACTATCTTCACCAACAAGATTCTCCCACCAGACAAGTAGCAGAGTGTCCCGAGACGGGACACTGGTGAGTCTTAGGGGCCTGTTGGGGTGCGCACCTTAATGGTCATTAATTTTGGTAACTCCGTGGATTTTGCACGAAGCTGTAAGCGGAGTTGTGACACAAAATAGTCTTAGGGGTGTTGGGGTTGGGTCAAAGCCCCTCTTTTTGTAAATATCCCATGAATTATGGGTGCCCATGGTTTAAGTCCATGGTATTGTAATAGTGCACTTGTATAAATAAGGCACTTATGTAAAAGAGTCAAGTAAGGTTATAGTAGGTTCTATTATGATGATAAGTTGATGCAAAGGATATAAGGCCCATTTTTGGTTTAAGGTTAAGTCCCAGCTGTGTGCGTGGATGACCTTTGCAGCTAAGTGCGCAGAGGGTTTTGGTAAGAAAGGTTATGCAGCTGAGTGCACAGATCTGCAACTAAGTGCACAGTTTTGGGTGATTGAGAAGATCTATAGCTGAGTGCGCAGATCAGAGCTGTGATTTTGTAAAGAGTTGAATATAAATGCAGTTCTGTGGAAATAGCCCCTACACTAGGGGTGGACCATGTATATCTTGTGTTGTGGTGGTTCTTTTGTGTGGTTTCTGTTACTTTTTTTTATTTATTCATTGATAAGTAGATAAAAGATAAAGTAAGATAACTGTTAAATATTAACTTTGCTGTGAATTCCCAGTTAAGGGTTAAGCAAGAAACTTTCTTTTATCTAAACGGAAAATCTATTTAAGTGAATGCCGAAGCTCTATTTTGTATAAATAATTGTTGTTAAGGCTAAAGGTACAGTAATATCCCTCTTCTGCTTCCAGAAACCTGATTCTGCGACACCCCATAGCTATTTTGGGTGAGACTGCAACCTGTTCGCGGATTGTTGCCGAAAGGGCCAACACTGTGGGTCTTTTTGTTGGTGTGAAGTTAATAGTATAAAACCTGGGTCTGCCCTAAGCCCAACATTTATCACTTTTCCAGACCTGAGGGACTAAATTAATGGAAAATGAACTCCTGGTATGAGCTTAGTTTTCTCTTTTTCATGCTCTAGACCTAAACATGAAAAATATTTCGAGTGTACTTTATGTCTTTGTCATGCTCATTAAACACTAAATATCAAAGCATTGAGTTTATTCTTGTAAGCCCCATTTCTCATACTCAAATGGATCTTTCTGAGTGATCTTTCTTTCCTTCACACTCATAAAACTCAAGCTATATATGCTATTCTCGAAGGAGTGTTGGGTAGGTGGTAATTTAACCTTTTTCGGACCTCCTTAGCTAAGAATGAAAAAGGTTCACCTTTTCTTCTATGGAAGTTAAGAGAGTTCTTCTGTGGTATGTTTTATACTTTTTCGGCCTCAGGAGACTAAATTGGACAAAAAAGAACCCTCCTGGAGGCTTCTTTGGAGTTTTGAGACTCCCTAAATGTGAAATAATTGACTGAGCATGTACTAGTTCGGGCTCATTAAATCCACGAATCAGTGACACTATCAAGCAATATTTCCTCTTCTCTTCAAGCTTGTTAAAAAAAGAAGAGACTCAAGTTGACATTCCTGGACTCGTTAAAATTTAACAGGGAAGGTAAGGAAGAATTTTTCTCTTGTTTTCAGTTAGTGGCAGCATGTCATCCTTGAACATAGCACTCTTTGTCTTTTTTGATACTCATGTCTCAGTGTTCACTTTCAGTTCAGCTATTACTTTGAGTTTATTACTCCTCCTCTTGTCAGTTCTACCTGGGGAATCTGATCATGTCTGCTACATGACAGATAAATCTAGTTGTTCTATCAATAAAGTTAAAACCTGCATTGGGTCATCTCTATGTCGTGCTCATTGTTCAAGGACTTAACTCAACATCTTATCTATATCCTAATCCCATCATTGTTGTATCTGTTATCACTTGTGTCTCCCTTCCTTTACCCAATTCCTGGTCACTCTTGTGATCCATTGGAGGATCTATTTCCTTCCTTTTCACAGTATGGTTCCGCATCAGTACTTCCTGATGATGAAGACCTAGAGTTTTGACGATCGTACCTCAGGATTCACTTTTATCATTAGTGAATTCCTTTGCTTTAGTTGTCAATTATCACCTATTGATTGACAATCTATTTAATCCGTTCCATGTTCAACTTCAACCTACATATATTCACATGGCTTGGATTTTACTGGTTCTTTGGGATTGTTTATGAACACCTTAGTTCCCTATTTTTGGACTAAGTTGCGTAAGATTATGTTCTACCTATTTACACAGCTTCCATATCTTTGAAGACTCATCATTATTGTATATTGTGGCTTTGATCCACCTTTGTAATATACATGGTCTTGTACCCGTACTATATGATGTACTCAAACATTGTAAAGGAGATAGTGTTCCAGTATATTGAACATAGCATCCTCAGATATGACTTTGTATATGAAATTATTATGTATTTGTTTCAGGTACTTCCTCTGCTCCATTGGATTTCTGAGTTCTCCAAAGATTGAGATTATAATGTATTTCATGCATCGCTTCCCTCTGACCTCACACATTAGGGGGCATCTGTTATCAACCCAAATGGAACTTCTCCGTCCAAGTGCTGACACTTCATATGTTGGCACACAAAAGGACATTTATGGATTGAAGGTTTCCTAAACACTATAGATGGGCATGACATGAGATGCATTCGCTATCCACCTAGCTTGCTATTTTTACCTTTTTACATGTTGATTGTTGTACGCGACTCTTTCCATAGAAACTCATGTACATACGTGAATATCTCCATAGCATATTGTGTACTGTATGCGAGTATTGTCATTGCAACCTTCGTATAGATCTATACGCAGGTTTCCCTTATAGAAACTCAGGTGTCATATGCGGGTTTCCAGTATCAATACTCGTGTACACCTCCATTCAACATTAGAAATAATATAACATGATTAATGGAGATTTTTTAATCCCTAATCATTAACTATCTTAACTGTCTCAACCTCCTGAACCTTCAAAACTGCTATATTTCTCTTAGTATAAATAGAGGCCTTCGAAATTGCTCGATGATAAAGAGAAGGAGATCTAGACCCTAAAAGAAAAGTTGAAAATCCCTGCTACCTAGCTTGCCCAGATAGAAGAATTGGCTGATTTTGAAATAGAAAAAGAGACATTGAATGCTAAGCTTACCGACTGCAAATCCAAGCTACTAAAGCTCGAAGAAAAGGAAAGGTAGTGGGAAGAAGACATCCAACTTTTGAAGAAAAACAATGCGGAATTAAAAGACAGATTAGCAGTGAAGGAAAAGGAGCTTCAAGGAAGAAGTGCGGAGAGTGAAATAAAGTCCACAGATGTAGCTAGAGAGATAGATACTGGTTCTCTCTCTAGAGAAATGTCCTAGATATGCCTGGAAGATACAGATCTTATTAAACTAGAACAGCAGGTCGAGGAACTAGAAAATGAAAAAGTCAAAGAGAGACAAGGAAGGGAAAAGATAGAAGAGAAATGCAAAGGACTAATCGAAAAAAATGCTAAGCTAAGCCAATAGGAGGTCAGTAAACTTGCCTTGTAGGGCACTAGACATTTGATTTGGGATCAGATCGTTATAGAGGCTGATAATTTCTGGCCTTATTTGGATTTCATTCTGGACCAGGAAAGCGCTATGGTACAGGCCAAGAAAAAAATCCTGACAGTATTAGGAGAAATATAGAAAAGGCCCATGGCAACAGCAGAAAATGCCATTACTTTCCTAAGCTCTTTGTCAGACAATTTTTCCAATCGATATGGTATCCAAAATAGGGTTGTTGTTGTCTCCGGGGCTAGAAAGGTAGTTGCTAAGAACATGATGTTGGAGACAGTACGGGAAAAAATAGAATTCATTAAGCAAAAAGTCTTGGAGGTCATCAAGCTATTCAAAACACTCGTAAGAAGAGGGATCCCTTTCTTCTGGGAAGAGAAAGGTCCTTTATTGTCCCAGAAGGAGTATTGGGAGTGCTTGATTCACTGCTGATTAGACAACAACAAGTTTGGGGACATGCAACAATCATTGTCAAGGGAGACCATTTTTGATAAGTTAACCAGTGAATTTGAATTATTGTTTGATTTTAAAACCACATGCGCCGATGTCCCTGAGACTTCATACCCAGAAATGATGGAGCTCAAGGCACAAGCATATGACATGGCAATTTCTACTCTGCCTGGCCCTAACCTATGGAGATTCATTCAGCAATACGAGTCAACCAAATTCAAAATGCATCCATAGGAGTGGTAATGATAATACGCAGGATTTTTCTCTATGTTCCATGCCCTTTCCAATGGTCACCTCTCTTGAAACTTTGTACAGTTGTCACCCTCCAGATGGAAGCATGGAAGACTCTCATATATATTTTCTCTTGCAATCCACATTTCATTTTTTTATCCATTTTATGTAAATCGTGGCCGATGTTCCACCTAAGAGTTTGTTAGAATACGTTCTTCAGTTGTAACAAATTTTGATTCCTGAAGGTCGGCTTAGAAAGTCCAAAATGCTATAAATATACCTCCTGAAGAAGGAGAGAAGGTTGAAACCAACGTAATTTTATTGTGTATGTTTTCAAGAGTATTTTAATAAATTTGCAAAATCAAGGTCGACATTTTACACATGGATTCATGTGTTGTTTATATTATAGTCTGTTGCTTCCTTTCTCATGTGAATGTTTTTCTAGTTTATCTCTTCCATTATGTTTTCTTTCATGTCTAAAATAAGTGTGTAACAGTTTGGAATTCATACATGCTATGCTTTGTCTGTTGTTTCAGATATTCACCAAAGCTTTCTTCTAAAGTCAATACAGAATTCAATTTTCAATGCTCTGTGTTGATGGTCTATTCATGTTCTTCTTTTCCACCAGACAATTATAATTTGACTATGATTGAATTGCTATCTTTCCTCTGTGTTGAAATCACCTGCATAAGTTTTGTTTATTCCTATTGCATTTCTTGACTCCATCGCCCAATGGTTCTATGTCTTGTTTCAACCAAGTTTACAAACAATTTATAGTTTCACTTATACATATATGGCATTGTTAAATATTTGGTGAGAGATCCCTCTGAGAAGAGAAGAAGGCCAGTTCTTAGTTCGAAAGTGGTTCTGTTGTTACCTAGGAGGAGGCCTTCCACAACCTTTGGCTCAATCTCAGTGCTAACATACCCCTTGGTTGAATCATGATCCTTTATCTTACTTGGTCAAGAGGTTATGTTTATTAATTTTTTGATACCCTATCTTAACAAGTATCTATATTATAACTAAATTTTTAATTTAAAATCAGAGATGTATCCAATTCGTGGTTTGCTGCTTTGGTGTGACTGAGTTCTCTCCATCTTCATGATTTTTGCTGATGCTCCATGTGATATCTTTTTGCACCACCGACATGAATGGAATTTACTTGTTACACCTTCCACATGGTCACTTTGCATTAGCGTGACCGTGAGTCTGTTGGATTGTGGGTCCTTCCCGAATGTGACTGTGAGTCTATTGGATTGTGGGTCCTTCCTCAGCATGATCGTGGTCTGTTTCTTGGGTGGAATGTGGGTTCTTCCACAGTATAATCATGAGTCTATTTCTTGGTGGAATTTGTATCCTTCACCAGCGTGACCATGATTTGTTTCTTGGCACTTTCTTGGTGGACTGTGGGTCCTTCACCAGCATGACTATGATCTATTTTCTTGAGTGGATTGTGGTTCATTCCCCAGCACGACTGTTATCTATTTGCTTGGTGGACTATGCATCCTTCTCCAAAATTATCATTATTTGTTTTATTGGGTGGACTGTCGGTCCTTGACCAGCGTGACCGTGATCTATTTCTTGGTGGACTGTTGGTCCTTCACCATCATGGTTGTGATCTTTTTTCTTGAGTGGACTGTGGGTCCTTCCCTAATGTGACTGTGATATGTTTTCTTGGTGGATTGTGGGTCCTTCTCTAGCATGACCTTGATTTATTTTCTTTGGTGGACTGTGGGTCCTTCCCCAGCGTGACCATGAGCCTATTTTCTTGTGTGGATTGTGGGGTCTGCCCCAGCATGACAATGAGTTTCACTTTAGGGTGGATTGTGTTTTTTCAAGCATGATTGTGAAAAGTATTCCTATGAGTCTCTCCAATATGTGAGTACATCCTTACCCAGTATGAATGTGTGTCTCTTCACTATGTGATTGCGTCCTTACCTAGTATGAATGTGTGTCCTTTATGAGCATGATTGTATTGGGTATGATTTTTCTTGTTGACTAAGAATTCTGGGTCAGTATGCTTCTGCTTTAACCCTATCATGATCTCTCTCAAGGTACATAATTTTTTTTCTATATTGTCTTGTCCCTTCAGTGACAAGAAAAAATATGAAATAGCTGAGTATATGCACTAGTACAAAATGAGAAATTAATGACTAAAAAATGACTAAAATCCTGCTATAAACGACCATTTTTGAGTCGATGACTAATAGTATCTAATTTCCACTATCTTATAGCTTGAATAACTTAGTCATATTTCACTTAGCCAATAATAGCTTGACCTATTAGTCATTGATTTAGTCATTGATTTTGTCACGGATTTAGTCGCTGATTTAGTCACTGATTGCAACAATTAATGACCAAATATACGACTAAATAAACTACTATATGATAACATATTAATGACTAAGCTAAATACGACTAAACATTAGTCGCGCTATAAGATACCAAAAATTAGCTAGTAATAGTCATATATATGGAAATTTAGTCATTTTTGTAGTCACAAATTTATGATAGGGAACGGAGGAATCCAACTATCAACCTCCTGCCTATAATTAGGAAGGTGCTATACCATTGAGCTAGCACCCTTTAATAAGCTGTTATTGCTTGATAATGATGATATTCAAACAAATTTTGCATCATTCAATACAAACATGATTATCAAGTTACTATAGATCCACAATGGCTTACCCTGTACTAGTCCTTCAAGTCATTTTTGCACTTAATAAATGCATTTGAAAGACTTGAAGGACTATTACAAGGTAAGCCATTATGTATCTATAGTAACTTGATAATCATCATTTTATATGTTAATTCATCACATTCTACACAAGCAAATCTTTTCAATGATAACCAGTCCAAGAATTAGTGTGTTTGACAATCTGATCTCCCCCTTGAGTAAACAATTTAATTGCATTGTTATAGCTACTCTCCATGCAATGATCAAGTTTTTAAACCTCCAAGTTGTCCCCAACAATGTATTTCAACCATCAATGTTATGAAGTTTTTGTGGGGAGTGATTTTCCCATATAAAGTGATTGATGTCACAACGATCTATAGGAAGAAAGCTAAGTACATCCAAGTTCAAGAGATTCCATGCCCAAAAATTTCTTGAATTAACCCCACAACCATTTCCCACCCAAAGTTATGTTGGAAAAGGAAATGCACCATTCACAAGGAAAACGTGGGATTGTATTTTATGCCTAAATTTTTTGGCAAAAATGTGTTGGTTGGTTGAAGCATTTCTTCAAACACTTTGACTAGTTGCATGGGAGGTTACATTCTTAATCGATACAAGCAAAGTTTTTTCCTCTGTGAGATCACTTGATTGTTGGGTTGTATTGTAGGCATTATGTACTACGATTTCTCCCCATGAAATCAATTTTTTAATGGTTTACTTGCATAAATTATGGAAATGATTTTACCCCATGAAAATATCTTTCTCGTACAAGAAAACACACAGTCATTAATTCCCAAGGACAAAACTTCTAAATGAATTTCTTCAAGCGATAAAAGCCATGAAATGGCCATATTCTTGGCCTAATATGAACCCAAAAGGTGTTATGAAATCATTTTCCAAAGTAATGCAACAACAATGATCATATTCTTTTGTACAGATCAAATCAAATTTTCAAAGTGATACAACAAACACTTATTATGTTCCATTACCAATTTGTTTACTAATGCGAAACTAAAATCAATTATCTCATATTTTACTAATTGAAATGCTAATATAAGGCATAAAATTTCCAATTCTTCTATAGAACCAAAATGCTAATTGAAGCTAACAACAATTACCTTATTCCTCTTCAAAATAAAAATGTCCAAATGGAATCAACAACTAGTTCAAGGGACTTGGCATTGTATAACAATTCAAATAGATTTTACCAAACATTCAAGAATTCATTGAATATTTACAATCTAGGTGCCAAATGAAATGATAAAATCTCTTCTTAAACAAAAATATCAAAAAATAATAATAAACAAAGTTGTACAAAGGCTTGATCACACCATTTCCAATAGACCATTTTTTATTCAAGCACACCACTAGATAGAATTCCATGCATATCCCTTGATTTGGATTAGCCCATGTAGAAAATAAACAAACAACACAACTAATATATATCTTGTCTATGTAGTTCAAACAAGGTTGGGCATAACCATATCGAATTAAATTCATAGCAACAAAAAGATTCTAGTACAAGGAATACACTTATCTAAAATGATGTTACATGGAGCTACTTTCAACAGTCTTCCAACTACTTCATATTGCACATATGGTCCCTATCAGATGCCAATGAATTCTACAGAAACGTCTAGTGGCATGCAAGGGCCACCTAAATATCAATTATTGCTAGGAAATGTGCATGATTCCTCAATGTCAAAACTAAATATCCATTCAGTTGATGCTATGACCCATTTTTCTCCAAACCAATCCAGGATTACTACCTGTTAGCGCTATGTACATCCATCAATTCCATCAGATAGTGCATGTTCTGAGTCACCATCATGAGGTTCATTAATGGGAGGTTTGGTTAATCCTCCATCTTCTTCTATCCCTTTTTCTTCTGGATATCAGAAGAAAGCTATGGAATTGGAATATGAAAGTGTTTTAGCTAAAATGGGGCCATGACAAGAGAACATTTTAGGGATAGATAATATTTTATTTTAGTACTAAAATTTGAGCTTCTATATCCTACAAATAATTAATCTATGATGAATGTATACAAGGTAAATTTCCTTCACAGTCTACTTTTGAATTTTCGCGAGCATAAGAATTCTATGATTTAGTTCAACCAAGATACACATTTGTGTAGAGTTGGAAACTTAGAAACATTTGAGGTACTAGAGAAAAGAACATCCAAGGTTGTTGATTCCATTTAATAAACAACCACTTAATTCTGTAATATCCAAAGTCCCTCCCATAACCACTTAATTCTGTAATATCCAAAGCCCCTCCCTTAACCACTTAAAGAAGACATGCAAACTAAGAAAATAACATTGAAATTTGTTAAGTGAAATCCTACAGGAAGGTGAAAAACATATTCATATTAAATTCAGACCAACATTCTTGCTTGAGAAACGAGCGAATAAAGAACATCAAATTTGATGTACAATCAAGAGGACATTCATCTAAAGAGATTCCCATATTACATAATGAAATCATGAGAGGATGTGTAGTCCAACCACACTTATTATTAATTGTTTTTGCTAACGAAAAAATACTTGAAGTGTAGCTTGGACTGAAGTTGCTTCTTCAAATTCAACAAAACCATAATAGAATCCTCCTTGCTGAAAACAAAACCAATTACCTTGATACATCAATGGCATAAAAATTAATACAAACTTCACTTACACAAAAAAACAAGTTTATTGTCCAAACCTTACTCCTCACTTGAACCCTAGAAGGCTTAATTGCCCCAAACTTCTTGAATTCTTTCTCAACTTTGACAGGGGTAACATTGATAGGCAACAGATTGATATAAATAGAGCACCCATTTTCTACATGTAATAATTTATAGTTGTAAAGTGATAGTAATATAACATAGAATAAGGTTAGTATGATAGCTTAAATATAAAAGAATGACCATATGCAAAATTTAACACCTGGTTCGGGGAGAGCACTCTTATTTGTCATATTGGGAGAAGTAGTACTAAATGATCCATTTACAAATTCCTTTGGTGGATTGGAAGCACTTGCTTAACGCTCATCAACCGTAGTCACACAATAACACAATAAAACCATGTTGGTCTCACCCTTATGCCCAAGGAAAGGTAGTGTTTCACAACTACAGATGCCCAAAAAATGAAATCGGACAAGTCTCCTAGGTTTGTGAAAGTTGATATTAGATAATTTCTTTCACATGTACTTTAGTGCAAATGTGGGAACAAGATGCAACTCTTGTAGGAAGTTGGTTTTAGGATTGTCTCGGATGCCCTTCACCATGATCTAGTCAGGCACATGAAGTTTGGAGGGATACCTAATCATTATGCATCAAATTTTTTATGCTATCGTCACAAAGGGATTGCTTAAGAAGGTTGGGTGTACATCGAAGTAGAAATTGGCATAAGTACTATGGTGCCCTTCCTTTAAGAATCTATCTAGTAGGTTACCAATGTCGGCAAGAGATTGAATGAAGGAAAAATATGATCCATAATTAGTGTTGGATGTCATGGTTTTTTCAAGAGATGCTTGGTCGAGTGTCCAACCATGACATAGGTTGAATTTTAGAAAAAATGATATGTAGGAAACACTTGTTAAGGACACACTCAGAACTACCTTGGGAAAAAGACAATATGCAATAGACCTTTGGAAGCCAACATTGTATTGTACTTGTGGATATGGAACTTCGAGCAAGGGAAAAATATTGGTTTCTCTTGTTAATGACATTTCATTTAACATGTGGGGTGCTGCAAAACTATTTTGCAGATGAAAGGGAACAATTCCTCTTAAAGAGGTCCTTGCAAAGGATTGGTTCCTTAGTGGAAACCAAATATAGAGTGTCAACCAATTGTGTTATGTGAAATTTCTCAATAATGAAATACCACTGCAATTTTCGATAGAATCAGGTGCCTCTCACAACTTCTTGAAGAAGGAGTTGGCAAGTGAACTTTGGATTAGGGTTGGGTTGTGCATAATGTCAGTGAATGCAATGAACTCTAATGGAAAGGTTGCAATTGGGGTTGTGAAAGAAGGTCACTTGCATCTAGACAAATGGAAGGGTTGTGCAACCATTATAGTGGTGCAAATGAATGACTTCCAAGTCATCCTTGGGAAATACTTCTTAAGGAGAATGGATTCCTAATTCTCATGCCATTCAAAAATAAGTTAGTTATGTTGGGTCGACAAAAGCCTTATGTTGTATGCACAACAATAAGGAAGCCACACATAAGAGTGTAGTTAGTTCCTGCACTAATGTTGAAAAGGCCATCCATGCACCTAGAATCATAGTTATTTGTGGCAATCATTTAGGAAGAGAAAGAGGGTGGAGTGGGGATGCCTATTTTGTCATAAACTGTCAAATTGTTTTAAGAGTTTATTGATAATTTTCCTGACTTGCTGTTGAAACAGATCTTTACTAGGCACATTGTGGACCACTATATAGAGCTTGAACCAGGGTTGTAGCCTTTAGCAATATCCCCCTACCAACTTTTGAGAGTTAATCTAGAGGATTTGCAAAGACAAATAAATGAGTTGCTTGATTCTAGATTTAGGTGACCTTCTAGGCCTTCTTATGGTGCATTAACCCTCTTCCAAAAGAAGGAGGGCACCCTAGAGTTGAGGATGTGCTTGGACTATTGTGCGTTGAATAAGAAGAGCATAAATGATTAGTACCCTTTACCTTTATTGGCATACTACATTGAAAAGTTCACTTAAGGTAGACCAAAGTATTTTCAAATCCAAACTTAAGGTAGGGGTGTTACCAAGTTTAGATCGTAGAAGGCGATGAGCCAAACATAACCTGTATGACGAGGTATGGAAGCTATGAGTTTTTGGTTGTGATTTTTGGGTTGTGTAATACTCCAACCACCTATTTCACTTTGATGAATGATTTTTTCATACCATTCTTAGAAAAATAGGTTATTAATTACCTTAATGACATAGTGGTGTTTAGTGAAAACATGGAGGACCATAATAGGCACATGTGCAGGTCTTTGAGGCATAATTAGTTATTCTTGAAGAATTTCAAGTGTGTCTTTAGCCAAGTCGATATTCCATTCGTGGGCCATTGATCGATCAAGGGTGCATATGCATGGATCCTATGGAGATTGGGGAAATAGAGGATTGTAGGACATGCAAATGGTTCATGAGGTAAGAAGATTCCTTGGGTTGGAAAACTATTACTAAAGATTTGTTGAAGGTTACTCTAAAAATTCAGCACAACTTATCAATTTTTTATGAGAAGTGTTAGAATATAATCCGTCGGGATTATATTATGTAAATAAATAAATAAATAGTTATGTAGGAAGCTGAACAGTTACATAGGAAGGTGAATCTCAAACACCACCTGAAATGTATAAATGAATGCATTAGCATTGAAAGAATATTGAATCGAGAGTTATTAGCTATCAGTGGTATCAGAGCCAAGTTCATAACTCCTTCCTGCATGCCTGCCATTTTGTCTGCCTGCTGCCAGTCTGCTCATTCATCTGCCCGTTCCTCAGTCTGCTTTGCTTGGAGTTGAACGTTCTGCTGTTGGCATTACTCCTCCTCCTGCGTGCATGCATTGTATGCGTTATGGTCCTATACCTGCGTTTGAGGTATGAATTGGTACCTTTCCTCAATTCGTTGCTCGGTCTTGACTGTTTGTTGGCAAAACATTTGAATTAGCTTGCTTTCAATAGAGCGATACCTAACCCTAATTTTGCAGCAGGTCCTCCTATAATGCAAGCTCTGTGAGGTTGCCTCCTATACCAACGAAATGTTTCTCTCAAAAACCCTAACATTCTTCCCAAGACATATCTGCATACTCTCTGCGAGTAGGTGTTACTCTTCACCATTCACTTAGAGATTGCATTCTTTCTCTAGATACCTGAGCTGAGTCGTGCCCACTTTCTCCATGACATAGTTTGTGTGCTCTTGCTTCCACTTGTACAAGTGTGTGTGACAGTCATGATTGTGTGACTGCACTGTCTCATAAATTTCTTTGGAGAGCAACGAGGAAATTGTGCATTCTATTGTATTTGTCGTCATGATAATGTATGCTTGCAGATGTATTTATGTAATATTGTATCTTGAGAGTCGTGGCCTTTAGATGTGAGTGACCTCTCTTGATGATGTATTCAGAGGGTTGAGAGTGAAGTTGCGTTATAGTTTGAGAGCTTCCACATGCTAAGTAAATATCTGAATACTCAAATCTAAGATTTTGTTAAAGATCGATGTTGTATTGCTACTACTGTGATCGTTTTAAAAAATGAATACCACTGATGGAGAGAGACTTCCCTCTTCAACTACGTGAAGTATGGCTACTGAGATGAACCCGTGAATATTGTGAACCTGAATCATTGGAAGAATCTCCAAAGGATAAGAGAAATAACTGGAGACTCACCTCTTACTTAGTCACATGGAGTGAATTGTTGCGATTTCCTCGAAATGAAGTTGCAAAGTATCCACTCTAAGTTTGAAGGCTGCATTCTATCTTGCTGAAACAGGCTGCGTTGAAGATTGTGTGGAGGTAATACACTTTATTCAGTATTGAAATTGGTCATTGGAAATACAAAAACCCTAGTCTTTCCCGTGAAGTGCATAAACCCTATTTTTTTGACCTAATTCCTTGCATGGAGTGACTGCGACCCCATTTGGTGAGTCTTGCATTTTTTTAAATATAAGCTGCGGTGGTTGTTGCCTCAAAGTGAATCCATTCTAGCTGGAACTTAGCTTCCCTCATCTCTCCTGGATTCCCCATTTTCCTTTTTGGCACAAAAAACACTAACACCTAGTTCCATATTTGGTTCCGTTGTAACGAATTTCCATTTTGTCTCAAGATCGTTGGAGCTCTGGGTTTGTGCTTGCCTGGTTACTGACAGGAAGATTAGAGATTTCAAGTATATATTTGTAGTGCGTTATTTGAAGGCGTGTGGTGTGCAATTTCTTTTGATTGACCGGGTTCTACGAGTTTGGTGGTTCTGTTGAAATTGGAGGAAGGAATTGGCTTGGCCTGTAAGTAGCAGGCATTTCCAGCATAGACTGAAGGATTTCTACTCTCAATGGTCAAAGGTTCATGGGTTATGGACAATTTAGTTTTGTTATGAAGAAATTGTCCACAAATTGGTATATATAAAAGAGGCTTCAGAATAGTTGTGAATTACTACAAGTGCAGCTAACTCAATTGTTTGAGTATTCTACAAGTCTGTTCAAAGATAACGTATTGAGGTATTATTGTAATTTTTTATAAGAAGATTTGAATTGTCCATGTAAACAACACTCTAAAGTAAATTACATGGAGATGCGTTGAAAGCATTCTAATCCTGTGTTTCTTTGAGAGTTGTGCCTCTCCCTCACCATCACCAGTGGTGAATTATTTTCTTATGAACTTATTAACGGCATATTTTCTCTGTAAATGAACTTATTGTAAATCACCTTGGCAGAGACTGTAGACCTGCAAGGTTATTGTTTTTATCTTTGTCATTTTAAGTTCATTATTGTAAATTACACTAATAGTTGTAAAAGATGCAATCTATAACATCTTTAGTTGGTGCCACTCTCTCTGGCAAAGAGAGAGGCAGAAGAAGAAGAAACTTCAGAGGCAGAGGGGGCAAAAACAACTTCAACAAAAGATCAGGTTTGCAGTGCAAGCATTGTGGAAAGACTGGGCACACATCATATCAATGTTGGGCGTCATGGGACTCCATCAAAGACAAGCACAACCAGAAGAAAGATGACAGTAAAAATCAAGATGCTAGTAAATCTTCTGATTCTGCTCATTGCATTGTTGCACATTGTAATCTTGGAATTAATGAAATGACTTCACTTTCATCTTACACTGAATGTTGGCTGCTTGATACTGGTGCAACATCACACATGACTTTCATAAAAGACTATTTTGAAGAACTTAATGAAACAATAAATGGCATAGTGTACTTTGCATATAAGTCAAGTCTTAAACCAAAGGGAATGGGCACCATTCGACTGAAGATGCCTGGATTCCTTGATTTCTTGTTAAAGAATGTTCTCTATCTTCCAGAGTTGCAGAGAATCCTGCTGTCCTTGGTGGAGATTCGACAGCAAGGCCATTCCATCCACATGTTTGATGGAATCGTAGAAATAAGAAAGTCCTCTGAAAATCGAGTCATCATGACTGGATACGAAGATGGGAAGCTGCTGAAGCTAAAGGGTTCATCTGCAAGAGTTCAGAACTATGCCTACCTCTCTCAGCATGGAGAAGGTAATTTGTCATCTAGTTCATTGTGGCATGCAAGATTTGGTCATCTAAAATATAACAGTCTTCGTTTGTTGAGAAAGAATGGTGTATTTGGTTTGCCCTACATTCCCAAAGAGAAGAACAAATGTGATGGATGTATATTAGGGAAACATAGTAAGCTGCCATTCCATGAGTCTAATTTCAGAGCAAGTAGGAAATTAGAATTAGTACATTTTGATTTATGTGGCCCAATTCCAACTCCTTCAGCAAATGGGAATAAGTATTTTATGACATTTGTTGATGAATACTCAAGAATGTGCTGGATTTACTGTTTAAAGACAAAATCAGAAGCATTTCAAACATTCAAAGACTTTCATGCATTGATTGAAAAACAAGCACAATAAAAAATTGGTACACTTCGTACTGATAATGGGAAAGAATACACTTCAAATACTTTTGAAAATTATCTTCACCAACATGGAATTGCACATCAGACTACAGTTCCCTACAATCCTCAACAAAACGGTGTAGCAGAAAGAATGAATAGAACCATAATGAATATGGTTCACTCAATGATGTTTTTCAAGAATGTAAAACTAATGTTTTGGGGTGATGCAGTAAAATGTGCAGCGTATTTGAGAAACAGAAGTCCCTCAAATGTGCTTGATAACAAGATTCCACATGAAATGTGGTTTGGCCATCTCCCTTCAGTCAGGCATCTCAAAGTTTTTGGTTCCACCTGTTATGCCTTGATTCCAAAGGAGCAAAGAAACAAGCTTGGTGCTCGAAGCAGAAAATGCATTTTCCTGGGGTACGAAGAATACTCCAAGGCATATTGTCTGTATGATGAGGTAAACAAGAAATTTGTTATTTCCAGAGATGTCATTTTTCTTGAGACTAATAAAAATGACCAGTCCATTGAGAGACAGCTTAACCATTTGGAAAGTTATCCTCATCCAAAGACATATTCTGAAAATGAATATGAAATTCCAAACCTTGAAGGGGGGATTCCTATTATGGATCAACCTTTGGAATTTCCATATGAAGCACCAACTCCCCCGCATGAAGAAGTTCCTACTACTTCACCTGGTCAAGAGGTTCAACTGGATGATGTGATTGAGAGAATTGAAAGACTCTCAATCAATGATGAAGCACCACCAGCTGATCAACCAGGACCATCACGGAAGATTCCTAAATGGGCCACAAAGACACTTGAAAGTGTCCATCCAGATGAAGTTGGAAAGACGAGAACGAGAAGTTCGAAAAGACATGAAGATGGAGGAGCAGCAGATAATTCAGGTGATGACATGGATGTATCATTTGATTGTGAATTTAATTTATCTGCTAACTTTGAACCAACTTCCTTTGAAGAAGCTTCTACTCGTGTTGAGTGGAAAGAAGCTATGCAGAATGAGTATGATGCACTCATGAAGAATGGAACTTGGAAGCTGGTTGACCCTCCAGTTGGAACCAAACCAATTGGTTGCAAGTGGGTGTACATGAACAAATACAAATCAGATGGCTCACTTGAAAAGCACAAAGCGAGGCTTGTAGCAAAAGGATATGCATAGAAAAAAGGAATTTACTATGAAGAAACATTTTCTCCTACAATAAAATGGGCTACCACC
Organism: Pseudotsuga menziesii; assembly: GCA_001517045.1. NCBI lineage: Eukaryota > Viridiplantae > Streptophyta > Pinopsida > Pinales > Pinaceae > Pseudotsuga > Pseudotsuga menziesii. The sequence goes on along the minus strand of LPNX010243466.1, from coordinate 5,827 downwards.
CGTACCTTACTCTCTTTAGCTGCTCAGAAAGGGTGGAAAGTTCATCAAATGGATGTGAAGACTGCTTTCTTGAATGGATACTTGAAAGAGAATGTCTTCATGTCTCAACCAGAAGGCTTTGTTGTGAAAGGAAAAGAACAAAAGGTATGCAAGCTTGTCAAATCCTTGTATGGCCTAAAACAAGCACCTCGCGCATGGTATGAAAATTTAACCGAGCATATTTTGAAGTTAAATTTCGAACATTTTGATCTTGATGATGCAACACTGTTTATAAAGAAAGTTGGAAGATCTGTTGTGTATCTTGTGGTGTACGTAGATGATCTTTTGATGACAGGGAACAATGAGAGCTATATAGCATCCATAAAGAAAGATTTGAAAAAGATATTTGAAATGACAGATATGGGACAGATCCACTATTACTTAGGAATTGAAGTCACTCAACATCCTAAGTATATTTTCCTATCTCAGAAAAAATATGTTGGAGAACTACTAAACAAATTTTGCATGATAGAATGCAATCCTATATCTACTCCAATGGAATAGAAAATGAAGCTCACATCAAGCGAAGGAAAAGAATCTGAAGATGCGACCAAGTATCGACAACTGGTAGGAAGTCTTATCTACCTTACAACAACTAGACCAGATATTTCTTATGTTGTTGGCATACTTTCAAGGTTCATGCATAAACCTTGTGAAGGACACTGGTCAACTGCAAAAAGAGTTCTAAGATACTTGAAGGGGACTTAAGACATTGGACTCAAGTACTCTAAAGTGGATGACTTCAAACTTATTGGGTACTCAGACTCAGATTTTGATGGCGATAAGGAGACATGAGTATCAAGTTCTGGATACACTATGAGTCTTGGATCAACAGTTGTCTCATGGAGATCACGCAAACAGTCAGTTCTGGCAGATTCAACAACAGAAGCAGAATATGTGGCTGCAGCTGAAGCAACGAAAGAAATAGTATGGATTAGGAAGATACTTGAATATTTGCAAGAAAAACAAGAAAAATCCACTCCATTATTGGTCGACAATACTTCTGCAATCAAGCTGGCTAAGAATCCTAGATTCCATGATCGAACCAAACACATCAACACAAAGTATCATTTGATTTGACATCATGTAGAGGCCAAGACATTCCATCTTCGACATTGTTCCACAAATGATCAAGTTGCAGACATCTTCACCAAAGCACTTGGACGAGAAAAGTTTGAAAGATTCAGAAACATGCTCGGACTTACGAACAGCCCTTCGGATTAAGAGGGGGATTGTTAGAATATAATCCGTCGGGATTATATTATGTAAATAAATAAATAAATAGTTATGTAGGAAGATGAATAGTTACATAGGAAGGTGAAGCTCAACCACCGCCTGAAATGTATAAATGAATGCATTAGCATTGGAATAATATTGAATCAGGAGTTATTACCTATCAAGAAGGATCGACCATGGAATTTGATAGAGAAGTGTCGAGTAGCATCTACAAACTGAAGTGTACACTTATGATAAAGATGCTAGACTTTGAGTAGTTCTTTGAGGTGTAGATATATTCCTCAAACTTTTCCATTGGATAAGTTTTATCATAGGAGGGTCATCCTGTACCGTATCAGAATATGAAGCTATAGGATTGCAAGTGGAGGCACCCCATTCATGAAAAATATATGAGTACATCTATGCAATTCGTACAATCATGGAGGAATTATTTTGGGTAAACCATTTATTGTGAAGATAGAAAACATTACGACAAGATACATTTTGACACAACTAAAAAAATTACCTTAGTAAGAAAGGTGGCAATAATTCTTGGTATAAGAATTCAACATGACCATAGAGTATAGAAAAAATTAATGCAAAATTTGATGCATTGAGAAAACAGGCACAACTTGATCCTTAGAGGAAGACAAGTTGTTAGTGCCAACATGATGTCATGTGTAGGTTTTTACTAACTTGCATGTGTAGATCATGGATGGATTGTAGTGAGACCCATCAATGATAAACATCATGAATCAGGTGAAGGAGGGTAATGTGAGGATTTTTTGGGTAGACAGTCAGCTTCTATACTTTGGAAACCACATCTATGTATCTAAGTCATCAAATATAAAGAAGGATCTCTTAAAGGCATGCCATGATTCACCTTGGGCTATCCACCTAGTGACAACGAATAATGATGGCTTTGTTGGAGACACACTACTATAATGAGTAGATGCACAAGGATGTAGAATAGTATGCCATGACTTGTCTTCTATACAAACAAGAAAAGGAAGATATACGAATGAAGGCTGACCTATTACAAACTTTGTTGTGTCTATGTGACCTTAGGAAAGTGTTTCTATGGAATTCATCACCCACATGTCGGATTTGCAAGGGTACACTGGAATCATTGTGGTTGTGGACATATTTTCTAAGTATTCCATCTTCATGCTAATGAAGACACCTTGTGTTGTGGAAAAAGTTATGAAGTTGTTCAAAAATGTTGTAAAGTATTGGGGTTTTCCATTGAGTATTGTGTTGGACATGGAAACGAGGTTCACCAAGAGGTTTGAACATAGTTGTTTAAGCTTGTTGGGACCAATATATTGATGATTTCAAGCTACCACCCAAAAATCAATGGGTAGACATAATGCATAAATTGGCCTTTTGGAGGACTACCATCAACGTTTTTATGGGAAGACTAGTCAAACTAGCCAAATTTGTTGGATGCAACTCAATTCGGCTACAACATGCATAAGAGATCCACAACAAGATACAATTCATTTGAGTTTTAAAGTGGCCAACAACTCTTAGCTCCCCATATGATGTTGCAAGGCTACTATGGGTGGAACCCATAATCCTTGGGGCTCCTAAAGGGATGGTAGGATAGGTTGGACATGGCTCATGTTCAATTGACAAACACAGTTGAGAGAATGAAGCATTTGGAATATTGTGACCGTTGGGAGGTAAAATTCTAAGTGGGAGACAAGGTATTACTTAAGTTGGGGAGAAACAGTTCAGTGGCATGACCTGCACTTTGTTGCGACATTTCAAGGGGCCATTTAAGGTAGTTGAGAATATCGGTAATGTCACTTTATGATTGGATTTACCCAAGCGAATGAGACACATAATCTAGTTTTGCACTTTAGTCACTTGAATCCATGTAGATTTGACTAAGCTGATCTTGATGTGGTTGCACTAACCCATGCTCCTGCGATGATTGTAGACAGGGTAGAGTTGGAGGTGGATAAGATACTTGCACACAAGGAAACCGACTTTGGAAAAAATGAAGGTAGGATTACTTTGTAAGCAAAAAGAACAAACCGAAGAGGAAAACAGTTGGGAAATGAAGGATGCATTGTAGCAGTATGAGCAAAAAATATGAGAGTTTGAGAAATAGATCCTTCATGAACTTCAACAAGTCCTATATGGTGACCGTTGTTGGGGAAACAACAAGTTTGGTTGGGTGGGATGTTTGTAAGTTTATTGTATTAGTGTGAAACATTCAATCATGTTTGTAATTATATCTCTTTCCAACCTGCCTTAGATATAGCCACATTAGACTGATACTAAGAATTATTAGAACCAAGGGAATTCCATAAGTGCACCACATGAATAGTAATAAAGTCAGGAAAAAAATCACCACAACGAAGGTAAGATTTGAGAACATACAAATGTTGTATGTTGGTTCTACTATATTTGGACACACAGGTGCTATAAGAAAAAACAATTAGAAGATAACCAATTACACTACTACATTTTGACCAAAAATCCGACGGCTATCATGTCGGATTTTCGACACTTCCCTGTCGCATGAACGACACTTTGATTTTTTTTTAACCGTCGGAAACTTGTCGTCGCTTAACCGACACTTAAATAACCGTCGGTTAAGCGACACTTATGTAGCTGTCGCTTGAATGCAAAGCGTCGCTTAAGTGACAGAATGTTTTCGTTGGTAGCAAATTTTTTTGACAAAATAACCTTTATAACCGTCGCTTAAGCGACGAATATCAACTAAAAGCGTCGGAAAACCGACACATATTACCGTCGGAAAAGCGACACATATTAAAAGAAACGTCGAAAATGCGACAGAATAATGGCGTCGGAAAAGCGACGACAGTTAAGCAAAGCCATCGGAAAAGCGACAGAAGAAACCGTCGCTTAAGCGACGCTTGGAAGAATTTA
>LPNX010243393.1:0-12589 GCA_001517045.1 Pseudotsuga menziesii | reverse complement strand
ACACACACACACACACACACACACACACACACACACACACACACACACACACACACACACACACACACACACATCTACACACACACACACATAACCAAAATTCAAACTATTCATTACAACAACAAAAAAAATCACAAACTGAGATTGGCCCTACCCATGACCGAACTCCTTTCGTGTGACCAAAATCTATTCTCAACAACCAGACTACTCTCGATGACTAGAATACTCTTTGTAATGTTTCTCTTAGAAGACATCACTTGCACTTGTCAACACAGATTATAGATCCCCCTACCTATCAATGCAAAGGATGCCAAAAGGAGTTGGGAACAATGCCTCCTAAATCAACGAGTTTACTTAATGGTGGTCATCTCAAGAATTTCGTTACTTGATGTACATATGAATAAAATACTTTGTTATACCATAATAAGTTAGGGTTTTCATCGTTCAATTTTATTCTAGTTGTTTTCCCTACAGAATACCGCATTGACCAATTTTTTTTATATTTTACCAAGTGACAAATTTCCATGAATAGTTGAGGTTTCCTTGGATGAGACACATGGATAATTGAGGGGATTCATGGAATTTTACAATTGTATGGAAAGGGGTTTTCTTGTTTCATCACAAATTGTCCTCATTAATTCTATCTGAGGGAGACCAATGGTCCTCATGGTCCCAAAATTTATATTATTTGTCAAGGATTCACCCACAAAATCTTATCAATGACCCCTATGATCTGTGACATATCCCAAGTTTGTGGAAATGGGCATATTCCTATTTCGTAATTAATGGTGGAGGTTTCTCCCTTCGAGACACATGGATGATATGAAACTCTCATGGAACTTCTCAAAGGTATAAAAAAAGGAATATTTACTTCACTGTGAAGGTCTACATTCTTTCTACCCATTTAAGATCGACAACTTATAATAAAATGGTGAGGGGCGCACTTTCTAGTGAAAAACATTGCAATGCAATGGAATATGCAATGACAAATGAGAACGAAGATGTGATTGATCAATATCCTTACATCTCTAAGTTTAAATCATTGATTGCTATATGTAAGATCCTCTTTGATAAATGTTGGCTCTTATTAAATCATTTATTAAATGCATGATTTTATGCTTTGTAGATGCACATTTATGAAAATATAGGATACATTCAAACAAATATTAAAGGTTGTTATTCCTTAATCATTTTGAAATTACATTTGAAAGGATTAAAGATGTGGGGAAAATCAATTTCATGACTACAACACAATTTAATCACCAAAATTATTGCATGCCACACCATTAAATTTATTGAATTGAATCAAAGTTTTGCATGATTTCATCTTTCTATTAATAGATAAGTCTCAAAATCCTTTTTTTCCTAGTTAATCTAAGGTTTTGTTATATATCCAATGATGCCCAAACCAATGAAAACCTATTTTGACTCTAAAACCTCCTCCTCCTAGTCCTTTAATTGTCATTTAGTCATAAACAAAACCTATATGTCCTAGTAGACCCCATTTCTAGATAATTATGACCTTGTGTTGAGGCCTTTAATGAAACTTTCATCCTCCCTACAACTTTCCTTTTGTAAGATCCATAGTAAAATTACATTAATGTACAAACAAGAAGTAATACTTGCACAAGAGTATCATGAAGTTCATCATCCCATCATGGCTTCTCATAAACTGACAATTGTTGAAACTTAAACATAGACACATAACCCATCCATGGAGTATCATTCTAAATCTATCAATACTTGTCTGCCATGCACGGGTGACCAAAAACCACCAGCTAGGCTTATGCTCAAGTACATTTTTAAAATGAACAATTTTTCAAAATAACCTCTCTGGCCAATAAAATATGAGCAAAAAAGACTTACAACTTCAACAACTAGAATTCCTTGACTAATAACAACAACAACAACAAACTAACAAAGAGAAAAATACAGAGGTTACTCAAAGTTGTAGGAGGATTTAGCATCTTCGGGCTTCTCTTCCAGTATGGGACACTAGTAGCCTTCCAAGATGGAAGTGTCGTCCAAAGAATTTTTAACTGGGAGAGCCTCATTTTTACTGAAGAAGGAGAGGTTCAACTTCCCATTGTGCTCCAACTTATTCCATTTATAACCACTTATTGAAGTAATATTAGTCTTATCCTAGGTTGTGAGGGCCTCTTTTTCAGCTTTCTCTTCTTGGGTCTCCATTGGCTTGGAGACCAACGAGGGACCTGGAGAGGGAGAGGAATGGAAATACAAAGCTAGAGATGGAGGAGGCAAGGATTTTTTGTCCGCTCTAGAATCCTGACATTGCATGAGAACCTGATCCAGAATATTTCTTATATTCTAATAATGCTTGTGTCACACTCGAGCCCGCTGACCTACTAGTTGTTGCACAACCATTTCTTCTTCCCAATTGTCCAATAGATTTCTCAAATGAGCAGGAACAAAACTATCAAAACCAATTTCAGAGGATTCTCTATTTTCCCTACGGATGGAGCTTCCCATGCCTATGCTAGCACATTGAGGGGTGGAACGAAGCCTCCTAAACATGATTGCAGCCAAAGGATTGAGAAAATACCCAAAAAATTGTGAATTGTACAACCGAGGAAGAGTAGGAGAGGTCCATACGACCTAAAAATCAAAGGAGGGGAGAAAAATAACGTTTTTAAACTTGGTCAAACCCAAACAAGGATTTTCTCCAATCCAGTGAAGAAAAGCATAGTCTGAACACCAACCATAAAAAACCAAGAAATGGAAACATTCCTTACTGAAATTCCTGATATAATCTGCCATGGGAGTTGTAGAATATCTTTAGGGATCCATGATTAGAGTTGTAACTCAACCCAAACTATGCCAATAAGTGACGACGAGTAACATTAAAGCCTCATAGGGAATTACCAAGTCCAAAATGTATCCTAAATAATAATAAAAAAGGTAGAGAGAGATAGGAAAATATGACAAAGAAAAAGAGAATATTACGGTATTTGTGAGATAAATTTTGATCCCCAAAGTCGGATTGGGGATCTATTGGTATCGTTGGAAAGTTCCTGTCGAAGCTTACAACTTTCTTGTTTTGATATTCACGCGATTCTACAGGGTTTGGCTGGGGCATGCATGTTTGTAAATCTGGGCATAAGGAATCTCAAAAAAACATCTTTTAGAGCATCTTATCAAAGATGATTTAAAATATTATTTTAATAAAGCATCTTTGAAAAGATGCTTTTCGAGAACCCTCATGCCCATATTTAGAAAAACATAGGCCTTGGTCAAACCGTCAGGAATCACACAAAGATCAAAACAAAAACAGTGTATCCCTCGATAAGACCTTTCCAACGGTACCAATATATCCCAAATCCAACTTCGAGATCAAAGGTTATCATAAAAATACCACAAAATTCTCTTTTTTCTCTCTCATTTTTGCCTACCTCTCTCTACCTTTTTCTTATTTAGGATACATTGTAGAAGAGGGTAATTTCTTATGATCTATCATTGAAACATGGAACGGTTTAATGGTAATGGTGTCTGAGACAAATCTAACCACATGGTTGATGGAATTGTGGAGTCGTGTTCCCATCCACACATGGCATATGATCTCCGAGGATACCCGCATTTGGGTTTTGATTATCTTTTTTTCCATATTGAAGCAGTCTGTCTTGAGAGTATTATTAGGGATCATTGTAGGATATAAGCCTTGTAGAGTGGCAAGGATGTGGACTACTTCATTTCCTAGGAAATCCTTAATAGCATTGTATTTTATTTTTATGTGCTAGAAGTTGACAAAAGCCAGAATGTGGGCATATTTCACGAGTTTGGGAGGCCATTACCGAGTCTCCATCTCGAGGAGATCTTGCTGACATACGCCCCACATTGAATTTTCCTAGGAAGGGAAATAATTAGGTGGGATTCTCCTTCAACCTCCAGAGGGAAGAGAAACCATCTCTCATTGATTTGAAGACCTGCAATGGGTGCAGCTAACTCAGTAGCATTGTTGTTTTTGTGACAAAGATTTCTATAGTAGAGACAGATGATGTTTCTTAAGTTATTTCTAGAGACTCCTTCTAAGCCATTTGACCTTGGATTTCCTTTAGAGGTTCCATCAAATTTAAATTTTTGAAAACCCAAAGGAGGAGAGGACCATTTGATGGGATAATATAAGAAATAATACCAAGGGAGGATTGGTATTGTTGCAAGCATGGATTTATCCCCCAATTTTGAATGATAATGTCTTCAGACTGAGGAGCTTTGAATTCTTGTTCCTCCCAAGCTGAGAGAAATAAAGTGTCAAGGATGTGAGACCTACAATTGGTCCAGAATTATTCATTTGTTCAATGCATACCTTCAAATATTCTTTGAATATGTTCTTTCCATATTCCCCAGACTGTAAAGCTTAGGACAAGAGTCCATAGACAATTGATAATCTTACTTTGAAAGGGTTTATCATTCCAATTTTTAAATGTTTGAGTAATGTCCCCGTACACTTTGTCAGTTCTTCTCCAAAGACCATCAATGTTGTCCCAGAAACTGTTGGAAACATAGCAAGTGTCCAAAATATGATCCATGGTCTCTTCCTGATTATTGCATAAAATTACAAATCTTGAAGGCCCTTGGAATCCCTGCTTGATCAAGTTGTCCTAAGTGAGGAATCACTTATGAATAACCATCCATAAGAATGTTGTTACCTTTGGCCAATTTTTCATATCCTATATTTTGGTCCATATGGGATCCTTGGGATATGTCATATGCTAAGTGTGCAGCTGGTAGGATTCTTTGACTGTGAAGGAGCCTATTAGTTTGTATCCTCGTCTTAGTATGTCGAGATCATGTTAACATCATATTCTTATCATTTACAATTCCTGATATATTGTGTCCTTGACCTCGTGATGGATATGTATTCCCCGGTCACTTGTATTTCTCTAGGACCTATACTCTTGTTGGTTGGTTTGAGTCCAAAAGTCATTGATGAGAAGATTCCTCAAATTTTGAATATAAGTATGATTTTGTGGCCATTGTATGAGTATGTTCATATAGGGAATTTGCTGCCAAGAACCCTTCAAAAAATAGGCAGAGGCTCCATTTTGTATCTCCTAGAAGTTGTATTGTTGAACCAAGTATCTTTGTGAGTTGAAATCATTCGAAATTAGAGAACCATGAGAAGGAATACTGAACATGATGATGTCTTGTGGGCCCCAATTGGGAGCATGTTTCCTATTCTAGAGTTGGGACTAGGGATTGGAGTTTCTTGCTTCCTAGTTCCACCAAATTTCAGTGTTTAAGACCTCATTGACTTTGATCGGATCTCTCAAGCCTAAGCCACCCTTGGACTTGGGTTTGCAAACTATGTCCCATTTGAACAAAGACCATTTGGAATGATTGTTGTCCTCCCCAAAGGAAAGTGTGTTGTAGTTTTCTAATGGTTCATAAGACCCATTTAGGAGCAACAAGTATCGAGAATAGGTAAAGAGGCATAACCTGTGGGACTGATTTGATAAGGATAATCCTTCCCACTAGATTGAGAGATTTGAAGGTATTGGAGGAGAGTTTTCTTTCAATCTTGTCAATAATATCACGCCATGAGGAGTGGTTTATGGTTGAATTAGTCAGGGGGGCCAGGGAATTTGGCTAGGAGAGTCAAAATAAAGAATCCCAGGATGCGCATTATATTTCTTTGTGTGATGGTGGGAGTGTTGAATAAAAAGGTGTGGGATTTATTGAGATTGATGGTTGTTTCTGAGGCCTCATAGAATATTTTTAAAATGTGATTCAAAGCTTATGTATGAGAGGATTATTGTCGTGAGGACATCCGCCTTTTAGGAGACCTTTGGAGCAAACTGCTTTAAGCATACACCCAATTCCTTATGCCATAAGGATAAAGAGAAAATGGGAGAGGGGATTTCCCTAGAGAATTTCTATGGAAAGAGAGAAGCTGGATGAGGGGGTGCCATTGAAAAGAATGGAGAAAAAAGGGGGGAGATCAGGGAAAGAACCTAGTTGGTCTAGGAAGCCGCAAACCCAAAGGCTAAGAGGACCCTCTGGATATAGTCCTATCTCAGCTTATCAAAATATTTTGAAAGATATAGCTTGAGAAGCATGCCATGTTTTTTGGTAGATTTGAGAGAATGGATGACTTTATGCACAAGAATAATTCCATCTAGGATTTTCTGTCCTTCCACATACCCAGTTTGCGCATGATAGATTAGGATGGGGAGAATGGGTTTGAGACGATTATCAATAACATTTGAAATGATTTTTTAAATGAAATTACAAATGGAGATGGGCCTATACTTACCTAGAGAGGAAACATTGTCATCTTTAGGAATTAGAGTGAGAAGGTTGGATTGAGTGTAGCTAGAACCCATTGTTTCCAATGGGATTCCTCCACTATTTCCTATATCTCTTCCTTTAGGAATCCCCAGTAGTGGTGAAAAATGTTGATGGTGAAGCCATCCAGTCTTGGGGCCTTTCCTTCAGCCATTTGATGGATCGCCTCTTCCACTTCCAGAATAGTGATGATTCGCATTAGATTTGCATAGTGCTTGGGAGTGATGAAAGAAGGAATATGACTGACCACTTGGTCAATGCTGATGGATTTGTTGGGAGTGTCTTTTGACAATATATCTTTGTACAATGTGACTAGTTCTTGCTTGTTCTCCCCGTGAGTTTCAACCTTGGTTTCATCCCACTTTTTTAGACTGCTAATCCTATTGTGCATTTTGTGTTGAATAATATAGTGATGGAAGAAGGTTTTGTTGTGTTCCATTCCTTTATCCAGTTGATCCTATATTTTTTTTTCCAAAGGGTCTCCTCTTGCTTGCAATGTTCTTCAATTTGCTTATGGATTTCAAATTCCTTTCGGTTCCACTCCTTTGTGCGGCCATCCATTATGATTTGTTACTAAATTGATTCCATTTCTTGATTGAGAGAGGATTTGGCTAGTATGGAGATGTTTCCAAATGTGTTAATACTCCATATTTTCACATTTTGCTTTAGAAATTTGATTTTTTGCTACAGGATATACATTTTAGAAGATCCTTCAATTTGAAAACTCGTCCACCATTCCTTGACAATGTTCTAAAAGTATGGGTGTGTGAACCATAACTTTTCAAACCTAAAATGTTTTAAAAGAGGGCCTTTTTCATTTTTCCAACTTAGACTGATCAGCCAGTGATCAGATCCCATGGTTGGGAGAACATATCCTATTATATTAGCATCGAATTATATCAGGTCTTGTTTTATGAGAAAACGATCTAAGAAGAAGCAATTTGATTAGCTCCTCCCTACTTGTTATTCCAAGTGAAAATTCCATTTGTTGTCTCTACATTAACCAAAATGCATCTTTCTATAAAATATTTGAATCCAACATCTTCCTGCGTTAGCAATATGAGCCCTCCTTTATTTTCTTTGAGGGAGGTGATCTTGTTGAAGTCCCTTGTTGTGATCCATGGTTGATTGGGGAAGGTTCCTCTGTACCATTCTATATAGTCAAGAATATTCTATTTTTGGTTTGTCGATTGGGGCCCATATACATTCAAAATGTGAGCATGAATATTGGTCCCTTGGAGATGAAAAGAAGTAGGGATAGATATTTTAGTGACAAGGAAGTCATTGATATTTACCTCTAGAGGGATACAAATGAGAGCAAGGTCGCCAAGGATCCATTAACATCTATTGCAACTGCATTTATGCCTTTCCAAATTCGATCAATGACGGATTGAAGATTAGTACTGTTACACTTAATTTCTTGAATAAGAATCATTAAGGGATTTTCCTGAAGAATCTTTCTACATAGCATTCTATTTTTAGTAAGACCGTTTATACCTCTCACATTCTAGGAGATAATATTCATTGGGAACTAGGGGTATTTTAGGAGAATAACTCTGTGAGTTCAGGATATTGACCCAATTCAACAAAATTGATATCCAGGGCATTAAGACGTTGGAGATATGCTTTCCTGCCTTTTTATTGGGGTCTCTAGCATTCTTCCTCTCAATATTTTGAGGAATGTTTTGGATGCCCAAATTACATTTGGATTTGGATTTGGATAGGGAATCTTTTAACAGTTGGATTTTCTTGGCTGAGATTGCATGACATGATTTGCGGCGACAAGCTTCTTCTAACCCTAAAAGGTCTAAATATCCCATATATAGATCATTCATTTCTTAATTCATGACAACATCTGAGTCTGGACTCTCTCCTGCAGAAGAAACCTCCAATGGGGTGGGGCTCATTATTGAGGAGGAGGGTCCATGAGGTTTTGGATCTTGGATAATGTTGGGATATCTATGTTTCTTTTTTGGGGTAGGATGGATTGTTGGGTCATCCTGCTGATCCGTGAGGATATCAAAGTTGTCGCTGGTAAGGGTAGCATCAAACTTATTGATCGTGTGATTCGCACAGTTTTAACGATGCCTAGTGTGTATTTTGGTGAATCCATCCTCGTTAGTATCTTACATATTATTGGCTTCTTTATCCTTCATGATTTATGGGCAGTATATATATAAGTGGTCATGTTCATGTTATCTTCTACATATGAAGGGGACATTCTCATAATCCACTAGATGAATCCACTTCATATATTCATGTGCTAGGCATATCACATCTGAAAGAACTCTTTCTATATGCATGTAAACACATATCTTGAAATATGAAGTGTATTTTTGGGCTCTAGTTTGATAAAAAAAAGTTAACAAACTCTCCCAATGAGTTATCAATTTCTTGTAGGGTGTATTCATCCCAGTAATATTTACGTAGCGAGTACAAGCGAACCCATACTGGTTCCCAATAGAAGTCCTATGTGTCTGGATTGAACCTCTGAATCCAATTGCAAATGAATAATCTTTCCTCCATCTACGACCTTGTATTTATCCTCAATCTTGGATAAAGTGACTATGAAGAAGCCCTTGGACCCAAGCTAGATGTCAAAATGAGCTTTGGGTTTCCATTTTGATATAATCCATCCCATCAAGGCTCTTTCTGTCAGTCAAAGCCATATGAATTTATAGATCAATGTGTGATCCTTCATAAATTGAATCCTAGCATTGATTCGAACTAGAGGGAGCTCAAGATGAGGACAATCAACCAATTTATCTATACATGTACTATTTTTTTCCTCTTCTCTGCATCAATTTACTTTTTGGGGGAATTGGTATTTGCATCTATCTCCATATCCTTTAGCAGTGGGTTACTAGTCACTGCTTTATTCAGAATGTAATTTGTAGCCAAAGAATTGTTCAAGATTGGATAAGGGGAAGAGGGGGTGTGCGCCCCCCTCGGGGAAATCCCCGAGGTTTCTCAAAGTCAGAGCTCAAAGTAGATCCAAAGGAAAATCTAGAAAGCGAAAGGAGGGCTAGAGTTTTTAAAAAGGAAGGAAACGTGCATTGCAGAGCTCTTTTAATTTATTATTATTATAAAAAGTAAAATACAAATTAAAAAATTTAAAAATTTAAAAATCATGCTCCCTACAACTTATCATGTATTATTTTAGTAATTTCATAGAAAAGGAAAAGGATACCCCACACTAATCCTCTTGTTTATCTTAGCATGTCATCCCAAAAGTATTTCGTTTCCAAAAAATTATGGCCTTTAATGCATATAAAAATCCTAGAAGCTCTATAATATCTTTCAATTGGTCAACGGTCATCTTACCAGTAACCATGAATATTATATTTTCCAAGATAGCAATACGATTAGGGACCACCAGCTTATGGGATGAAATTTAGAGTGCTAGGTATGTTTCTTTTGATGATGGGCATAAAAACCTAATCTGAAAATTATGGTCCAATGACCTTCCCCTTGCAAATAATGATCCCCACTATAGGTAAAATAAATTCCCTAACTAAATTCAAGAATTTATGTCTAAATTTTCTTTTATTCAAGAGGTATGAATATCACCAAATAGTCAATATTCCAGTACTAGTTAATTTACATATTTTCCATTCCCTAGCCAATAAGTTGCATTCCTTAATATATAGTGAATGTTTCTTTTTCTCTATGAAATAAAAATGTCTATATTTGACATTGACAAAGTATACAATATCCAAACACACCTAATCTACCTTTACATATTTTTATTGATCATCTTCACTAACACATTGTGGACTTGAAAGATAGAATAAAGGGAAGAAATATAATTGTTGCATTAGTGGAATAAATTTGGTTAAGAATTATTAAGAGATGAAGTGTTTAAATGTTTATGTTAATAGTTTTATGTTCATTTCTTTCTATATCGTTAAGTGTGAGATTCCCACCAAAATTCCACTAGAGTTAAAGTCTTATTTCCAAGTGCGTTCAAAGTTGATGATGATATATTCATTCCTAAACCAATATTAACCATCATTGAGATATATGGGTGTGAAATTTCCCCATATTCCCCACTCCTAAAACAATTGTGTAAGAATTCATTAGATAGATACCATAAGCCAAATGTTGTCTTTTCTTAGGATCAAAGGAGAAAGGGCTATTTGGTATACCATGGGTCTTTGGGTGGTTACAATTTCCTTACTCCCTAAATATCCCTTGAGGCTACCAATATTATAGCTACCTTAGGCCTCCCTCTAGAAACAAAATGGAAACATAACCTTCACTTTCTCACCCTAAAGGCCATAGGAAATAAGAATTTTGGACTACAATATCATGAAAGAAAACTAGATATTAACAAGTTACCAAACAAATAATACTAGAAAGAAGTGCAAGCATCGATAACGGATGGTGGAAAATATTTAAAGGAATCCATTCCATACACATTCGTGTACCCAATTATAGAGAAACATCATGTTCTTACCTACTACATGTTTTACAAAATTGATATGGAAATGTTTTTCAAGTTTGGTGTTGAATTCACTACGCTTCCATAAAAACAAAAGGCTTGAAGTTATTGAATACAAAATTGATCTCTACAAGGAATTTATACAATATATTTCCATTTATTACACATGGGGCCATTTATAAATGGAGTCCCATGAATATATGAATATATACATATTTTGATCCTATACATCCCAAGGGTCAAAACCATGACATTACAAATCCTTAGGTCACTAATTCTCTACATGCCTCCTAGTTTCATTATAAATATCTAAGGTTCCTATTTAGTTTTAGATGAGCGACCAAGTCTAGTTGTATATGGATAAACAATACGGGAAAATATCCTTTCAATATATTTGAACATGAAATAAATACAATGTTAATGTGCAACATATGGAAACCAAAATAATGGAAACAAACTGGTGATAATATTGATCCTTCCCTCACTAATAATTATATTTTTTACAAGTGCAAGATCACATTCAATTATTCCTGTATTTGAAATGTTGAAAGTCCTTTTTCTAAAAATAATCCCTTCATTTAGTAAATTATTTGCTTTTGTTTTGAACCATTTACAGTTTCTAGCATTGTCATTTCATGTTGCACACCATTGGTGCACACACCCTCACACCCTAAATCAAACATCACTTGGTTCATGACCCCAAGTGGAGTCTTAAAATTAACTCTCAATTTAACACATTAAATTACCTCCCTTGAGGGAAAAAACAATATTGTAGTCAGGTTAGGACTTTGGGAATATGCATCGAAATAATTCCTCTTAGTCATTATACAATTGAGATAGTGGTTGGATTTTAGGGAGCTAAAATCCTATTGTAACAGACATGGTTTAGGATAGTCTATTAGCATGCCCATCCTTTTGGTTGGTATTGTCAAGACTTGAACCAAAGGGTTTATTGAGTCACCTTTCCCTTTTAGTGCCAAATGTCATCCATGTTGTGGGTTTTAGTCGAAGGTGCAAGAAATTTGTGGACGTGTATGTGAACAAGGTAGAATAATATCCATTCTATTAGGAATCTTACCCAGAGGTGGATCTTGTAGGTGGGAGGTGAATAATTAAGTGGGAGGGAACCTAAGATATATAGAAGTAGGTTGATGGAGTTGCCTCAAGTGTCTTTTTTTATAACTGTCACATCCGCACCTTCACTCACTTACTTGGCGGGATTGACACCCCATCTGATTTAGTGTTTGGACCTTGTTTGGGTTTATACTTCTTTGTTAGTAGAGTATTTGGAAACCATATGTTTCAGGAATATTTTAGAATGTTTTATTTTTACATCATTTCTTTTTATAGCTCTCATTTTAGGACTAGTGAGTCTATTCTTTTTCTAGAGTGTTCATTTTATTTCCATTGACTTGTTGGAGCCTGGAAATTCGCAGGAGACAACAGTAAGGGATTCTCCCCAATCAACGTTTCCAACTAGCCCGTTGACTGTTTGGTGTAGGGAATCCGTCCGGTTTGCGGTCCGGCTACCGTAGGTCAAGGTAACAAAAAAAAAGGGTTTTACCGGTTGTGGCCCGGTACACCAAGTTTTTGTAATTTTTTGATTTAAAAAATGCAATGCAAGTGCCTAACTAAATGCAAGGTGATCAAAATGCGAGGAGCCGTCACAATGTGATGCGCAGGTTCTTACCTCTAGTCTTAAGGCGCGCAAGCATTTAAATCACGTACAGCAAGTAATTAAACTAACTACCTAAATCTATCCCTAGGGAGCAAGGTTATCATTCGTTAGTGAGTAATACATTCCGTACATGCATTATGAACAGTTACAGACAGCTGATACTT
>LPNX010243385.1:23668-34315 GCA_001517045.1 Pseudotsuga menziesii | reverse complement strand
CCAAAAATTCATATCA
Source organism: Pseudotsuga menziesii (assembly GCA_001517045.1). Classification (NCBI taxonomy): domain Eukaryota; kingdom Viridiplantae; phylum Streptophyta; class Pinopsida; order Pinales; family Pinaceae; genus Pseudotsuga; species Pseudotsuga menziesii. Next base: position 34,299 of record LPNX010243385.1, on the reverse strand, counting down.
GCAGTCTGTTCTGTAGAAGGAATAAAATTTAGTCCTACATTCCAGGACTAAGAACATACCTATTAAGTATCAATTCTTAAGGGAGCAAGTTACAAATAGAGTAGTTCAATTGAATTTTATTCCTTCTATAGAATATACTGCTAATATCTTCACTAAACCCTTACCAAAGACACAATTTGAGTACTTACGCCAAAAGCTAGGTATCGTATCTTATTCCAAATAACCTGTTCACTTTGATAGGGGGAGATTTTCTATAGAGTCTTCTTTGACATTGATGTCAAAGGGGGAGAATTTCTTTGTTATAGATGATAAACAGATTGATGATTACTAGTACAGCATGCACCTAGAAGTTAAATATTTCCATCAACACCAAAGGGGGATATTTTTGGAGGTTTTGTTGTCATATGGAAATATATCATAGTGTGATTTGGTTTTCATTGATGGAAACAAAGTTCCAAGTATATGATCTAGATAAGCAGAAGACTCAAGAAGAATCTTGGAGAAGATTGACAGCGGTAAATACATTTCCCTGACAAAATAGAGAGGAAGATAAAGGAGGGGTTGCGAAATTGGAAATAAATCGTTGTAAAGGAGATCGAGATCAATGGATGAGTTTGATCCTGAAGCAAATCGACAGATATGAGGAATTTTGCTAGGTGAACTAGCATGGAGGAAGAAAATCCCAGCGGGTGTTATAGTTTATGAAATATTCCCTATGTTGGTTGAAGTCCATCGTTGATATGAATCTGACGGTTGTTAGTCCGTTTCACTGATGAAATAGCAAGGAGTTTAATTATAGGAGATGGGAGGCAAATTGTAATGTAATATTCTCTATAACATTTGGATTCCACCGTAGATATGCATGGATTCAGATCTAATAGTTATCAATCATTTCGCTCATTGAAATAGGAGGCAAGTTAACACAGAGGATGGATGTGAAATTATTGTGAGAACCAAAGTTCGAAAGGTAATTGGATGAACTGATCCGAAGGTCAGGAGTGATCTTGCACAAGAAATCAACGGTCAAGAGAAAATCCACAAAGTCTGAAAGGTAATCAGATGAACAGATCATACGTTCAAGAGTGAACCTACACAAGAAATCGATGGCACAAGCGGAGTTTTGCAAGAGGAAGTCAGAAAATAGAAATTCTGAACCTGTTAAACCATATTTTAAAAACCAAAGATATGCATCCCACACTAGATCTAAGATCGACGGTCAGGAAAGGATGCACAAGGAATCAACGTCGTGGAAGGATTTTTACAAGAGGAAGTTGAAAAGAAGAAATTTTGGAGGGTGTTCAAACAAATGTTGAAAACCTGACATCCACATCCCGCACTAGATCTAAGATCAAGGGATGGGAAATGGTGCACAAGGAATCAACGACACGAAAATAGTTTTGCAAGTGGAATTTAGAAAGTGGAAACTATGGAATATGTTCAAGAAAATGTTGAAAACTTGAGATCCTCATCCTGCATTGGATCTAAGATCGACGGTCAAAAAAGGGTGCAAAAGAAATCGATGGTGCAGATTGATTATGTAGAAAAGGATGTGCTAAAGAAGGAAAGTAGAAATCATGGAATGATGTCAAGAAAAATCACATATTCGATATCCAATTTTCTTTTCAGATCAACGGTCACGAAGAGCTCGAAGAATATCGATGGTGCGTAATGATTGGTGCAGAACTAGTATTGCGAAACCAAATAAGTGCAACAGTGATTGCGAACTGCTGTTCTAGCCATAGAATTCCACCTTGGAAGCATGCCAAGATCTGCTTCGCACATGCATTTGCTTCTGTCAACCTCCCAAAGTGTGGCATGTTGATAAGACCCAACATCCCTAATATATCCAATCTGCATGCCCAGTCCTGTGGAATGTGTGCTACTGGGCCACCTCCTGCCTATGTTATAGGTACATAGGGAGCTATTGTGATATTCATTGATGCAAGCATATCATGATCATCATACTTCATTTGCATAATCAAGGGAACGATGTCCTAGGTGCATACCATTCCTTATGGTATCATCATCATCCTAACTAGGTACCTTTGACTCTTTGTGATCTTCCTGGGCTTCGCATCCAGCCAACAGGGAGGCACGTAGCAAGGGATATCTGCAGTGGATGCCCTCATCCTGACTAAGGAGTCCTCATCCCTGGATGTCAATGGACCCATTTATGCAGGTGCCTCCTCCTGTACCCACACGGATGATCTAGTTTTTTTCTTCTTCTACATCGAGGATTTGGGCCACTACGCCCCCCACTTATTCTTTGGAATCGATGATGAAACCGCCAGCATGCTTGCAACCTCTTCTTCGATGGCCACCCTGATAACTAGTGAGTCCCTCTCACTTGAAATATTGACTATAACCAGCTCACTTGTCATGCCACACAAGTTCCCCCAAGTTATCAATAGGAAAAAAAACCCGAGTCTACTCTGCAACTCACACACTCAACGCAACACAACTCACTGTAATAGCTTTGCAACTCTGTCAAAAATTCAAGCTTGCACAATGGTGAGTTTCGACCTCTGAGTTGATCTCCCGATCATGATGATGAAATCATTACGATCCGTTTTAATCATTACGATCAAATCATGCATTAATCATTTGAATCCACTGTTGATCTTGTCAATCAAATGGTTGGATCCACCATTAAGGCGCGTCTCATCCCAAAAGTGTCATCGACTAACTACTTTAACTATTTTTTTTATTGTTGATTTCACTTTGTTGCATCCCTGTAGCTATCATGACATAAATCCCTAACCTCAATAATAACTCCTCTACCTGCGCATCCACTTCCTCCTGGTGCGCCATCCTCCTAACTTCCATCCTATGCAAAAACAAATATTTTTTTTTGATATTGCATAGTAACTCAAGCATTGTGCGACTCTGGGCCCATCTTGTAGGGAATATGCCTGCCACCGTTTACCAGCTTAGGAATCATCGCACCATCAAAATGTTGCAATTGTACTGCACCTTTTGAAGTAATGGAATTGATAACATATGGACCTAGACAACACATTTGTAACTTAATTGGATGTTTTCCGAATTTGCTGTCATATAGTAGCACCAAGTCTCCTTGTTGAAAATGTTTGTTCTTGATATGTCAATCATGCCAAACCTTCTGTCGGTCCTTCTCAAATCACTGGTGAAACCTTGCAATAAATTGATCTTCCTCTAGATGTACCAACTACGCTAGGCATTCTTCTAATGCTCCTTCATCATCCATGCATGTTGTTGCTGCAATGCGCAAACTTAGAACAATGTATTCCATGGAAATGACTGCCTCCTGCCCATAAACCAATTTGAATGGTGTATGCCTTGTTAGTATTTTACAAGTGGTGCGATATGCCCACAATACTACTGGAATATTCAAATCCCAATCATCATAGTTGACATTGCACACCTTTGTAAGCGTGTGTTCCAAAACCTTTTTGAATTCCTCAACTATCCCATTTGCTTGTGAATGATACAGGGTACTCTTCTTTTGTTGTATCTGAAACTCTTCTATCAATGTGTTGATCCTTTGATTGATGAAGTGACTCCCCTAATTTCTCATCAATATCTTTTAACACCCAAACCGAGTAACAACATTGTTAAATAGGAACCTTGCTGTTGTCATGATGGTGCAATATACAATTGGTGCATCCTCCACCAATCTTGTGAGATATCCATTACTGTAATAATATACCGTGCACCAGTCCTCTTTCCAGGTGGGTTGATTGGTCCCACAAAGTCCACTTCCCATTTCTCAAATGGCTACAGTGTCACCTGAGGTACTAATGGCATCTCATCCCTCCATAACAGTTTTCCATCCCTTTAACAAATGCCGCAAGTCCACCCATAGTACGTCGCATCACTAGTGAGAGTGGCCCAAAAAATCCCTGCATAGAGCACCTTCTTGGAAGTAGCGCGACCTTCGTAGTGTCCACCTGCAACTCCTGTGTGTGCCTCTACCAATAACTACCCCTATTCATGCGGTAGGACACACCGCCTTAAGATATCGTACGGTCCTAAATTATAGATTTTTCCAACGATCAACTATAAATATGTGGCTTTAAAAACCAACTACTTCTTATGACTTGTAGTAAGCTCCTTTGGTGTTGTTTCCATCACTATTTTCTCATAATAGTCATCAACCATCTCAACTCTAAATAGTTGTGCATCCGGCAACCCATCTTTAATGTTTGTCAGTTCTTCACCTGTCTCAATTCATGATACATGATCTGGGCCTGCATTCAAGTGACCTGGCTTCACAATTATCTCAAAATCAAACTCCTAAAAGAGAAGTATCCAATGACATATATTCCCCCCCAAAACAGGCTTATTGACCAGGTTATTCAAAGCATAATGGTCTATGAACATCTTGAAATGACCTCCCAATAGGTAATGTCAAAACTTATGCAACACATATACCATTGCCAAACCTTCTCTCTCTATTGTAGTATAATTCTTCTCCTTAGAAAAAATCTTCTGACCAACGCAAGAAATTGGGTGATCAAGATCCCCTTCCCCTGGCCGTGTCAAAACCACTCCCAATGCAATTGATGATGCATCAACATGAACATGGAAATCCTTTGTCTAGTCAGGAAAAACTAGTATTGGTGTGAAATCCATCTTTTTTTAGTGTATCAAAACTTCCCTAACACTCCTCACTACATACATATACCGCATCCTTATTTAGCAACCTCTCCACAGGAGTTGTGATTGCGACTTAACCTCGAATAAACTTGCGAAAATATCATTTATGTCCCAATGTCACTCTAAGTTTCTTCACATTTGTAGGCGGTGGCAGACTCAAAATCAATGTAATCTTTGTTGGTTCAACCAATAGTCCTTGCTTGCAAACAATGTGTCCCAAAAAAATCCCAAAGGTGCATAGAAAATGCACCTCTTCAAGTTCAGCACGATCTAATGCTGTCAACATCACTCCAGCATCAGTCATAGGTTCACCAGATGGTCCCTATTCAATCCATAAACTGTCAAGTCATCCATATAAACCACCAAAAACTTTTGAATAAAGTCCCTGAATGCACCGACAACAACCCAAGAGAATATTGCAGGTGCATACTTCAGTCCAAATGGCATCATAGTGTATTGAAACATCCCCATTCAGTAACAAAGGTTGTCTTGTGATGATATTCTTTCGTAATCTTAATTTTATGATAGCGAGAAAAACCATCCATGAATGAGTATATTTATTGACCACCCACTCCTTCTAGTACTTCATCAGTGAAAGGTGTTGGAAATAGATCATGCAAACATGCATCATTCAACTTTCTAAGGTCAACACAAATCCTAACCTCACCTATCTTCTTGTCTTGCACTACCATGGGACTGATCAATTCTGATTTGTCAACTGGATCTATTATCCCAGCATCTACCATTCTATTGAGCTCAGCCTTAACCCTCTCCATATATCATGAATTCAAATGATATGGCTGCTACTTCACTGGTTTTGCATCTAGCTTTAGTGGGATCTTCATCTCTCCCTTTTCCCCAATATTCCTTTCATCTCAGAAAAATTTGTAGGAAACAAATCTTGGAATTCATGCAATAGATATGCAATCTTTGCCATGGTTTCTTTGTCCCAGTAGTCCCCAACATATGCAAACTTTGGGTTCTCCTCTATCCCAATGTTGGCCTTCCGAATTTTTAACAGTTGATTCGTCGGATCCGTCGATACGTCAAGTGTTGCGACATCCCGACTCCCTTCTGTTTCTGGAATATTGATGTTTCACAGATCATCTCCATCATTTGGTCCTCTTGTCACATTGTATAATTCCATCATCGATTGCATCAAAAATCTCTCATGAATATCTACTGGATATGCAACCGAAACTACCTTTAGAACAACGTCGCAGATGTGTTGCAGTGCACTATGAGTAGCTAGATTGGTATCTATGAAACTGAAGGTGTGATTGAATCAAACTGTCAACTCTTCCCAAGTAGTGATTTCTCTACGCAACTCAACTGATAAATACCATGACCGTGGCATCTCATCCAATGTGTGGAAAAAATCATGGACATACTCATCCTTTGGTCACAAGGCCCACATGTTTTGACACGCGATCAGATGATTTCCAGTAGAATTTTTCCCATTGTACCTCTCAACGTGGTACTTATCTGCTTTAACGAAGTGAAATTTCATCAACCTGTGACATTGTAACCACCCGTTGATTTAATTCTTATGTGTTTACCACCAACGTGTTGGCGTAGCCTTCAACGCTTCATCCAATGCCAAGAATCACTGCAGTTCTGACACCTTATCCTCAAATTCCATGAGAAACTCAGACAAGTTCGACATTCCTTCATATATTGGTAATTCAAGAGTCTGAGTTATGACTCGGCACAACGACTGAGTAATCAGGCCTCACTTCTGAATCGATACCTCATGCATATGGTTCTGCCAGTTTTCTAAAGCATCATCAGCAGGAAGACGCAGAGCTAGAGCTACACCATCCAGGTTCCCCATCGGCATTCGGATGGATGTAATCCTATAAAATGTTATATGCATGATTCCATCCTCTTACATCTTCTTCCTTAACTAGTTCAACATGTCTTCACCCTTCAAATGGATCCATCATAGCTATGACTCTAACGTCGATATTTTCAAAGGCCATCACATGCTTCTTAAAATTAATCACCACCAAGCGGTCATTGGCCCATCCAATCCCTAGGAGCCTGAGATATGAGACTCCACCATCAACAAATTCAATAACATAAAAATAAACATAAGTATTCATCCCTTCAACTTCCACTGCAAGAGACGGAATCTGCCCAATCAGTGTTACTCTGGCCTAGTTATCCAGTCACTGCTGCATGGGGGACCAGACCAACTATGGGCTCCCCATATTTCCCCTTGTATCCTTTGTTATAATGTTGACGTATGATCCTAGATCCAAGATGATTGAAACTACCTCATAGTCCCCAATATGAATAATCATTCTCATCCCTTTTCCTGTCGTTTTCTTGTGTAAAGAGTTCACCGTGGACTCCTTTCGCCCCTTGGACGGTCGATGCAACAGATTCTAAATCTCAATGAGAGCATCGGGATAATTTGCCATTAACAAGAAACTTTTAAAGAATTTATGCAAGCTACCATGATGTTGCGATGGCCCTACTACCAAAGGTGACTCAAAAGTAGTTGGCATTTCATAAACAGTCAACTTACCCAGAGAGTCTTCTTATCGCATCACATGCTTCAAAGAATGTATTTCTATCAGCGTCGACATCAAACTGCACCTTCTTTTTTCCAACCAACCAAATTTGTGGAAATGGGCCATTTTCTCCTGTCATCGCAACTCCGCGAGTAGTGACAGAAACATCAACATCCCACATACTGGGTTCTGCTTAGATTGTCCAAACTGTCAGTCCTTGGTTCAAGTTTAGTGTGGGATTCACTAGTTGGTTCACATTATGATTTGTAGTATGGTTCTGATTTTGAATCTGGTTTTGGTTCTGATTCTACAACTGGTTTTGGTTTTGGTTCTACAATTGTGGAACAATTCCTACCTGCCACTTCACAATCAGCTGTGGAAATTTCTCAACAGTGTGGTCAACAATAATACAATAAGTACATTGTGGTTGAAATTGTGGGAAATATCTCTGCTAATTTACTAGCACTCCACAATTATAAGATTGCATTGGTCCACGACCTCATTCTCCTCCTTGACCAAAACCTCCACCTTGTCCTCCTCTGAATCCTCTGTGGAATCCTCCTTGCTACTAATACTTTGGTTGACTAAATTGTTGTCGTGGGGGATTCAGCTGCTGCTGGACATATTGCTGTAGCTAAGTGTACTATGGCTGATATGGGTCCATCTACATCTGATTGTACTATGGTTGTGGAACAAGCTGGGGTTGTGTTTGCAGTTGCGTCTACGGTACAAACAACATCTGCAGTTGCAGCTGCAGTACAAATTGTATCTGTGGTTGCAGATGTGGTACAAAATGTTGTTGAGGTGGTGAATGTACCACATGTGGCTACTACTGTGGTTGCTGCACCGTTCAATGGTATTCTCCCTTCACATAGTACACGTCCATTGTTCTGTCCTAGAGTAGATCATATGCACGACAATCCTTATCTTCATGTCCAACAAACAAACAAAAATGTGCAGTATAAATTCATTGGCTTCATGGCCATCTTCTACATATATCCATAATATTCATTTTGATTTCAATAAACATGGCATGTATGCCACCATGGCATACCATCATAACTTAATGGGTTTGGTGCTCCCGACAACAGGTAGTTTCAGAAATCCGGGCATTGATCCTTATGATGCCCCTCTGCGCAACATCGAGTACACCAAAATTCCTTGCAGTGTTATTTTCCCTTCTTGATATCTTGCAACTAGAGTGTCAAATTTACCACTTGTGTTTGAATCTGGTTCATACCGACTACATTCTTTCCAACAAGTGAAACTTCTAACGTCATCACAATATACAGAGCCTCGCTCTGTGTCGCAATCTTTTGTTGCATCAATGGTAGTATGATATGAGGTACTAACATCGTGATGAACCATTCCTTATGATGAACATCACTCATCTCAAAGCTGACTCTTTCCATTAGTGTCTTGAATCACTGATCGAAATCCCAGACAGATTCATTTGGATATTGCTTAATCTCCTTCAGTTCTATGATATATTTTTTCTTGGGTTTCAGATTTCTGAATTCTTCAATCAATCCTTTTCTAATTTTTTCCAAAGTATTCGTTGGAGTTCCCGTAGGAACTTGTACAAACTTCACAAACCAATCTAGCACGCCACCTCAAAGGGTCGTCCCCAATTGTCCCTTATTGACATCATCATCTGGAGTTTGTTTGATAGTCCACACTTCTTCACACAGGAACTAGTATTGCTTAGGATCCTCAGTCCCATTCCCATGAAATAGGGGTATCTTCGTATCATTTCCCTCCATCCCAGGCCTCCTTCCTACTATCGCCAATCCACTACTATTAGATTGTTGTCGACATGTCTGACAAGTCGGTGTCAAAATCATGTTTCTTCCTAAGTGTGGCACACTGTACAGAGGTGTGAGTACGTTGTTTCTCTGGGTTAGTCTTTCCTCGGGCTCGGGTGTATCCCGGTCATCTCCTTCCTCGCTGCAAGGTCGCTTCATCCCGCATGGTATTCCTTCATGGTCTTGCGTCTCAATCACAGTAGGACTCTCCCATGTCCTCTTCCTATTCTCTTGTTGAAACCTTTCTCCTCCTCTTGTAATACAACTTCCTTTCTCATCTTTCCTCACAGTCCCATCGTAACTTCCATCCATATACCCTGTATCATTCCATCCAACCCTCATCTCCATGATACCCACAGCCTCCGTACACCAGAGTTCTACTTGACAAAGTTCATCTTCAATATGAATTTTTCGCATATGAGCATATTAATAAGAAGTTGCAAGGACAACAGAAACCTACCTCTTGGTCCATTAAAGAAATCCCTTTCTGCGTCGTTGTAATATTTAACTATGTTGACCGAAAACTAAATGATGTTGCCTTCAAGGATGTTGTCAAGCCAAACTTCAACAACCCTTGATGCTTTGTTGTCTACCTCCTGCAACTGTTGGATCAATTCTAGAGTCCAAACAGTTGGTTCACCTCCTTGGAAATTTGTCTTCCGATAGGTCAGTCATGCCAACCACTCATACAAGATGATCAGAAACTCAAATAAAAAGTACTCGTGTAGATCAGAATACATATGCCTCGCCATACACTTCTACGTTGTTACTCCAAGGTTCTAATTTTCCTTCTTAGTAAATTCTTTTGCCTTCTGGTCAAACCAATATTGAATTTTCAGTCTCCTTGGATGCCACAACATGTCCTCCTCCTGCTTCTCACTAAGGTCCCGACAACGAAACCATTTATTGACACAAACCTTTTGACAGGGGCTCACTCTCTGTCGACACCCAAAACTCAGTGATCTCCCTAAGCACCAGCCCAGACAATTCTTACCCCATCCAGCAACACCTACAGAGTAGATGAAGTCTTACCCAATATGTTCAATGGAGAACTGTCGGAACTAAGTTTTTGAAGTATGAAGGAGGATTGCGCATCTACTGTTAACTCAACACAACATTACTTAACAATATATGATTATACATTCATCAATTTATATCATCATTTAGTGGATCATATCAACATACTTATATTCACAATAGATACATCGAAGCATGAACAGATCTACTAATACAACATCATTCATAATAGAGAAGCATAACATCATTCACAGATACACATCGCACTTGCATTCACATCACAAAAAACAAGAAAACAGAAAGATAGAAAAAGACACAATGTTTCTGTCCAATCTCCATCATGTCATATTAACCTTTGCACCAAAACATAGATTCTCCAAAAAAGTTCTTTAGTACACATATCAAAGGATCTTAGTTCATACGAGGATCATAGACACACCAAAGATCTCTCAAAAGATGATCTCTCTAAAAAACCTCCAAGATCCCCAATACCCTCAATATTCACAATCCTAGATCTACTTATAGGCTTGCGCCTTTACATTGGTGGTCAACTTAAGTCAACTTACTAACTACTTGAACCAAAATCTACACAATGATGACCACAATACACATAATGCAGTCCAAATCTACCAAATATGAACAAAATACATAA